>JAVJIF010001771.1:0-340470 GCA_038442645.1 Agave tequilana | reverse complement strand
CGCTCCCGTCGATGTATTTCATGACTTGGTGGAGAGTAGAGGGAACGATAGAATTACGATGAATCCATGGTCGTCCCAACAGCAAATTGTATGAGGCGTCGGCATCGATCACGTAGCATGTCACTTCCGCCTTTAAGTCCCCAATTTGGCATTTGAGCTTGATCTTTCCCATTGGACGGGTACCATTGGCATTGAACCCATAAATAGTAGTCTGGGTGGCGCTCAATCGTGAATAGGAATCCCTAAATGTTGCATGACCCGGTGAGGCATAATACTCAGCGCAGACCCTGGATCTACCTGAATGCGGCTTACTTCAGATGATCCAATGTACCCTGTGAAGTATAGGGGTTGATCATGTTTCCCTTTAACCTGCATATCATCTACCGTGAAAGTAATGCAGGGAGCATTTTGGGAGCGTGGAGGCAATCCTCTACATCTTCCTCCCGTAGTCCAACCGGCACCTAGGTCATGAAAACCCCAGCGTCAGCTAGAGCCTCTCTCAAAGCCTCTCTGGTTGACTTTGATAGCCTCAGGAGCTCGTAAAGAGTAATTCGGGCCGGGATATTGGCCAGTTGAGTCAGGACGTCAAAGCGGTAAGGTGTTGTGGATCCTTCCGCGATGTCTTTTGAGAGAGCTTTAGAAAATCGAAGCTCTTTCTGTCTCTCCATGGGTTGTTTTATGGAGGGCTTGGCTGACTCTGTAGCGGGTGTTGGAGGGATTGCCGCCATTTCGTCATACTTTTTCAAATATGACTGGCCCGAATGAGTTTCTGCCACAAGTTGGTTGGGTTCAGCGATAACTATTGTTTCCTCTTCTGAATCAATCAGTGAGGGAACATCAGTTTCCGCTTCACGGGAAGAAACACACACCACATTACAGGATGAAGCCTTTGCCTTGCCTTTGGACCTCCTGCTGGTAATAGTGATCCATTGTTGGCCATCCATAAGGTCAGGATGAACCCACATAAGTTCCCCCTGAGGTGTGGGGACAGGTACAAGACCCTTCTCTTGCTGATGGTGAGGGTCTATGTTGATCATTCTTACTTCCCTTTTGGAATGGGGACTACTCCAGAGGGTGTTGGAGGTTGTTTTCCAAACTGGAGGAATGATGTCATATTAGCTGATTGAGGTTGACCTGCACACAAATATAGAATTTCAGAACTAAGAATGAAAAGTGCAAGGTGCTCAATTCTACCGCTATAGCAAGTGGCTATGCGGGTCGTGATCCACAAGGAGGGACTAGCGATGGAAGCTTTTCTAGCAAGTTCTCTTCTATGCTACCATTAATGGTTAAAGTTCTTCTTTAGTTTCTTAAAAAAAAAAAAAGAAAAATAAATTACAATGAAGTTAGGCAGAAAGTGAGAGATTGGGAAGATGGAGAAACCAGAATTGGATATGTACAAAGAATTGAAAAGGAGTGATAAAAGAAGTGGGTGTTGTTGGTGTTGGTGATCTAAACTAAAAAATAAAAGAAAAGAAAGAAAAGATTAAAGAAATACTTACCTCCTTTGGTTGATGACTTACTTGGAACCCTGACATGTTCTACCTTGATTCGGAGGTGTTCAACGCATAAGCCATAAGATCGAGCTCAGTCCCCATTCGCATTACATCATCAAGACGAACAAGAATGAAATGATACGGAGTCTTGAGGAGGAAAATATCATCATGAAATATCGTTGGCACTCACACAAACATTGTTATACTGATGCTTCTAGATTCACTTGAATTCTCATCATAACCAAAAAGGAAAAGTAGAAAAGAAGAAGGAAACAAAAGTAAAGACAAACATAAAGAAAAAAGTTACCTTTTATTGCTTGCAGAAACGATGGAAGAAAGGAGGAGGTGCATCAGTGTCACTCTCAACATAAGCCTCTCTCTCTTACTTACATGAATCTCAGTCTAAACTATACTTACAAAGAAATAAAAATTACATGAAAAGAAAACAAAAACCTACACTACAAGAATGAAAAACTGGACTAACTCCTATCTTTGCATGATCGTTCCCTTGCCTTTGAGATTGCAAGTATTTATAGAAGAAATGTAGAGGTTATAGGAGTATGAAGATAGAAAAAGCTGGCTATTTCTGAATTTGAATCCTCCCTTATCTCCAAACTTGATTTGATGTGGATATTCAGCTCTAATCTGCAGTTTGTTGGCGTGTTGATTGCTGAATATTACTTATCAAATAACAGAATTAGAAATAGTGATCAACATAAGCGTTGTAGCTATATAAGTCCTCTTTCTGGATCATCTTGAATCATTAGATTTGAGATTCGGTAGCGAAAGTTATGATTCAAATACTAAATATATCCAGTCAGAATCTGAGTCAAACTTGCTTCATCTCATCCGTTAATCTTCTCTCTATCCATTTATCTTTCTGTATTTGATATTATCCTCGATTGATTTTTAGCTAACCAAAATAGATTTATAGAAATCAGAATTTTACTGGTTTTCATTTGGTGTTATCTTTCTGATTTGCTCTGATTTTCAGCTGAACATTTGCCCCAACTTTGATTTGTTCTAACTAGATCTGGGATCATCCTCAGCTAACTAAATAGATCAAGTTAAATATGATTTTAACTGGTATTTATTTGGTTTAATCCTCTTTCTCTTCATTATTATCTTCTAAAAATAGACATTTAAGACAAAGAAATTAGCAGATTTATTGCACGATAAATGTAGGAGTGTAATGAAAAGAATGCAAAATATGTGTACGATCACACCCCACACCTATCTTTTTCTCGTCCTCGAGCAAAAAAACAAACTAAACTAAAGATTATTAGACCACTTTCGCAGGTCACGCGATTGCACTGAGCTTGTGCAACAAGCCGTTAAACCTCTAGGTTACCCCTAGAGGACGAGTTTTGTCTCGTGAGGGTTTTCAGTGGATTACACCCACAAAATCCATAAAGAAATAAAAATAAAGAGTTAATATTTTCGAAAAGCATTTTGAAGAGAAAAATATTTGAAATATAATTGTAAGATTTAAGTAAACTATAAGTTATAGGAAAACTGAACTTTTCATTCCTAAACTTAGCTTATATTCAAAAATTTGTTATCAATCAAAGTAAGGAGTCAAATTGTACTTCTCATCTAGTCTATTACTTTACCCTAAGTCATATGCACCTTGTAACCTTGAAAATTTTGACTAAGGGTTCATTAACTCTAACTCTTATGCCTTATTTATTTATATATATTTTTTGGTGGTATTATTCCTTAGTTCTATTAGGCTTTCTAATCTGCCCATGTAACGAGCCTTTAATCGATGACTCCCAAACCAAATGGTCTTAGGGCACCGGGTGAGAAAACACCCCAAGGACTTAACTTGAGCAAACAAGGCCACAAAACTAAAGATTTTATTATATGAACCACTTTTAGGTGTGAATACTTATGCTATATTAGGCACAAATACCCAGCTTAATCAGAGATTTTTTTTATATATTTTTTCTCAAACTTATCTAATCATCTTTCGCATAAATACTAAGGCTTACTTAGGCCAAAGCACCTAGCTAATCAATAATTAGATTTGTTCATCTTTCATAGATAATTTTTTTCTTTTTTTTTAATAAGGCATAAGAATTTTCGTTTTTTTTGAACCCTAAGTGTGTAAGTGTATGAAGTGTGCATATTTCATTAAGGTAAAGATCAAGACTAAATTACTTTGACAAATTATCTTCCTAACTCTAAAAATCAAACAAATAATCTTATTTTGACCAGGTTTAAGAAATACTAATTTTGATTTTTCTATTCCTTAAAATAGACTTAATTTCTTACAAAAAATATGTCAAAATATTGTTTCTATTTTAGAAAAGTTTTTAAAAGTAAAGAAAATGTAAATTTTTTTTATAAAAAGAAAAACCTAAGTTATATTAAAACCCTCCCCACGCCTATCTCATGCATTGTCCTCAATGTATGAATTAATGAATAGATGCATGAAAAAGATAACAGGGAAGGAAAATACTACTTTAAGGTGGTGGTTCCGGTGGTGGTCTGAACGGTCCACGAAATGTGGCCCAATCGACTTTGCATGGAGTTCGGAGGAACCCACCAGAAATCTCTCCAATATAACCCACTAAAATGATGTATACATGAATTATTTTTATTACAAATTTAACCCCATCTAATTTTTAAATTTCATAATTGATTTCGGAGTCAATTTTGTTAACCGCCTTGTCCCAAAATGGAGTTTGAAAAGATGGAATGATTGACTTGGACTCAGGAAGTACTGGAATTAATACCGACTCAGGAAAGTGACTTAAGTCAAGTAAAGGTTCAGGAGTCGAGATTGGCTCAGGAAGTGGGTCCAAATCAAGAAGTTGAAACTCAAGTCCACATTTAGTTTCCCACAATGGAATGGGACTTAATATTGGTGATTCAAGTTCAAGAATGACAGGTGTGGAATCAAAACTGACTCTAAAATATTACTCAAGTCGGGTAACAAAACAGGAGTCAATATTGATTCGGGAATTTGAACTGGATCACAAATTTTAGAATCTAGGTCACATTTTCTCATTGAGTTCAATTTCATAAAAATGAGAACTTACCAATTTGTCAATAGGACTTTCAAAAGTGTGAAATTGGTCAAGTTCAATTTGATGATCATCAAAGATGGGTGATTTAATTTCATGATGAATTGGCACAGGATCAAATGTTGACTCGGGAAAAAGATTGAAATCAGGTGAAGACACCGGAGTCATTATTGAATCAGGAAGTAAAATTGAATCACTAAGTTAAGGTTCAGGATCATATTCATTCTCAAGTTCTATTTCAGGAAAGGAATAACTTGCCAAACTGTCAATATCATTTTCAAAATTTGGAGTTTGGGCAACTTCAAATGATTGTGCTGAAATGGAACCTTGTTTTCCAAAATAACATGACTCTTCAGCTCTAACAGAATGGTTAACGACATCAGAACTGGCCAAACAGTGAGAACGTAGAGTTTGGACCATCATATCTATGTCATGATTACGAGCGTTTTGAGCCTGAGTCTTGGCTTCAAGCATCTTTTCATAGTTGATAGGTTCATCGTTTTGTTGCGATTGGTCTTGAAAAGATGAAGTGTTGTTTTGGAATTGGTGGTAAAATTGTGAGTCCATCAGATTTTGTGATTGTTGTTTGGACTCACCATACTCATTTCTAAAATTGATGGTTTTCTATTTTGGACTGGTGGACCTGAGTATGAATCATGAAAATATTGTGGACAAGGTGGATAAGGAGGACAAGTTGGTTGAAAATTGGACTCGGGGGAGGTGAATCCCCACTGACTCTGTGAAGAGTTGAAATTATTCTGGAAATTATGGTTATAAGATTGGGGGCATAGGTTATATTGATTCGGATAAGACCAATCCGGCACACTAGGTTGGTTAAAGTTATGATATGCCGAGTTGGTAATATCCGAAAAAGAGGTTGGTGTGTAATATGGATTACCATTAAAATTGAAAAAATTGTTGTTATAAGCCATATCACACAATAAAATACAAACAAAGAAAAAAAACAAACAAATAAGCAAACAAAAAAGAAAAAATTCTAACCTAAATTAGGGTAGACCTTTGACCTAGACGACTCCTAACTGGTTAGACTGTGCATAGGAGGTATAATGCAGACTTTGACCACAAGCTAATCAGCCAAGTCAGGGGAAGATTGGTGGGAGGTTATCCGTCAAAGACGTTCCTTAATTAAGTAACCACCAACCTTCGGGCTTTCAGCCCTTAATCCCTTCCTAGACACTGATTTTGCAGGAGTCAAATTCCAACACCTTTCCCCTTAGGATAATCTCCTAATTGAGTCCGAGATGTCCCTAGGGCCAACGTCTACTCATTTTTAGTTAGGCTTGGGTTAGTGAGGGAGGATATTGTTTGTGGGTTAAGGGAGGGTAATGACTTCCCCACCTTATCTTGATTATAGGACAAGCCCTTAAATCAATTTAGTGCAGTGTACAAGTATATAGAAAAAAGTAACACTCAAGCAATATTTCATACAAGAATGAACCTTATACTAAATGCTATGCACACATACCTTGGCTCCAGCACTCTTCAACAGTAAATAGAAAATGTAATGAAATAGACACGTGCCTAAATGTAAAGTCCAAATCATTTTTTAGCATTTACAATCAACTTTTTACTGTTGTGTTAGAAATATATATACAGTGAGTCAAACAAGAAATAAATGCTACAGATATTTAAACTACGCAATTCAGCCAACCTGCAGAAAATACAAGTTAGTAGTTCACTCAGTTTGCCACAGGACTGTAGCAAATCTGAGGGCTTCTTGGCTCTACTTTCTTGAGCAGAGTCCAAGGCCACTTATGTGTCCACTGCAACAAGAATTCCTTGTTGTTAAATCTATACAAAAAACAAAGAAGAAAGTTAACCAAAAATGTAAACTTTAAAGAGAATTACTTACCGTCCCTCCCTGGCAACGGCGCCAAAATTTTGATTGAGTTGACCTGCACACAAATACAGAATTTCAGAACTAAGAATGAAAAGTGCAAGGTGCTCAATTCTACCGCTATAGCAAGTGGCTATGCGGGTCGTGATCCACAAGGAGGGACTAGCGATGGAAGCTTTTCTAGCAAGTTCTCTTCTATGCTACCATTAATGGTTAAAGTTCTTCTTAGTTTCTTAAAAGAAAAGAAAAATAAATTACAATGAAGTTAGGCAGAAAGTGAGAGATTGGGAAGATGGAGAAACCAGAATTGGATATGTACAAAGAAATGGAAAAGGAGTGATAAAAGAAGTGGGTGTTGTTTGTGTTGGTGATCTAAACTAAAGAAATAAAAGAAAAGAAAGAAAAGATTAAAGAAATACTTACCTCCTTTGGTTGATGACTTACTTAGAACCCTGGCATGTTCTACCTTGTTTCGGAGGCGTTCAACGCATAAGCCATAAGATCGAGCTCAGTCCCCATTCGCATTACATCATCAAGACGAACAAGAATGAAATGATACGGAGTCTTGAGGAGGAGAACATCATCATGAAATATCGTTGGCACTCACACAAACATTGTTATACTGATGCTTCTAGATTCACTTGAATTCTCATCATAACTAAAAGAGGAAAAGTAGAAAGAAGAAGAAGGAAACAAAAGTAAAGACAAATATAAAGAAAAAAAAAAGTTACCTTTTATTGCTTGCAGAAACGATGGAAGAAAGGAGGAGGTACATCAGTGTCACTCTCAACATAAGCCTTTCTCTCTTACTTACATGAATCTCAGTCTAAACTATACTTACAAAGAAATAAATTTACATGAAAGGAAAACAAAAACTACACTACAAAGAATGAAAAACTGGACTAACTCCTATCTCTGCATGGTCGTTCCCTTGCCTTTGAGATTGCAGGTATTTATAGAAGAAATGTAAAGGTTATAGGAGTATGAAGATAGAGAAAGCTGGCTATTTCTGAATTTGAATCCTTCCTTATCTCCAAACTTGATTTGATGTGGATATTCAGTTCTGATCTACAATTTGTTGGCGTGTTGATTGCTGAATATCAATTATCAAATGATAGAATTATAAATAGTGATCAACATAAGAGTTGTATCTCTATAAGTCCTCTTTCTGGATCATCTTGAATCATTAGATTTGAGATTCGATAGAGAAAGTTATGATTCAAATATTGAAATGTATCCAGTCAGAATCTGAGTCAAACTTGCTTCATCTCATCCGTTGATCTTCTCTCTATCCATTTATCTCTCTGTATTTGATATTATCCTCGATTGATCTTTAGCTAACCAAAATGGATTTATAGAAATCAGAATTTTACTGGTTTCCATTTGGTGTTATCTTTCTGATTTGCTCTGATCTTCAGCTGAACATTTGCCCCAATCCTTAATTTGTTCTAACTAGATCTGGGATCATCCTCAGCTAACTAAATAGATCCAGTTAAATCTGATTTTAACTGGTATTTATTTGATTTAATCCTCTTTCTCTTCATTATTATCTTCTACAAAATAGACATTTAAGACAAGGAAATTAGACGATTTATTACACGATAAATGTAGGAGTGTAATGAAAAGAATGCAAAATATGTGTACGATCATTAGCCGTCACTTGCTTCTGCTCTGGACGAAGTTTTAGTACCTCTGCGTCAATCAGGGCCTGAAGGATGTCTTTGAAGACATAACAGCTCTGGTGGGGTGTCCCAGCATCCTATGATACAGGCAGTAGTTAGGATTATCGGTTTTACCGACTTCTTCAGGGCGTCTAGCTTCGGGAAGCTTCAGTCTGTTGCTCTTGTTAAGTAATTTGAACAGCGAGTCAACATGTTCGTCCTTGAAGGAATATTGCTTGCTGGTGTGCGGCTGACTTGAAGAGCCACTTCACTTGACCGGTTGAGGTTTGACAAGGGATTTGGTCTCTGTCGTCAAGTTATCCTTCCTTTTTGTTTAAAGGGATGCGTCTGGCGCACGCCTTGTCGACCTTTCGGGTCTGGGTTTGTTTTCTTCTGCCCTAACCCGGGCGACAATTTCTTTAACCTGTTCACCTTGCTGGATCAATTGTTTCCAGGTGTGGCTTTCAGCAACTCCTATTTAGACGAGGAGTGAAGTTTGTATATTGTGGCAGCATGTTTCCACCAGGGTGACCTGGGTCATACCGCTTGGACATCAGAGTGCTACATTCCGAAATCTTTCTACAAATGATTTGACAGACTCCCCCTTTCACTGCTTTGTAGCCAAAAGAGTAGGCATTGTGACCTCCGAGTCATCTTCAAAGAAGCGTGTCAGGAAGAGCTTCTCCAAATCGCCCCAATTTTAATGGAGTCTTCCGGGAACTTCATGAACCATTCAAAGGCGAGCCCTTTTTGGGTGCCGATGAACAAACGTGCCAGGATGGCATCGTTATCTACCACGTTCCCCGTCTGAGACTTAAAGTAGCAGATATGTTGGTTCGGTGACCCTTTGCCGTCAAATGCTTGGAGGGTCGGAGCTTTGAACTTGGGAGGGTATGGAACAAGGTCCCACTCGGCTGGATATGGCCGGACTACTCCTGTTTCTTGGAGGCCTTTCCGATTAGTAAGGGCCTCGAGATGTTGCTCTAATTGATTCATTCTTTTAGAATGAACCCCTCCATGGTCTCAGTTGTCTTTTCCTGAGATGAGGATTTAGACGAGCCAGAAGTAGATTGCTCTTTCTCCTCAATATGTACAGAAGATGAGCTTTCTCCCTCTTTTCGTTTGCCTTTAGACTTTTTAGAGGAAGCTTTGTCGGTTGACTTCCTCTTGTCTTCAAGCAATTGTGCCAGCATCTGCTTGAGGGTATCAATAGATTCTTGTTGAGCACGAATCATCTCGAATTGTTCCTTCTGGACCTGGGCTTGCTACTCCAAGTGCCTGGCTGTCTCTTCAGGAGTATTTGTCATGTATATAAAGGCCTCCTTCTCTATGGAAGAGTTCAAAGCCTGTGACTCTGCAATAGCGGAATGCGAGTCATTTACTTCAACGCCCCGAGCCAGGGCACTGTAATTGATCACGGGAATTACCCCAGTCCGAGTGCGAGTATGTCGGTACACTCCTTCTGGTTCTGTGTCAGACTCATCGGAGCTGACTACAGGTTACTTTTCCCTACTCCTGCTTGTCATGTTTGCAGTGATTTCAGGGTAGTCAGTGTCAGAGAAAGTCCTCCTTCTGTGGGAGCAATTTCTTTTAGCTGATCGGGGAGTTAGAGTCAGCTGTCTGAATCTAAACTGGTGGCTTACACGTGGACAGCAGTGGCACTCAGAGAGCATTGAAATAAGCCGTTCGCAGCAACACGATGGAGTGATCCGACTAGCACTTCTCTTTTTTGTCAAATAATCCCTTAGATCCGTGGGAAGGGGATCGAAGAGATTAGCCTCGGATTGTCAAGGGCTTTTCAACTTGCGAGGGTTCTCCTTGCTTCGCAAAGCTGAGACGCAAGGTTCTGAGACGTGGGGCTCATGAACGCAGCTCTCGCGTTGCGACTCTGAAACGCGAGTCTGGCGTCTCTGGTGAGAAGAGACGCAGCTCTCGCGTTGCCATTATCGCATCTGAGTAGAGATGCTTCAGAAACGCAGGGCTGCTGGGTTGAAATCACCTAGAGGGGGGTGAATAGGTGATAGGCTAATCTAATGAACTAAATGCGGAAATTAAAACTAAATTGCAACTACACTTAATGCAACCAACGAGTGCAGCCGAATTCCCCGTGAAGGGCTCTGGACTAACTCCTCTTGATTCCTCTGAATAAGAGTTGAGGCGCTATATGAAGCTCTCGTGGTTAGGCACAAGTGAGGCAATATGAATCAATGCAAGGCACAACACAAGCATATAAGATATGACAATATTAATGATGCAATGCACAAATAAAGAGAGAGAGAGTTGAAAGTCAATTGATTAAACGCAAACAACAAGATGTGTTTCGAGGTTCGAGCACCGAGCTCTACATCCCCGCCTTCACCGAGAAGGATTTCCAATCCACTAGGAGTACCGAACTCCTCTCTCAACCAATACAACCTCTACCGAGGCAATACAAATGGTCTACAGAAGACCGGAGTACCAAACTCCACCAATCCAACCAATACAACCTCCACCGAGGCAAACTCAATCACCACAATCCACCTCTACCAAGAGGGATACAAAAAAACCCAACTCCACCTCACCAAGAGGGAGCAAACCACAATCTCAACCTCTACCAAAGAGGGAGCTAACCACAACCCAAATCAACCTCTACCAAAGAGGGATACAACAAGAAAGGGTGGTTACAACAAGGTGATCACAAAGACCACAAACTTAATTTTTCCCACAAACAAAAGATCCTATAGAATAGGATAGAATGATAGCTCAAGTATGGAAATCAAGGTGTTTGGAAATAAAAACTCAAAGAAAAATACTTGGGAAAACTCATTGAAGATGATGGAAATGAAGAACAACACAAATCTCCCAAATTTCTATTTTCTTTGATTTTTCCAAAACCTAAAACAATATAAAGATAAATCTTTTGAAGCTCTAAAACACTTTTGAAATCTTGTAAAAAGACTTCAGAAAGTAGGAATTTTTCTCTGTTAAAATCATAACCAAAATCCCAAAGAAATGGGGTTTATATAACCCACAAACCAAAACTAGCCGTTAGAGCAGATTTCTGCTCTGGGCAGTTGGCGGTCGACCGGCCGGTCGACCGCCAACGGTCAGAAATTTGACCATTGGAGCCTCGGTCGACCGGCTCGGTCGACCGCTCCCTGGAACAGAGAGCAGAGCTCTCTGGCGGTCGACCGACCCGGTCGACCGGGGCTTTCCAGAGAGCAGAAGCTCTCTGGTGGTCGACCGTCCTGATCGACCGGCCCTCCAGCCAAACAGGCGTGCACGTTCTGTGCACGTCGGCCGACCGACTCGGTCGACCGACTCCTAACTCGGTCAACCGGTCCGGTCGACCGGCAGAAGCCAGAACAGGGATTACAGGACTTGAAAACTTGGTTTTTATTTACCTATAAAATCCCATAAAAACTCTAAAAATCCACAAAAATAAGTTCAGTATAATACATTGATATACAAATTTGTTTGAGTAAAAATCAAACCAAGTTACAAACATTTTGAACCATTTTTGTGTTATGGAAAAATTACCGAAAAACAAAACCTGTATTTTTCCAAACTTGGATTTTTCAAATGAATTTTGTCCAAACCTTATCCAAATACAAAAACATGATACTTAAACACTATTAGGCATGTTGCATATGGACATGAGTCCAATATACATGAAACATATACATATCATTGTTTTTGACTTTAATTCCAAAATATGTTTTGTAAAAATACCAAAACACAAAACCTATAAATACGCATATCAAAATAAGTTTGTCTAGGAAATTTAGCATGCATGTATATAGAACATATCTAATATACATAAAATCATGTAAACTTGTTTTTGAATCTATCTATTCATGAAAACCAATATCGGTTAAACCAAAAACCGAAAAACCGAATCCAAAACATGAAACGTGTGTGTGTTGTGAACTTGAGCATATCACACTATTCTAATCTTTACAAATGGATCTAAACAAAAAAAACTAAACTGGGTACCGAAGTCTTCTTGATGAACTCCGTCTTCAAGTCGGCTCGATCCAAATCGTGATCCACCGAGCTTGACTCCAACGAGTGCTATAAATGATCTTGATGCTCGGGCTCTTGAATCACCATGTGAGAAGCTCCAAAACTCCTTTGTTGAAGCTAATCACCAACTAATATCTTGATAAAGATCTGAAACTAAACATCACAAGAAGATTAGTAAACATAACTACATGAGTTAATCATCATCAAAACTAGAGTGGAAGGCCTCTGGGCCAACAATCTCCCCCTTTTTGATGATGACAAAACTCATGGAGTTATATATGCATGGATTAAAGTAAAGCTTCAAAGAAGCTCCCCCTTAACTCATGCATAGCAATAAACAATAAATATGTGCAATGAATGCTCATAACATGTATGCAAATACAAGGAGATAAACATGAAATACATCAAATTCTTTTTCTCCTATTTGCAAAACAAAACAAAATATATATGCACAAACATAAATCCTTTCCAAAACATGCATATATATCAAACATGAAATGCATCAATCATACATAAAACAAGCTCTTGATACCAATATTAACAAACATGCATATAAAACATGCATACAAACTCAAATACTTCTCCCCCTTTTTGTCAATCATCAACAAAGGGGTTAAAGTAAAAACAAAACCAACAAAATTCTTCTCCCCCTTTTTGTTCGAAACAAAGAATCAATAAAGGGGTCAAAATCAATAAAAAATGTTCTCTTTTTTGTCTAAAACAAGATGATATCAATAAGGGGTGCAATCAATTATGATACCAATTAAAAAAAGTGTCAAAGTAAACATTTGATACCAATTGAAGTGAACATATACCAATTGAAAGTAAATAAGGTATTGATACCAATTGTGAGAAAACAAATAAAAATCTTGATACCAATTGAAAGTATTCAAAGAAACATCTTGATACCAATTGAAAATATTTTTCATTTTGAACATATGATACCAAATTAAAATCTATTTTTCATCATAAAGTAAGGGATTGGAAATCAAAAGTAATACCAATTGAAAGATAAAATACGAATTTTCTCCCCCTTTATAAAATACCAAATAAAATGATGCATAAGCTTGTTAAAAGATACCATTGAAAACTAATCAATTGAAACATGATAGTCATTAAACATTCAAGCTTTGCATAATCAAAATTTGTGATATTTTTGAGCACAAATAAAACATGTATAGGTGTATGAAAAATGAGTACCAATCAAGATAGATGATACCAAATGAAAGCATACATACACAAAAAAATATATGAGTATACAAAAATATCAATAATTGATACCAATTGAAAAAATCCAATGATACCAATTGAAACAATAATAATATCAAGTGTATACCTCATATTCTATCCACCCATTTCATGCACATGTTAAAATGAATTTCAATATGACAAACAAGGCATGATCGCCCATCCAACCGCCCTTGAAAGGTAGGGGTTTTCAAAACTAGGCTTGAAAAATAGTGTATGTTTGAAAAACTCTACCATAACGAAGAATACGGACTAGTAAAATGGAAAAACTTATAAACTAGTACGAAATCCTTCAAGTAAGGAATAAAACAAAAAATATTTTTCATGAAACATGAAATTCACATGATAGCCAATACTCAAAATCAATGAAGCATAAATATGACTCATGAAAACAAAACATGAGTAAACAAGAAAGGTGAGTGTACAAATAAAATGTGAATAACATAATCATGAAAGGTAGGCAATAAGCTCAATATTCCTTAAAACATGAAAATCATCAAAACTATTTAATCTTCAAGGCATATGTATGTCTTATATAAACTAAAGTATACATACATATCCAAACACAACGAGTCCACAATAAAGATTTGCATGAAAAGCAAATGACTCAAGGGGTATACATGTATAACTTAAGGTTTGACAAAATAGACATATACATGAAGTGAAAAACACATGATCATAAAACATGTCAAAATGGGAATACAAGTTTAAAATGCATGAATCATCAAAACTAGACTATACTAGCACATCTAATGGGTACAAATAAGAATTCAAGCACAAACATATAAAAATTTATTTGTGGCCCACTATATGTACAAGTATAAATCCTAGTCTTAATGAAAACTAACATTTAAACATATGTTCAAAACATGAAGCATAAAACGAGACAAAAATCAACATGATAAACATAAAAATGATCATTATGTAAATCCACATGTTATTAGACCTATGATATACATAATAGCTAAACAATGGTGAGAACACTATATATGGGTCCATATAAACATGGGTGATCTCAAATGCTATACATGCATGTCAATGATCTAATAATCATGGCATTAACATAATAATCTATAAACATCAAAACATGCTAAAACAATGATACGAATGCATGTAAATATAAACGGGAGTTAGAGATCGATACCAAAACCGATGAAGGCACCTCTCTAGTTCTCCAAACCAAGGTGGTCCTCCCACCAAACATCCCTTGAAAGTGATGCATCCAAAATAGTTCTCATGAAGCTCGGAACGCATCCACCTCAAGGTACCATCGCTCTCACGTCATGCGAGAGCCCACACCTACATCAAATAGCATAGGGGTGGTCTTTGGTACCCATACTCTTTTGGATCAATGGGGGTTAGTACCTTTTCTAACCCAAACAAATTTATTTGCTAAATTAACATCATGTATACGATCATAACAAAATTTAGCAAGGTGGCCCTTACGTCCACAATGTGTACAAGTGTACACATGAGCATACATGTGATGGGTGTGTACGTGAGGAGCATGTGTATGCCGTGAAGGTGTGCATGCATAGATGGAACTTGTTTCTTTCGAAACAAAGATTTCAAACGTGTATGACTCAAAACACAATGGCTCAAAGTGGAGCCCAAACAATCCATATTCTTCTTAAGCAAAGATATATCATTTTTAATTAAAGAAGTGTGGCATGCAATAGGTGAGCAAGGTGAAACTACACTAGCATGGCAAATATGAGAATCCATATTATTTTTCAAAGATTCATTATTCTTTAAACAAATTTCTAAATCCTCAGAAATTGAAGCAATTTTCATTTTTAAAGAATCATTTTCTTTTAAAACAAAATTAACTTTTGAAGACAAGTTTTCATTTTTCTTCAAAATTATTTCACAATCATTTTTAGATTTTAAAAATTCATTTTCCTTTAAGACAAGATCAAGTCTAGATTTCAATGAATCCCTTTCATTAGAAATCTCTACTTTATCTTGCAAAACCAAATCAAGTCTTGAACATAAAACCTTGTTTTCTTCTTTTAGTTCAAAACTCTTCGTTTTCAAAAGATTATATTTTTCTATCAATTTTTCACAAACAATAGAAAGTTCTTCCTTTAGAGTATTAGAATCAACATGCTCATTACTAGAAGAACTAGCATCATCACAATCTAATTGAGATTCTGAATATACCTCAAGGGAGTCATTCCCTTGGACCATGAAGCATTGTGGCTCGGATTCTCCACTAGATTCATCCTCCTTGATGTTGGGCGTTTGAAGCTCGGAGGAAGTCAACTTGTTCCACACAGCAAAGGCAGAATCAGGTTAGAAACAAGTATAAGATAATCTTTATTTAGCGTGCTTCTAATAGCCTCAAGGGCAAAGTGTATGGGCCCTTATATGATTGCGGTTACCAAGATAGCATTTCTTGGTAGCGGCAAGGAAAACATGCAAGCCTAGGGTTTTTAGGTACATGGACATCCTAAATTTCCACATGTCAATGTTGGAGACATCAAACATGGGAGGTGACAAGCAATCCATGAGTGTGTGCAAACAATATACGTGCAAAATGCAAATGATAGATTAGCAAACCAAGATCTCACTCCTAGGTGGTTAAATCAAATATCAGGAGCGTAGGCTCTGATACCAATTGAAATCACCTAGAGGGGGGTGAATAGATGATAGGCTAATCTAATGAACTAAATGCGGAAATTAAAACTAAATTGCAACTACACTTAATGCAACCAACGAGTGTACCGAATTCCCCGTGAAGGGCTCTGGACTAACTCCTCTTGATTCCTCTGAGTAAGAGTTGAGGCACTATATGAAGCTCTCGTGGTTAGGCACAAGTGAGGCACACAAGCAAACACAACCAAGCATATATGTATAAGCAATATGAATCAATGCAAGGCACAACACAAGCATATAAGATATGACAATATGAATGATGCAATGAACAAATAAAGAGAGAGAGAGAGTTGAGAGTCATTTGATCAAACGTAAACAAGAAGATGTGTTTCGAGGTTCGAGCACCGAGCTTTACATCCCCGCCTTCACCGATAAGGATTTTCAATCCACTAGGATACCGAACTCCTCTCTCAACCAATACAACCTCTACCGAGGCAATACAAACGGTCTACCGAAGACCGAAGTACCAAATTTCACCAATTCAACCAATACAACCTCCACCGAGGCAAACTCAATCACCACAATCCACCTCTACCAAAGAGGGTTACAAAAATAACCCAACTCCACCTCACCAAGAGGGAGCAAACCACAATCTCAACCTCTACCAAAGAGGGAGCTAACCACAAGCCAAATCAACCTCTACCAAAGAGGGATACAACAAGAAAGGGTGGTTACAACAAGGTGATCAAAAGACCACAAACTTAATTTTTCCCACAAAACAAAAGATCCTATAGAATAGGATAGAATGATAGCTCAAGTGTGGAAATCAAGGTGTTTGGAAAACAAAAACTCAAAGAAAAATACTTGGGAAAACTCATTGAAGATGATGGAAATGAAGAACAACACAAATCTCCCATATTTCTATTTTCTTTGATTTTTCCAAAACCTAAAACAATATAAAGATAGATCTTTTGAAGCTCTAAAACACTTTTAAAATCTTGTAAAAACACTTCAGAAAGTAGGAATTTTTCTCTTTAAAATCATAACCAAATCCCAAAGAAATGGGTTTATATAACCCACAAACCAAAACTAGCCGTTAGAGCAGATTTCTGCTCTTGGCGGCTGGCGGTCGACCGGCCCGGTCGACCGCCAACGGTCAGAAATTTGACCGTTGGAGCCTCGGTCGACCGGCTCGTTCGACCGCACCCTGGAACAGAGAGCAGAGCTCTCTGCCGGTCGACCGACCCGGTCGACCGGGGCTTTCCAGAGAGCAGAAGCTCTCTGGCGGTCGACCGTCCCGGTCGACCGGCCCTCCAGCCAAACAGGCGTGCACGTTCTGTGCACGTCGGTCGACCGACTCGGTCGACCGACTCCTAGCTCGGTCCACCGGTCCGGTCGGCCGGCAGAAGCCAGAACATGGATTACAAGACTTGAAAACTTGGTTTTTATTTACCTATAAAATCCCATAAAAACTCTAAAAATCCACAAAAATAAGTTTAGTATAATACATTGATATACAAACTTGTTTGAGTAAAAATTAAACCAAGTTACAAATATTTTGAACCATTTTTGTGTTATGGAAAAATTACCGAAAAACAAAACCTGTATTTTTCCAAACTTGGATTTTTCAAATGAATTTTGAACAAACCTTATCCAAATACAAAAACATGATACTTAAGCACTATTAGGCATGTTGCATATGGACATGAGTCCAATATACATGAAACATATACATATCATTATTTTTGACTTTAATTCCAAAATAAGTTTTATAAAAATACCAAAACACAAAACCTATGAATAGGCATATCAAAATAAGTTTGTCTAGGAAATTTAGCATGCATGTACATAGAACATATCTAATATACATAAAACCATGTAAACTTGTTTTGAATCTATCTATTCATGAAAACCAGTATCGGTTAAATCGAAAACCGAAAAACCGAATCCAAAACATGAAACGTGTGTGTGTTGTGAACTTGAGCATATCACACTATTCTAATCTTTACAAATGGATTTAAACAAAAAAACTAAACTGGGTACCGAAGTCTTCTTGATGAACTCCGTCTTCAAGTCGGCTCGATCCAAACCGTGATCCACCGAGCTTGACTCCAACGAGTGCTATAAATGATCTTGATGCTCGGACTCTTGAATCACCATGTGAGAAGCTCCAAAACTCCTTTGTTGAAGCTAAGCACCAACTAATATCTTGATAAAGATCTGAAACTAAACATCACAAGATTATTAGTAAACATAACTACATGAGTTAATCATCATCAAAACTAGAGTGGAAGGCCTCTGGGCCAACATGGGTCCCACGTACAGAGGCGCGGGTCTCATGTCTTTGATAAAGAGCACGAACCTCACATTGCTGCTCGTGGCGTTTGGGAAGCGGTGCTTCAGAAGCGCAAGCTTGGTGAATCTCACATTTTGGTTGCCAAACGCGGACTTCACGTGTCTGATATGGTTCAGAAGAGACGCCGGTCTGAACTTCGCGTCCTACCTCCATTGGACAAACAGTTGTTTCAACTTGTAGTTGACGCGCGCGCCGCCTCTGTCGCCGCTCAGCATTCCAGTTACGTCGTGTGGGTTGAAGGGAACCCCCGGTAACCCGGTGCTGAGGAAGGGGATGGACCGACTGAACATCAGGAACGTTAACCACGCGGGTCTCATGGGAGACGTTGGCGCGGGCGTTACGCATGATGCGATTAGCCATGACATCCTTCTCACCAATCGCGTCTGAGAGGATCTCAGAGCGGATTTGAGAGCAAGTCCCCGAGGAGACTTTTCGGTAGACCCGCGCCTTTGGGCTCTTGGAGCCAGAAGAGAGGACTCTTCATACTTCGCCTGGTCGAATTCTACGACAAGTGATTCGACCGTTTTTTCCCATACAGGTGACGTCACCTTGCGCCACAACTTGCTCGTCAGTAGAGAAAGTGGTCCCCAGCGGAGTCGCCATCTCTTGTTTGTGGAGAAAGTTCCTTGTAAAAATTTCCTTGAATTAAATGAAAGATTACAGTGGATTAATACTCCGACTACAAGGGATGGAGATGTTTTTAGACTTGAATCTCCCCTTTGTTTAGTGCTGGGTTCTTGATGTTGCGGTGGAGAGTGAATCTTGTTTTCCGTTGACCAGGTGAACGTCAAGACCTCTTGGGAATCCTCTCTTTGGATAGCAAACAGAGTAACACAGCTCCTGTCGACCAGGAATCTCAAAGAGATTATAGGCAAAGATTAACTATACGCAGCAAGTTGTTCGAAGAGTTGAACTCTCTCTTTCTTTTCGGTGGAAGTCTTGGTGCTTTCTACAGCTCACAAGCGAAATTCTTCTCCAAGAGTTATCTGATCAACCCACCCCTTCTCCACAGCAAACTGGGCTATTTATAGAGGTTTCAGGATGAACGTGCCCCCTAAAAACGCTCCATAATGAGGTTAACTTTCTCATTATGTGGGCAGTTATAACTGAGACACGGGCTTCGACCCTCGCGCCTTGGTGCTGAAGTGATGCAAAGACGCGGGTTTCGACCCTCGCGTCTTAATACTACAGTGATGCTGAGATGTGAATTTTGACCCTCGCGTCTTGATACTGCAGTGATGCTGAGACACGGGTCTCGACCCTCGCGTCTTGATGCTGCAGTGAACGCTGAGACGCGGGTTTCGACCCTCGCGTCTTGATGCTGCATGAACGCTAAGACGCGGGTTTCGACCCTCGCATCTTGATGCTGCAATGATGCTGAGACGCAGGTTTCGACCCTCGCGTCTTGATGCTGCAGTGAACGCTGAGACGCGGGTTTCGACCCTCGCGTCTTGATGCTGTAGTGATGGCTATGATTAGCACTGCGTTTGGAGTTTGGACTCTGTTTTTTTGATGACTTGTCTTTAGTGATTTTTAGACAGCCTACAACCTTGTAGAGGCTATTAGATCATGTGGATTATCAAGTAAGTGGTTAGATGGTTATGGTTAGTAGTTAGATTGTCATGAAAAGAAGAAATTAGCTAAGAATCATGTAGAAGATGGAGAAGATTACAATGAAGAAGAAAGGAGGTACCTTTACATAGATTGTCACTATCTATTACATCAATCCCTCTCTATCTCTCTTTGAATCTCTCAGCCCTACTACAAGATCTAAAAATGAAATACAAATACAAAAGAAAGAAAGGAAGAACACCTACACTACACTAAAAGATAGAAAACCTAGCTAAAATCCAAATCTGCTTCATTTCAGGCCTCTGCAGGGGATTTTATAGGCAAAAAGGGCTTCTAGAAGACGAGACGTGGCCACGCGTCGAAGATCGACGCGTGGCTCCATCCAATTGCCATGAAAACGTGGCTATTGCCGCGGATCCGAGACAATACCAGGGACATAAGTCCCTGGTTTTGGCGAGCGATCCTCGTCGCGTCTAGGTCTTTCTTGGTATATTCATTTTCGAGTATAATCGTCCGAATCTTCGTCTGACGTGAGCAAAGGTCTAGGTTCATGTATCCTCTAGAAGTTCCCTTGCTTGGCTTCCAAGAATTGCGGATTTAATTACCCAAAAATGGGTTTAATTAAGCTCTTATTACCCATTTGCCCTCCTTGTCTGGATTATCTGCAAGAGAGACCAAAACACAGTTTAGACCGACAATTTATTCATAATCGGTAGGGAATACGATATAATAATGCATAATTGTAGACTAATCAGCCAGCTTGGAAGCGCTGAAGATGGCGGGCTTCTTCAGCCATTTGCTCCTCTATCTCTTTCGCTCATGTTCTTGAGCGGCAAGAAACTTACTCAGTACCGACCGAGCCTCATCCATTGAGCCAGCATTCTCCAGAGTCTTGAGCTCCTTTAGATGGCTCTCCAGCTGTTCAACCAGCATCAGGCATGCCCTAGTTGCGAAGGACTTCCAGTGTGACCGATGTTCTCAATCTGATTTCAAGAAGTATCCTGGCAAATTCGAAAGAACTGCCCCGGAAAGGATCAGATCATACAGGACCTAATGGAATTAAAAAATTGTTGCACCATTTGGCGTGCTAGCTCTTTCATGATGTTGTTAGTTGGAGATAACCTTGCTGATGTACTCTCGGACCCCTTTCCATGACAGGATGAGTGACAGGAACCAGTTCAACTTGCACAGGGGTGAGGCCGATAATAGGTTCGTCAAATACTGAAGTGACAGTTATTGTTGTAGCAGCTTTCACTGCAATAGAAGCAACAGCAAACTCTACAGCACTGGGTTCCCCGGCCGAAGTTTGAACTGTGCTATCTTCTGCGCCAATGCATGCCGCAGGATCCTCTACTTGGGCTACCCCAGTGCTCTCTGCAAACCATAACGTTAAATGTTAGTGTAATGATGAGAGTATCCAACACGTCAATATTCTCTTACGAAGTTGAGGATCTGAAGATGGCAAATCCCTGAATAAGCTACTTGAGGATGAGGGCTCCCCGACCTTGGCGGTTGCACCCTCATGAGGCATCCCAGTAGTGGGAGCCTCAAGGCCCTCCTGCTGGGCCAGCTCTTGGATCATCTCCTCAATATGAGAAGAAATTATGGCTTCACTACCAACAGCCAACCCTGTAGAAGAAAGTCAAAAGGAAATGTTAGAACTCATTCCCACTTGATGGGGGAACCAGTTCAGAAGAAAAGAAAATACCTTCAGTAGCAGCAATCATTGCTATAGGCGAAGCCGTCACAGGGTCGTATCCCTGTATCTCTTCCTCTGAGATGTGCGAGAATTTGCTTGTGTCAGGAAGAGCGGGTTTGTCGCCAAAATCGACCTCCTTGCCTGAATAATATCCATGTTCTTCGAACGAGGAATTATTAGTCTCTAATTTTGCATAATTTTTTTCACATTCTCATATTTATTTCATGTAAAATTTTGCTAATAAAACCTTGCTTGCTTGATCCTAGCTCCATGGTGTGCAATGAAGAAGAAGACCTAAATCACCATTTAATTGGTGATTAAAAGCCTACCAAGTAGCCATTGACTTTAGGGTGAAGATTTTGTCAGCCCAGGGTATCAAATCGCAAATCCAAAGATCAAGCATCAGAAGACAGTCTGGGCGACGCGCTGCCCGAAGCTAGGCGCGCGCCGCCCTGGCAGGGCCGCAGAAACGCGGCTCAGGCCGCGTTTCCGCGGCCCTTTGGGCGCGCGCGTGCCTGCGCTTTGGGCACGTGCCGCTCACGTGGCCCCCTTTCCCTTGGTGCTTATAAATACCCCCCGGGGTCTTTAGTTTGTCCAGATCTAGAGCTTTAGAAAGTTTTTATAATCTTATTTTTAGGTTTGTAGTTGTTGTTGTTCTTCTTCTTCTAGTTGTTATTTTAGCCATTAGAGTGAAAGAGAGAGAGTGTGTAATTGTTGTATTGGAAGGGTGACAAGCTAATACAAGTACTACTTCTCTTCCTTCTTTCCATTTACTTGTCTTTGCCATTTACTTTTACTTCCTTGTTGTAGAGTAACTTCCTTCTTCTTCACTCCTTTTCTTTTACTTTGTTGTAGTGTAACTTCCTTTCTTTAACTTTTCTTTTCTTTTGTTTTCCTGTAGTGTAACTTCCTCTCTCCACTTCTTGTCCTTTGTTGTTTCTTTTACTTTTATGGCTAACTAACTTTTCATTAGCATGGCTAACTAACTACTAACTCACTAATTTCTAACACTTGATTGATAACCCAAATGAGTCAATAATGTCAAACAAGCCTTGTGCAAACAAGAGCTATGGCAACTTAAGACGAGGTTCTAACTCTAATTTACCTACAAGTATTTACTTTCTTATACTTCATGCTTAACGAGTTTTGAAGATCTATGAGTTATGTACTTTACTTGTTATTATAAGTTAGAGATTTTTCCTTTTAACTTTGCCAATACCAATAGTGCACTCGAGTCTTTCCTTATTCTCGCCTTCTATCGGATCTTGATAAGGGACTGTCCGAGTTTTTGCCGTGTAAAGCTAAGTTTTAGGATGAACTTTCACTCGATTTCAACGTGAATAGTTCCAATGCACAAGGGTTATGTTCGCCTATGATCCATCGTGAGGCTATCTTCAAAAAGTTAGAAATTAGTTTGAGCACTTAGTAGAAGGTTAGCCATGCATTTTTACAACTAAGAAAAAAATTCACTATTACAAACCACCAAAACAGTTTTCCAACAATTCTCAAAAACAACTTGTTTTCACTTTTCAATTCTTTATTCAGAAACAAGAACTTTCTTTCTTCTTGAACTTTGAAGCCGCATCAAGCTTCCATCGCTCTCCCTCCTTGTGGATACGACCCGTATAGCCACTTCGCTACTACGGAAGAATCGCAAAAGTAGTAACATCAACCCACACTTCCTTCTCTTATTTTAGTGCTTGTTTTTTGCCGATCAAATTTTGGCGTCGTTGCCGGGGATCGAACCCGGGTCACCCGCGTGACAGGCGGGAATATTTACCACTATACTACAACGACAACGCATCGATAATAGGCAGTGTAGTGTATGCATAACTCATACCTTTTATTTAGCCTTAGTAGAATATGTATAACCCACACACACATGCTTGGATCTAGAGACACAACTCTGAAAAAAAAGGGTGGATAATTGTGCCTCAAGAAGCATGATTACTTACGCCAAAAAAAATTTTTTATATACAATAATGTATAAATACTTGATTTTGTGGCCTACTCCACTTGCATATTTGACCTGAAGGGTGTTTTTTCCACCTGGTGCCCTAAGACCATCTGGTTTGGGAGTAATCGGTTTGATATGTGTTACATAAGTGAAGTAGAAAGCCTAATGGAACCAAGAATAATAAGTAAATATTAATAAAATTAAAAGATATTCAAAGTTGAGTTAAAAAATCCCAAGCACATCACACTTACACATTATACATATCTATCTAAACAAAATAAAAGAATGAGTTAGAAGTACAAGATCCTTTCTAAATTTGAAGAAAAAACCATAGTTTCTTCTTTTATGAAGGCTAAAGTATAAGAGGACTTATGAGGGTTAAACCTAATTCTTACATCATTCGGTCATTTTTACCTAGATGATTGAAAGTTCTTTTTCATGACAAAATTTTTGCTAACAACTAACTTCTTTTCTTTACTTACTGGATTTTGTGGGTGCAATCCGCTGAAAACCCTCAGGAGACAACACTCCTCCTCTAGGGGGAAACCTAGAGGTTTAAAGGCTTGTTGCACATGCTCAGTGCAATCGCATCACCTGCGAAAGTGGTATAATAATTTTCTTATTTTTGTTTTCTCGGGACGAGCAAAAAGATAAGTGTGGGGGTGTGATTAGTCTCTAATTTTGCATAATTTTCATTACATTCTCATATTTATTTCATGTAAAATTTTGCTAATAAAACCTTGCTTGCTTGATCCTAGGTCCATGGTGTGCAAATGAAGAATAAGACCTAAATCACCATTTAATTGGTGATTAAAAGCCTACCAAGTAGCCATTGACTTTAGGGTGAAGATTTTGTCAGCCCAGGGTATCAAATCGCAAATCCTGAAGATCAAGGCATCAGAAGACAGTCTGGGCGACGCGCTGCCCGAAGCCAAGCGCGCGCCACCCTAGCAGGGCCGCGGAAACGCGGCCCAGGCCCGTTTCCGCGGCCCTTTGGGCGCGCGCGCCTGCGCTTTGGGCCACGTGCCGCTCACGTGGCCCCCTTTCCCCTGGTGCCTATAAATACCCCCCAGGGGTTTTCAGTTTGTCCAGATCCAGAGCTTTAGCAAGTTTTTATAATCTTGGTTTTAGGTTTGTAGTTGTTGTTGTTCTTCATCTAGTTGTTGTTTTAGCCATTAGAGTGAAAGAGAGAGAGTGTGTAATTGTTGTATTGGAAGGGTGACAAGCTAATACTAGTACTACTTCTCTTCCTTCTTTCCATTTACTTGTCTTTGCCATTTACTTTTACTTCCTTGTTGTAGTGTAACTTCCTTCTTCTTCACTCCTTTTCTTTTACTTTGTTGTAGTGTAACTTCCTTTTTTTAACTTTTCTTTTCTTTTGTTTTCTTGTAGTGTAACTCCCTCTCTCCATTTCTTTTCCTTTGTTGTTTCTTTTACTTTTATGGCTAACTAACTTTTCATTAGCATGGCTAACTAACTACTAACCCACTAATTTCTAACACTTGATTGATAACCCAAATGAGTCAATAGTGTCAAACAAGCCTTGTGCAAACAAGAGGTATGGCATCTTAAGACGAGGGTTCTAACACTAATTTACCTACAAGTTATTTACTTTCTTATACTTCATGCTTAACGAGTTTTGATGATCTATGAGTTGTGTACTTTACTTGTTATTGTAAGTTAGAGACTTTTCCTTTTAACTTTGCCGATACCAATAGTGAACTCGGGTCTTTCCTTATTCTCGCCTTCTATCGGATCTTGATAAGGGAATTTTCGAGTTTTTGCCGTGTAAAGCTAAGTTTTAGGATGAACTTTTACTCGATTTTCACGTGAATAGTTCCAATGCACAAGGGTTATGTTCGCTTATGATCCATCGTGAGGCTATCTTCAAAAAGTTAGAAATTAGTGGGAGCACTTAGTAGAAGGTTAGCCATGCATTTTTACAACTAAGAAAAAATCCACTTTTACAAACCACCAAAACATTTTTTCAACAATTCTCAAAAACAATTTGTTTTCACTTTTCAATTCTTTATTCAGAAACAAGAACTTTCTTTCTTCTTGAACTTTGAAGCTGCATCAAGCTTCCATCGCTCTCCCTCATTGTGGATACGACCCGTATAGCCACTTCGCTACTACGGAAGAATCGCAAAAGCAGTAACATCAACCTACACCTCCTTCTCTTATTTTAGTGCTTGTTTTTTGCCGATCAAATTTTGGCGCCGTTACCGGGGATCGAACCCGGGTCACCCGCGTGACAGGCAGGAATACTAACCACTATACTACAACGACAACGCATCGATAATAGGCAGTGTAGTGTATGCATAACTCATACCTTTTATTTAGCCTTAGTAGAATATGCATAACCCACACACACATGCTTGGGATCTTGAGACACAACTCTGAAAAAAAAAATCTAGATAATTGTGTCTCAAGAAAAATGATTAATCACGCCAAAAAAAATTTTATATACAATAATGTATAAATAAATCTTGATTTCGTGGCCTACTTCACTTGCATATTTGACCTGAAGGGTGTTTTTCCACCTGGTGCCCTAAGACCATCTGGTTTGGGAGTCATCGGTTTGATATGTGTTACATAAGTGAAGTAGAAAGCCCAATGGAACCAAGAATAATAAGTAAATATTAATAAAATTAAAAGATATTCAAAGTTGAGTTAAAAAATCTCAAGCACATCACACTTACACATTATGCATATCTATCTAAAGAAAAATAAAAGAATGAGTTAGAAGTACAAGATCCTTTCTATATTTAAAGAAAAAACCATAGTTTCTTCTTTTATGAAGGCTAAAGTATAAGAGAACTTATGAGGGTTAAACCTAATTCTTACATCATTCGGTCATTTTACTTAGATGATTGAAAGTTCTTTTTCATGACAAAATTTTTGCTAACAACTAACTTCTTTTCTCTACTTACTGGATTTTGTGGGTGCAATCCGCTGAAAACCCTCAGGAGACAACACTCCTCCTCTAGGGAAAACCTAGAGGTTTAAAGGCTTGTTGCACATGCTCAGTGCAATCGCATCACCTGCGAAAGTGGTATAATAATTTTCTTATTTTTGTTTTGCTCGAGACGAGCAAAAAGATAAGTGTGGGGGTGTGATTAGTCTCTAATTTTGCATAATTTTCATCACATTCTCATATTTATTTCATGTAAAATTTGCTAATAAAACCTTGCTTGCTTGATCCTAGGTCCATGGTGTGCAAATGAAGAAGAAGCCCTAAATCACCATTTAATTGGTGATTAAAAGCCTACCAAGTAGCCATTGACTTTAGGGTGAAGATTTTGTCAGCCCAGGGTATCAAATCGCAAATTCAGAAGATCAACGCATCAGAAGACAGTCTGGGCGACGCGCTGCCCGAAACCAGGCACACGCCGCCCTGGCGGGAGGCGGAAACGAGGCCCAGGCCGCGTTTCCGCGGCCCTTTGGGCGCGCGCGCCTGCGCTTTGGGCCACGTGCCGCTCACGTGACCCCCTTTCCCCTGGTGCCTATAAATACCCCCCAGGGGTCTTCAGTATGTCCAGATCCAGAGCTTTAGCAAGTTTTTATAATCTTGGTTTTAGCTTTGTAGTTGTTGTTGTTGTTCTTCTTCTAGTTGTTGTTTTAACCATTAGAGTGAAAGAGAGAGAGTGTGTAATTGTTGTATTGGAAGGGTGACAAGCTAAAACAAGTACTACTTCTCTTCCTTCTTTCCATTTACTTGTCTTTGCCATTTACTTTTACTTCCTTGTTGTAGTGTAACTTCCTTCTTCTTCACTCCTTTTCGTTTACTTTGTTGTAGTGTAACTTCCTTTCTTTAACTTTTCTTTTCTTTTGTTTTCTTGTAGTGTAACTCCCTCTCTCTATTTCTTTTCCTTTGTTGTTTCTTTTACTTTTATGGCTAACTAACTACTAACCCACTAATTTCTAACACTTGATTGATAACCCAAATGAGTCAATAGTGTCAAACAAGCCTTGTGCAAACAAGAGGTATGGCATCTTAAGACGAGGGTTCTAACTCTAATTTACCTACAAGTTTTTACTTTCTTATACTTCATGCTTAACGAGTTTGATGATCTATGAGTTGTGTACTTTACTTGTTATTGTAAGTTAGAGACTTTTTCTTTTAACTTTGCCGATACTAATAGTGCACTGGAGTCTTTCCTTATTCTCGCCTTCTATCGGATCTTGATAAGGGAATGTCCGAGTTTTTGCCGTGTAAAGCTAAGTTTTAGGATGAACTTTTACTCGATTTCCACGTGAATAGTTCCAATGCACAAGGGTTATGTTCGCCTATAATCCATCGTGAGGCTATCTTCAAAAAATTAGAAATTAGTGGGAGCACTTAGTAGAAGGTTAGCCATGCATTTTTATAACTAAGAAAAATCCACTTTTACAAACCACCAAAACATTTTTCCAACAATTCTCAAAAAAAACTTGTTTTCACTTTTCAATTCTTTATTCAGAAACAAGAACTTTCTTTTTTCTTGAACTTTGAAGCCGCATCAAGCTTCCATCGCTCTCCCTCCTTGTGGATACGACCCGTATAGCCACTTCGCTACTACGGAAGAATCGCAAAAGCAGTAACATCAACCCACACTTCCTTCTCTTATTTTAGTGCTTGTTTTTTTCCGATCAAGGAAGATGACAACTCAACACAGGAGGTCTCAGCGATCGAAGCTTTACCACTAAGGAACCCAGTAGTAGGGCTGGGATCGATAATCCATGAGGTAGGCATCAATACACTGGGAGACCCAGGCTGTTGCACCTCCACCCTTCTCTCATGAACTGAAGAAGGCCCAGGCTGAGTTGAGACTCCCGGAATCTCAACGTCATCCCTCTCCACCAAATCTACTTCAGGTCGCTCACCTCTTCAGCCATGACAGGTTCACCCTCGAGCTCCCCCTCTTCTAAGATCACGGGATCCCTGCTGTGCAGACCGCGGGAGCGAAGGACGGGAACTTCCTCCTCCTCTTCTTCTTCCTCTCCCTGCTCTTCAATACCAAGAGGAACTACTTTGGGCATCGAAGCTTTAGCCTTCGATTCACTCCTATCCTTCTTTGGGATAGGCTCACCCTTGGAAGCAAAGCCACGGCAACGTTTGGACACAGCCTGCGACTCTTTTTAATAGGTTGCCTCGTAGGTGCTACTGACCTGGGTCCTATCCTTGCTTCCCCTCCTGTTTCCCTCTCGGCTGCCTAATACTCGTCCATACCTCACATACATTTGTTGGACTCTAATTTGGTCTCGTATGATGCCTTGATGCTCTTAATGCAAGAGGTATTTATCCCGAAATCAGTCATCCTACTAGCCGGGAGTATCAGGTGCAGAAACTGAGGCTGGTATAACAATTGGGCATCTTGTGAGGCAAGCTGAAAATAGCTTTTGTCCCTCCAGCTACACTGTAGTACCACGCCCGAGCACCTTCAAATAATTTTTGCTGAAGCAGAGGCCGACGTTGGGGTTGCCAACATATAATTGATCATAGCCGAACTGCCGAGCAAAATGACTAGGCATGTAAGGCTCGATCGTACATGAATTCCCTTGCTGGAAGATCAGATATCCAGGCCGAATATTGATCAGCCACCAGAAGACTCCTGATAGCAGCCTTGTGAAATCATCTGGCCCCGCAAGGTCAGCAAACTTATCCCCGTAAGACACATCAGCAATCTCAGGGAAGCAACGGTCGAGCTGATAGTTCGAAATGTTCAGAATGGATTTCCAAACAAAGAATATATAGCAGTGAGTCCAGCTTGAATTCTCCAACTTCTACACGAAGGGAACAAAACCTACAGAAAGAGGCACCGCCGTCATCAGTGAAGGGCAGTGAATAACGTACCAGGCCATTAGGTAAGTATATGGAAGCTCAATCCTGGGGTTAGGGGTCTTCACTCTCGGCCTTCCCTCCGAATCGATCACTGGCCTGCCCTAAGAATCTAAATGGCCTTCACTTGGTACAGGCTTTTGACTAGAGCCCGTAAACCGCTTTGTATTCCGGCTACCATCACTGGAAGGAGAGCGATAGATTTTTAGTAGGCAAGTAAGACCGCCGGGTATACCACATCAGGAATGATTACTTCATGCGGCAGCGTTTGCACCACATAACGGTTCAGCCATAGCATTAGAAAGCCCGCCAATAGAGCCCTGTCAGAAATGGGAACTCGGGCCTGGTGATGAAAAACTTTCAAAGACCGTATCAGGTCTGAAAGTGTCCTCGTTCGACTCAGTGATGTAAGAGCTTGTAGAGGCATTGATCCTCTCAGCAATTTCCTCGTCAATGCAAGGGGCCAGACTAGTCACTGGGCTATCTTTCTCATTTATGTCGTTGAACAGACACCCCGCCCAGGACATCTGCTTGACACCCCTAGTCCTCCAGGAGGATATCTGCCTGCAGATGTGAAAGTGACACAACACTTCCCAGTACGTCTCATACACCTGAGGATCCTCTTTCATCAAGAGGTGAAGCTCCTCAAAAGTCAGGACGTATTCTTCATAAGGGGCATCTCCCATGACTAGCCCCGAGACAACATATAGTTCATGAAGAGCGAGCCCCATCTCCCCGACTGAAGTACAAAATGTGCCTGTCAGAGGATTATAATGCTCTAGCACGCCATAAAAATTGTGGGAACTCTGCGGGAGGCCATATTGGGCAGCCCTGACGAGTGATATAACCCCACCTGCTGCAGCAGAGCCCCAAGCTCGGCGGGAACAAATCCAACCATTCTACCCCACCATGATTTGTCGGTAGAATAGACCCACCCAAGCGGACGAAAGTCAACAGGAAAATCACCCCTAACTTTCAAAAACTGATTGATGAAGGTGGCGCCAAACTGAGGGGTTTCTCCCATCGGATACTCAGGCCTGACTAACCCGAGAAATAAACTGAAGACATCTTTTTCATGGCCTGCAGAATATACTTCCTTGGCACCTAATCTGCCGAGAGAGACACCGGAGACAAACCGGGAAATATCCCAATCCATCTCACGATCTGACATGTGCTGAAGATAGGACAAGGAATATATCCTCTCCATATTGGGAAGAAAGAACCTCATGTCCCCTATCCGACAGAGCCACTTGTAATCTCCGTCATGAAGAATCCTATCATCCTTGTCAATGTCGTCACCGAAAAGGAAAGCAGGCTTCCGTAATGAAGTACGGGAATCCATCTCAAACAGTCCATCAGAGATGATCTCCCGAAGGGTCATGATTGGTAGTGAAAAATGCATAATTGTCATCATATTTACTATCACATTTTCACATTTATTCATATAATGATGCACATTTATTAATATTTTGTTATTTATGTGTGCAGGCCTTGAGTTCTGAATTAAATAAAGAATTAAAGTTTAATGAAGCCCAAAAGCCCAGATCCAAGCCGAAGTCCAAGCCCAAGTGCAAAAGTGCAATTACAAGAAGTCAAAGTCCAAATACAAGATGTAAATATTGCAAATACTACAAAGAGGGAAAGGATAGAATTCTATCCAATCCTAAATACCTGGTGGATGAGGATAAATACATGTGCAGGGATGAGATTTATTTTTTGAAGGGATTTGGATTAGAGTAACTTAATTTCTAAGTTATCTCGAAAATCCAAACTGTAGAGCCAGGATTCATCTTCCAGAAAGAAACGACCAGATAGACGGACCAGGAGAAGCCACGCGCCAAAGCGCGTGGCCAACAGATGACATAGAGCCGCGGAAACGCGGCCCAAGCCGCGTTTCCGCGGCATTTCTGATAAGGCTGCCCAACTGCTTTCGTGTACGATCTTATCCGGGACTCTATCACCTTCTGCACCTATAAATATCCCTGCAGGCGCAACAGAGAGAGCATCCAGAGACGATTAGAGTTTTCTTTTAGCCATTTTTCTTTAAATTTCAGCAAGTTGTAATTTTGTTTCAAGCACATTGTGGAAGAAGGAGCTTGTATTTGGAGGCTATTATCAAATAAAGGTTACCTACTTTCTCATTTCGTTTATTGTCTTTCTATTTGTTTTATTCTCTGTGATCTATCTCTGGTTTTTTTTTCTTTACTTTTTGCAATCTTTCTTATTAAACAACAAAAAAATAAATAAAATAAATTGAAAAGATAAAAAAAATGATGAACTAATTTCCTCTAGTGGTTTGCTGAAATTCTTAAAGCAACCCTAGAGCAGTTAAGCATTGATCGGATTGATGACCACTTCTTAAAACCCTAAGTTTAATGATTATTTTTCTTGAAGATTAAACAGATAACTAGACTTCTTAATCTAGGTTGCATATTTAAAAGACTTTTCATGACTTCATACTTAAGAATTAGGACAGCCTAAATTTAAGATTAATCTTCTCTTAAGCTGTACTTAGATGTTAGGATGAAACATTGTTTAGTTTTTAATAATGTAACTTAGTTAGAATCTTGTATCGTCTTTTCTTGCTTGAATTGTTCTTAATAACCTAGGGTGAATTACATACATCTCAATATGATGATCAATCTCCTTAACTTGCAATAAGGTTGTGGTAGAAGATCAGTAAAACCACATCTTTCATATCATATATATATCTCAAATCTAATCTCTTCTCTCATATTTTGAAGATACAGAGGAATCGGTCGAAAAGCTTGCATCGAATCCTTCCCTGAGGATCACGACCCGCTTGAGCCCTTGCTACAGCGGATAGCATTGAGACTAAGAATTTTACAACTCATTCTTATTTACAAATTCTTAATTCTCAATCAATTTTGGCGCCGTTGCCGGGGAGGGACGGTAAGTTTTTCTCTAAAAAAAAAATTTTAACTAATTCTTTTATTCTTTCTGTTTGCAGGTTTGGAGAACAGGGAAACTGACAGCAGAAGTGAACATATAGCAACTCTGTGCCTCTGCCCTCGAAGGCAGAGCAGCAGAGCCTGCTACTTTGCCGCGCAAACGCGGCAATAGCCACGGATCCGCGGCAGTAGCAGAGGACTACTGACTGAAATTTTTGCAGGTTTCTAAAACTGGCAATATCTGTGTACTTCTCTGTTAAATTTTGTTCTGTAATAACCCTGCTTACTGCTAATGAATTCAACAGTAAAATATTTGTTGTTAATAATAAAATTGATTAGACGTTTGCATATTAGGCACGTGTCTTTTCAATTACTTTATTTTACTGTTGAAGAGTGCTGGAGCAAGGTACGTACGCATTGCATGTAGAATAGGACTCATCTCTTGGTTGATTTTCATGCTTTGAGTGAATCTTATTTACATATCTTGTACACTTGCACAAAAATATCTTAAGGGCATAACCCATTAACAAGATAAGGTGGGGATTTCATCACCCTTTCTTGGCCCAAAAATCATATTCCGAGCACTCACAACCCTAACCCTAATTAAAAATTGACTAGACGTTGGCCCTAGGGGCTTCTCGGACTCAATTAGGAGATTATCCTAAGGGGAACGGTGCTGGAAGTTGACTCTTGCCAAATCAGTGTCTAGGAAGGGGATTGAGGGCCGAAAGCCCGAAGATTGGTGGTTATTTAATTAAGGAACGTCTTTGACGGAAAACCTCCCACCACTCTTGCCCTGACCTGGCTGATTAACTTGTGGTCAAAGTCTGCACCGTACCTCCCGTGGACAGTCTAACCAGTTAGGAGTCGTCTAGGTCATAGGTCTACCCTAACTTAGGTTAGAATTTTTTCTTTTTTTTTGTTTATTTGTTTGTTTTCTTTTTTTTTTTTGTTTGTGCTTGTGTGATATGGCATATAACAATTTTTCCAATTTTAATCCATATTACACACCTTTTTCGGATATTACCAACCCGGCATATCATAATTTTGACCAACCTAGTGTGCCGGAATAGTCTTATCCGAATGTATATAACTCATGCCCCCCATCTTATGACCATAATTTTCATAACAATTTCAACTCTTCACAGAGTTCATGGGGTTTTGCTTCCCCCGAGTCCAATTTTCAACCGACTTGTCCTCCGTCTCCACCTTGTCCACAATATTCCCAAGATTCATACTCAGATCCACCCATTCAGAATAGAAAACCATCTATCCGGGAAATGATGAGTATGCACGAGTCCAAGCAACAACCACCATCAATCTTAGACATGATGATGCGTGAATCCACTGACTCACAACTTTATCACGATTACACTTCCTTTTCCAAGTCCAATCACAAAAGAGGCTTGAAGCCATGACTCAGACTAGATTAGCTCGTGAGCATGAACTAGATATGATGGTTCAATCTTTGTGTTCTCATTGTCCGGCCAATTCTAATATCGCTGACCACTCTCTTAGAGCCGACGAACCAAGTTGCTTTGGACAACAAGATTCTAATTCAGTGCCATCATGTGAACTTGCCGAAACTTCAAATTTTGATAATTTGGCAAGTTTTTCCTTTTCTGAAATAGATCTTGAGCATGAATATGATCCATGAACCCCAACTTGATGATTCAATTTTGCTTCCTGATTCAATAATGACTCCGGTATCTCCACCTGATTTCACTTTTTCCGAGTCAACATTGGATCCTGTTCCAATTCATCATGAAATTGAATCACCCATTTTTGATGATCATATTGAACTTGACCAATTTTGCAATTTTGAAAGTCCCATGGATAAATTGGCAAGTTCTCATTTTTATGAAATTGAACCCAATGAGATATGTGACCTATATTCTCAAATCTGTGATCAAGTTCAAATTCCCGAATCATTATTGACTCATGTTTTGTTACCCGACTTAGGTAATATTTTAGAGTCAGTCTTGATTCCCACACCTATCATTCCTGAACTTGAATCACCAATATTGAGTCACATTCCATTGTGGGAGGATTATTGTGGACTTGAGCTTCAACTTATTGACTTGGACCCACTTCCTAAACCTAGCCCGACTCCTGAACCATTACTTGATTTAAGTTTTTTTCCTGAGTCGGTATTCGTTCCCGTACTTCCATGTCCAAGTCAATCATTCCATCTTTTCACACTCCATTTTGGGACAAGGCGATTGACACAATTGACTCTGACAATAATTATGAATTATGGAAATTTGAGGGGGTGGAATTTTTAAAAAATGTTAATGCAGACATCATTTTAGTGGGTTATACAAAAAAGATTTCTGGTGGGTTCCCCCGAATTTCACAAAAAGTTGATTGGGCCGCATTTCGTGGACCAATTAGACCACCACCGGAACCACCACCTTAAGGTAACTTCCGCCTTCCCTTGTTCTTTTTCATGCATATATGCATTCATTTCAGACACTGAGGACAATGCATGAGATAAGTGTGGGGGTGGGCTTTACTAACATACTAACATAGGTAGAAATTAACAAAAATCTGCTAATAATAAAAATAAAAAAGAACTTATAAAAAGGACAATATTTTGACTTATCTTTGAAAGAAATCTAAGTTAGTTTTAAGGATTAGGAAAATCATGATTAGGATTTCTAAAAACTTGGTCAAAATAAATAAATTGTTGAATTTTTAAGTATAAGAGGAGAAATTGAATAATTAATTAGTCTTGATTTTTACCTTAATGAAATTTGCATACCTAATGCATATCTAGGATTCTAAGACGAAGACCTTTGTGCCTCATATATATATATATATATATATATATATATATATATATATATATATATATATATATATACACATATATATATATATATAAAAAAAAATTCACTAATTAAGCTGGATACATGTGCCTCAAGAAGCATAAGTATTCATGCCTAAAGGTGAGTAAATAAAATAAAATCCTTAGTTTTTGGGCCTAGTTCACTCAAATTTGAGTCCGCGGGGTGCTTTCTCACCTGGTGCCCTAAAGCCAACCGGTTTGGGAGTCATCGACTTTAAGTTCGCTACATGGGTGGATTAGAAAGCCTAATAAAACTAAGAAATATGATATATGTATTAACACATCTAATAGTCAATTAGTTAGGTATTAGGGCCTCAAGAAGCCTTGATGCTTACACGAAAGAAAATTAGATGAGTTATACATGCTAAAAAAAAATATTTTTTTTAACACATCTAATAGTCAATTAGTTAGGTATGAGGGCCTCAAGAAGCCTTGATACTTACACGAAAGAAAATTAGATGAAGTTATAAAGAGGCATGAGAGTCCAAGTTAAGGAATTCCTAGCAAAGTTACAAGGATGCATATGACTTAGGGTAACGAAAAAGACTATACAAACATTCAATTTTGATCCTTACCTAAAATAAATAACAATTCACTTTATTAAGACTAAGTTTAAGAATGAATAAAAATGATAATCCTAAAACTTATAGACTACTTAGTCTCTTCAAATATAATTCGAATATTCTCCTTTTTATGGATTTTGTGGGTGTAATCCGCTGAAAACCCTCACGAGACAACACTCGTCCTCTAGGGTAACCTAGGGGTTTAACGGCTTGTAGCACATGCTAAGTGCAACCGTGATTCCTACGAAAGTGAGTTAGTTAGATTAGAATTTCTCTTTCTTTTTGATTTTTACTCGAGGACGAGCAAAAAGATAAGTGTGGGGGTGTGATTGGTAGTGAAAAATGCATAATTGTCATCATATTTACTATCACATTTTCACATTTATTCATATAATGATGCACATTTATTAATATTTGTTATTTAATGTGTGCAGGCCTTGAGTTCTGAATTAAATAAAGAATTAAAGCTTAATGAAGCCCAAAAGCCCAGATCCAAGTCCAAGCCCAAGCCCAAGTGCAAAAGTACAATTACAAGAAGTCAAAGTGCAAATACAAGATGTAAATATTGCAAATACTACAAAGAGGGAAAGGATAGAATTCTATCCAATCCTAAATACCTGGTGGATGAGGATAAATACATGTGCAGGGATGAGGTTTATTTTTTGAAGGGATTTGGATTAGAGTAACTTAATTTCTAAGTTATCTCAAAAATCCAAACTGAAGAGCCAGGATTCATCTTCCAGAAAGAAACGACCAGATAGACGGACCAGGAGAAGCCACGCGCCAAAGCGCGTGGCCAACAGATGACATAGAGCCGCGAAAACGCGGCCCAAGCCGCGTTTCCGCGACATTTCTGATGAGGCTGCCCAACTGCTTTCGTGTACGATCTTATCCGGGACTCTATCACCTTCTGCACCTATAAATATCCCTGCAGGCGCAACAGAGAGAGCATCCAGAGACGATTAGGGTTTTCTTTTAGCCATTTTTCTTTAAATTTCAGCACGTTGTAATTTTTGTTTCAAGCACATTGTGGAAGAAGGAGCTTGTATTTGGAGGCTATTATCAAATAAAGGTTACCTACTTTCTCATTTCGTTTATTGTCTTTCTATTTGTTTTTATTCTCTGTGATCTATCTCTGGTTTTCTTTTTCTTTACTTTTTGCAATCTTTCTTATTAAACAACAAAAAAATAAATAAATAAATTGAAAAGATAAAAAAAATGATGAACTAATTTCCTCTAGTGGTTTGCTGAAATTCTTAAAGCAACCCTAGAGCAGTTAAGCATTGATCGGATTGATGACCACTTCTTGAAACCCTAAGTTTAATGATTATTTTTCTTGAAGATTAAAACAGATAACTAGACTTCTTAATCTAGGTTGCATATTTAAAAGACTCTTCATGACTTCATACTTAAGAACTAGGACAGCCTAAATTTAAGATTAATCTTCTCTTAAGCTGTACTTAGATGTTAGGATGAAACATTATTTAGTTTTAATAATGTAACTTAGTTAGAATCTTGTATCGTCTTTTCTTGCTTGAATTGTTCTTAATAACCTAGGGTGAATTACATACATCTCAATATGATGATCAATCTCCTTAACTTGCAATAGGGTTGTAGTAGAAGATCAGTAAAACTACATCTTTCATATCATATATATATCTCAGATCTAATCTCTTCTCTCATATTTTGAAGATACAGAGGAATCGGTCGAAAAGCTTGCATCGCATCCTTCCCTGAGGATCACGACCCGCTTGAGCCCTTGCTACAGCGGATAGCATTGAGACTAAGAATTTTATAACTCATTCTTATTTACAAATTCTTAATTCTCAATCAGGTCACCATACTGGCCTTGATGATTCTCTCCCATCGCTCCTTAGATTTACCCGTAGTCACAGGAGCAGTCTTCTGAAGCACGAATGTCAGATTACGATCAGCGCCACCTATATGCCCAAAGTGACATTTTTTGGACAAAGGGTTGGAAGAGTATCGCACTGCAAAGAGGACAACACTTGGTCAGAAATCTAAAAGAAAATAGCTAGGTGTCTGAAATTCAAACGTAGGAATGAATCCAGACGTAGAAATCAGCAAAATCTGCGTCTAGACTCAAAAATGCGAGGCTTGCATGAAGCCCGCATTTCAAAATCCATAACTTAGAAAAATTTCTAAGTATCGGACTCAGACGCGAGGCTCAGTAAAACTTGCGCCTGATCTTAAAAGACGCGACAATCATAGGAAGTCTGCGTCTGAACTCCCCACACTTAGAAATATTCTGAGCATTGAGTCTAAAACTCAAGGCTCAACGAGGCCCGCGTTCAACAAATAGATACGGACTCAAGTTGATGAAGCAAAGACGCAGAGGTCGTCAAACCCGCGTCTTGCCTACCAATTCAAGAGCTGCGTCTGAAAATCAAACACGGGCATGAGCCTCGTGTTGGCGGTTCACATTAAAAAGAGACTTAAGAGCTAAGAGAACTCTTTAAGCCCCTTCAATGACGAAAATCTAATCAGATGGTTTTACTACCTGAAATAGGGGCCTCATGCGTGGAAGAAACGCCCATCTGAGTCTCAGGAGCAGCAATGCTGAGGACGAAGCAACATGCTTAGCTTTTGGTGCCATCGTAATCGTGAAACCAGTGTCACAGACGGTGAAAATGGAAAAAGCTTCAAGCTTTTCTTAGCCCTAGATATAATGCTCAGCGAAAAAGAAGAAGAGTCTAATGATGACTCTTGAAAGACTGTTGTCTTTTATAGGCACAGTGATCCGTAGAGATACGCGACGCATGGCTTGAGGCCTAATCCCCACCCAACGCGTGGCATGCGTCTTAAATGCGACGCGAATTTCGCACGTCAAAGGAAAGATGTCCCCTCAACTCCGCCGGACATCTGGCAACGCGCCCAAAACGTGGACTCGCGTTTAACAAAAATCGCGTCCCTCCAAAGGTCGCGCCTCTTCAGTAAGACCAAAGCCGCGCCTAGTCAACAGAGTCAGAGCTGCGTCTTTACTTCAAAGATCGCGTCCCTCTAGAGGCCGCGTTTCTTCAGCAAATTAATAGTTGCATCTCCACTCCGAGTGAGGACTACGTCTCTAAAGCAACATGACCCCTGTGTCTACAAGACTTGCATTCAGTCTATGCTTCTACAAATCAGTTCAACAGTATACTGGCACAAGCAGACGACTGTTCACCCTGGTTCAACAGTACGCCAACAACCAGCTCAGAGCACTGAGGAGGTCTGGACTGCGTATCTAGATACTCACCACGATCATCTCCGGTGGCTTCAAAGGATTTTATAGTACACTCACGAAGACCATACTCCAGACAAGATCAAGCTCAGAGTATCTCAAATGATTGTCAGTCCAATTATGAGAAGTATGAATTCAACCAGAATCCAAAGTATTTCGAAATCTGTCCCAGTCAATCGTGAAATATCTAAAACTTTGGAGGGGGTTCTGTAGGCTGTCTAAAAATCACTGAAGACAAGTCGTCAAAAGGCAGGATCCAAACTCCAGACACAAGGCTAATCATCGCCACCAGCGCAGCATCAAGACGCGAGGGTTGAAACCCGCGTCTCAACATCACTGCAAGGACCAAGACGCGAGGGTTAAAACCCGCGTCTTAGCGTTATTGCAGTACCAAGACGTAGAGTCCAAAGCCCGCGTCTCACGTGAAGCTTGACGCAGAATTAGAAGCTCGCGTTTCTCAAGCATCACCTCAATGGCAAAACGCAAGGCCCAAAACTTGCGTCTTGGTTATAACTGCCCTCATTACTGGGTTAATTACTGCCCACCTAATAAGGGAGTTAAACCCCATTATGGAGTATTTTTAGGGAACACGTTTACCCCCTGAAACCTCTATAAATAGCCTAGTTTGCTATGGAAGAGGGTCGGGAAAATTCTTGGTAAAAAAGAACTTCGGTTGTAAGCCGTAGAAGCACCAAGATCTCTAGTTGAAAAGAAAAAGAGAGTTCAACTCTTCTAACAACTTGCTGAGTTCAAGTTTATTTTTACCTATAGTCTCTTTAGATTCTTGGTGGACAGGAGCTGTGTTACTTCGTCCACTATCCAAAGAGAAGATTCCCAAGAGGTCCTGACGTTCACCCGGTCAACGGAAAACAAGATTCACTTTCCATCGCCACATCAAGAACCCAGCATTAAACAAAGAGTAGATTTGAGCTTGAATATTTCTCCCCTCTTGTGAAAGGATTATTGATCAGCTGTGATTTTCTTTACAATTAATTAAAGAATTTACTCCTCGATCCTCAATTTTCCCTACCAAACGTGTGTGGCGTGGCACTTTGCTCCGTGTGGCACTTAGCTCCATTCAGGATCCGCCGGACGCTAGCACAATCGTGGATACATCCTCGTCATCCCGACTCCAGGCATGCTCTGCCAGATGCTGGTATGAATTTGCTATTAACAGGGTAACAGTGCAGGAGACATAAGTACAGGGGATACAGGAGTTCAGGGGTACAAGAGTTCAGGAGTACCAGATGTCTGGTAGCAGTATAATAATCATGCCAAGGACCCCGTAAAAGTGATAATCATGAATATGCAATGTAATACAGGTGTCAGGTGTAATATTATCTAGTCAGGTGTCACGGTATAAGGTACACCTCAACTAGTCCTGAATCAATATTGGTAAATAACTACACATGAGATGACGCTAATAAATACTCAGATCAGCAAAATAAATATTGTGAATGTTCACTGACATCTCATGAAGCGATACAGATAATCACATTGGTAAAATACATCAGATAGTCACCTGAAATGATAAAAGTAAAACACAAATACATGTAAAACAACGGTAAATAAGAAATTTAGACAAAAGCAAACACTCACATGAAATGACGCGGTTTTGGAACCGAATCGTCGTCTGGTCTTCACTGCACGGACCGGTACTGATCTACGGATTATCTCATGGATCAATCTTCGAATCGCCTGTGTATCGGTTCCACAACGAGCACAAGTCCGAATCTCCTTTTGCTGAGTTCGGATCGTACGAACGAGTCCGAAATGCTGTAACACGCAACCGAACACACAAATAAATATAATTATACCCTAAACACACTCTAGAGCACACCGATACATACGTGTACACCCACGTACACATACACACAATACTATACATACATCTATACATACTTATATATACATATGTACATACACTTGCATGAATTAAAACATATAGACATGCACATCCATGCATAATTATATGCAAACCTTAACTCACGCACCCACAACACAAATAAACACTTCCCAATTATTACACTTTTACCCCCCACACATATAAATGCACTAACCTCAGGGCGACTTGCGGCGCGCCGATGGAGGCTCCATCGGAGGGGGAGGAGACCGCGGAGGATGTCATTGGATAGAGCATCTCGCAGTGAAGGTCGTGGGTGCATTCGCGCTTGCCGACTGCGGTCAACGGTGATCCACGGAGTGGCAAAAAATGCCATCCCACACATGAAATAATCCCATACATGAATTAATACACATATACCCATTCACTTCAACACTTCAATAAAGAGAGAAAGTATGTTACCCAAGGGAAAGGAGCTTACGCACAGCCGTGGGTTGTTGGTTGTGCGTGGTGGTTGGGCACGGCCACGGGAGTGTAGCCGGGCTTCGCCAAGGAAGAGATGGCGCCGCGATTTCTCCATGGAGGATAACAAAGAGAGGAGATGGAGATGGCACAGGGGAGATGGGTGCTGCAGAGCTTGCAATGGAGAGGAGGGAATTGGCAGTGGTTGAAGGGCTACTGTCGTTGGATGCATGGTGCGGGGTTGCCATGAAGTGTTGTCGTGGCTCGTCGACGGAGGAGCACGACATGGAGAGGGGTTGTGCACGGCTGGATAGGGGCTCCTGTAGGCACTGCTGTGGAGGAGCAAGGAGTGAAGAGGTGGTGGGATTCGGATCTGCTGGAAGGGGGCGGCCTAAACTGTGGTGTGTTGGTAGTGGCGACTGGATTGTGGGAGGAGGAGAGATTAGGTTTAGGGTTGTAATTGGGTTTAAATAGGATATTAGATATAGGGTTAGTGGGTAATGGGTTTTGGGCTGATTGGGTTTGTGTGCTAATGGGTTATGAGATAATATGATTAATTGGTATGGATTAAGATAATGGTATGGGTATAGATTGGGTATTGGGCTTAGCAAGAAAAGAAGAAAAATGAACTAAAGAAAGGAAGAGAAAAATATATAGGTTCTGGGGAAAATAAGAGAAAATATAAATTGGGCCTGGGCTTGGTTTTGGATATGAAACAAAAAGTAAATGAGAATGTGATTGGAATCATGAGCTTGGGGAAAATAAAATATAGAAAAGAATAATAGAAGTAATAATAACAACTATAATAATCAATAACAGTTATATATTAATAGCAATTTAAAATAATAAATAATGGTATTAGTAATTTGTAACAATTAAATCAACGACTCTCACTTAATAATAATTAATATAAATTACAAATACACATGGAAATACTATTATATATTATTAACTCATGTATTTCAAAATATGGGTATTACAGTATTAATGCATGGTTGTGTAAACATCATAATGTGGTGTGAGTATTAATGCATGGGTGCATATATGGGTATATAGATTTGTATGTTTATTAAATGCATTTATGCTTGGCACATAGGTGGATATTTATATGTCTCTCCCCTCCTTGTTTCACACACGCATCCACGTTGTAGCGATTGTCCTTCTCTGACGACCTCCGGTGAGCTCTGTCATGCCCTCCGGCCTTCGTCGTCGAGTCTGCAAACTTGACCCATTACCTATTGTTGTCAAGGGAATGTCAGAACCCTGTGACAAGAGGCAAGTGTACATGATGCTCTCCTCGTTGACTTTCGTCTTGATCTTAATTCTGTCTCTTAATTATAAATCATGGTTATCATGTCGCATGATCGTCAACGCTATCCTGTGATCATATTTACATATCAGCTTTTCTCTTCTGATTATATGACTATTTATTCTATTCTTGATATTATTACTGATACCGTCTCTTGATCATGTTTCATTACCTTACATATCATGTTTGCATCTTGTTCCTGTACATACATGCATCCAACTTAAATTGATATTATTACTTGTATGTGGTAGATTCTGACACGAGAATCTATAATGATTGATGGATACAGATTATATATCGATTGATATTGTAATCCTGATATTACTGTAAATTAATCGAGAAAATTGACCATTATATTCTGAGTAATTATTCCAGGATATCTTATTGGATTATGGACACAGGATCATGACCGTTTTACTTTGACATTGGATTACATGACACTGATATCACTTGCACTACTTTGTGCTTGTCACTTGATATTACCACCGTTCCATTGTTTCGTGATCTTGATACACATTATATTCACTATCTATATTTTGGTACTGATTTCTGATCCTGTAACACTGAGTAACACACTGTTTGCATTTGCATTTAACTAATAAAATTAATCAAGCCGGGGTTATTAGGGGAGACTGTAGCAGGGGAAATCCAGGGAGGTGTGCTTGGAAGGGCGACCCCTTGTGGGTTTGGATGCCACACGTGATCTTGTTATTTATGCGCGCTCCTGTTTTACATGTTACATGATACCTGAATACAGTGAACTGTTTCTCCCTGCTATCAGGATCCACTAACGCATCACTTATTTGATATGCAGTTGTCTTATGGGATGGGGCACAGGATGGTTACATTAGTTAGGACAATAAAACATATTAAACATATACACTTGCATCATATCCTGCATTGTCTTCAGTAATCTAGTACCTGACTTATATTTTCATGGTGCTGATACTTGAGACTCATGTGACATGCATTATATTGACTATATGATGTTCCTGGACCTACCATAATGTTTTATCTTGTGATCTCTTGTTCTAGTGATTATACTACGTAACAGTTACTCGTCCAGGACATGTCATGTTCATTATATATATGTCACACCATGCATGCACGGCTTTATTGTACATGATCTATCATCTCGATTATTCATGTTACTGTTATTACTTTCAGTTCTCGATACTGCCAAACATATTGTGCTTATGTCCTACTTATTGTTATTACATTTTCATATTCTCTCTTTTATCATTCTTTTCCCTTCGTGTACTCTTGCTAGTCCGCTTCTGACGGACCTTTATATTATTTTTCAGTATCTAGATCAGAAAGCCAGTATAGAGAGTTGTTCGTAGATCATATTCTGGTTTAGCTGTTCTCCAGTGAGTTCAGTTTTCTTTCTCGACTTATTTTATTCAAATATAGTGGATGATATTGTTTATGATTCAGTTTTTCATATATGTGATTTTATCCCGGCGCTTGGTTGTATATGCATATATGTGTGCTATCCTGCTTGTTATTGATAGCCTAAGGTACTCATGGAAGAGATTTCACTCTTCGTGAGTATCTGCTGGCAATTGTTGTGTACTCGTATTTCGTATTTTGGGAAGCGGGGCATGACATAATCCAATTTCATTTAATCTTTCTTTTGAATCGTACGACATTGATTGACTCTATTTTGTCATTTTTCAATACTAAGTGGGCCCACTTGGTCTAAGATAAATTGTATGGATAATGACCCTGTAACCAAATTTTATTTATTCATCTCATACTTATGAATTTTCTTATGTCTTGGTTTGGAACTAAATAGTCCTTGTGTCGTACAATATTTCCTGATTATATCCTTAAGAAAAAGATTGGTGTCGTGATATTGAAGTATAGATCTCAAATGATAATTGTTAAGTTATTGATTTAGTGATAATTTGTAAAATACATATGCTTGAGACAAAGTAGATAAGTCACAATAAATATTAGAATTTTTATTACTAATATTAGTATTAAAAAAATAACTTTTTATAGTCAAAATAAAGTCCATTGTATTTTGATTTGGTTTCTTCAACCCCTTCTTGATTTGTTTCATCGTTGTAAATGGATTTATTGATAATTATTTTTGTTGATTCAAAGAAAAGTTATGCATTGATCCTTGGAATCTTAATAATACATAGTAATCTATCCATTTATGTTTTTACAATGAAGGATTTCATAAAATAATGTGATTTACGTATTAATCGGATATTTTTCTTCTAAATATTTGCCAAATATCCTTTTGTGATTCCGATCTTTTATTTTTATCATCACGAAGTTAAAACTATTTTTTCTTATCTTTTGTGATTCATTTTATTTGAGCCTTAATTGTGATTATCTTATTAGCAAGATCTTTCATTTTTGTTTCTATGAGTGAAAAATTTTCATTTAATCTGAATGATCAATTCTTGGATAATATTATTATTTTTATTGGAGTCTTCTATTTTCATTTGTTTCAAATGCTTTCACCTTCCTCAATTTCAATAAGAAAATGGGGTTTACCTTTTTCAAGTTCTTATATTATTAGGTTTCTAATTAGAACTATTGTGGTGATCCATCTTGTTTTTTTTCTTTTGAAATCTTTAAAAAAAAATTTATTGTTTCTTTGAAATCCCTTGTAACTTTAAAAAAATGTTTTTTCACTTTTATCATTTTTTCGAGTTCTTGAAAATTGGTTCAAAAACGGTCATTTTCGGGGAGACCCAAAAGGCAGTTCTATTACCCTTCCCCAGACTGTTAAAAACAAAAGTTGTTTGTTTCTCTATTTTACTCATTTTATGATCTCTATGATAAGATCGTATTTTAAATCTTCATCAAGTTTTTAAATAGAAAGAAAATAGAATATTTATCTGAATATCATCTGTTAATCAGTTTGAGAAAATTCTATTTTTGATAATTGAACACCATTATAGGTACATTTAACCAGCATTTCTCTACTTCATTCCTTCAAATCCTCATACAACTCGGGGAATTTCAATAATAACATACGACCAATATTTTTAGCTATTATCGATAAGGGTAATATAACATATTTTCTAAAAAAAGATTGGGTTACTAATATTAAACGTCTTATTGCTTAAGTAAATATAAAGGTATCCCAAGCTTCTGATATTGCTATTCGTTCACTTTCCTCTTCTTTCTGTTCATTTGTTTTCTCTTTTGGTTTTTTCCTCCTCAAAATAAGAAATTTGCAATTCTGGGTTTCCCTACCCAATTCCTAAAAATGTGATTAATGATTTCAAAGATATCAAAAATGAAAAACAAAATGTTATGTTTCAAAGACATACCAGACAAAATGCGGACCTTGCATTTCTATGATGAAACGTGGGTCTGAGCCTCGCGGTTTGACAGAGTCTGCTTTAAAACGCAAACTTCGCATTGAGTAGTAGGAACGCGAGGTCGCGTCCTGGCACAGATTGGATGCTGGCCTCGCATTTTGGAGAAAGAAAGTGGTTCTCGTGTTTAGGTGTTGACACGCGCGTTTGAAGAATGAGGATCTCGTGTTGCTTCAGAAAAACACGGGTCTGAACCTCACGTTTTGCGTCTGCAGGGACGCGGGTCTCGTGTTTTGGAACAAAAATGCAGACCTCGCGTTTGGACGTTGAGACGCGCATTTGAAGAATGAGGGTCTCGTGTTGCTTTAGAGAAACGCGAGTCTGAGTCTCACATTCTGTATCTGCAAAATAGATTGCAGAATCTTTGATTTGCTATTGATGGGCCGACGTCTTCATCGACGTTCAGCATTCCTGTTAAGTCTCAGGAGCTGCTGAGAACTCTCAGCAACTTGAAATTGTGGAGTCTGGAGAGGGAGAGATGGCTGGATTGGCCTTCATCATCATTCTAACAGTGAGCTAGCATATTGGCCCTGTGGGTCTCTTAAGGGATGTTGATGCGGGTCGTGTGGGCTACACGGGAGGTTTTCAGAACCTCACTGAATATGGTGCTGGTTGTGTTGTGAGAAATGGTGCTGGCCACTTTTGGAGAAGTCTCTAAAGATACTTGAGAGCGGGTCTCCGAAGAAACTCTACGGTACTGTCGTGTTACTTTTGGCTTTTAAAGCCCGAAGAAAGAAACTCTTCAAATTTTCTTTTGCCGAATTCAACGACGAGTGACTTAACCATTGATCCAATAAGTTTAACGTCGGCTTGCACCACGGCGTTCTCGTCGGTAGAGAAACTTTTCCCCAGCAGAGTCACCATCTTTTGTTTCGTCAGAAAAATGTGAAGTGAAATTCTTATTAATTGTAAAGAAAATTACAATGAGTACAATCCGATTACAAAAGAGGAGAGGATATTTGAATCTCTCCTTTGTTTAAAGTTGAGTTCTTCATGTGGCGATGGAGAGTGAATCTTATTCTTCGTTGACCGGCCGAACCACAAGCTTCTCTTGGATCGTTTTAAGGATGCAAAATAACTCCACTTGGACCCAGCAAGTGCTGGAGTTCTCCTTTGAAGAAGAAATTTCTTTTTTTCTCTCTCTTTCTCTAAATTCTCAAAGTTTCTGAACTTTATAGTTGTTTTGCTCCTTCTAAAAAAAAGAACCACCCCCTGTTCAATAGCTTTCATAGCTATTTATAGGAGTATTTAGGGGTAAAATTATTCCCTATAATCCCTCCATAATAGGGATTAACTCCCCACATTATGTGGGTGTTAATTGACCCAGTAATGTGGCAGTTACAACAGAAACGTGACCCGCATGGGTTCTGTTCTATTGTTGAAACGCGGAGCTGGCAGGCTAGTATTTGAATTGAGATGGGTGTGGTTGAGTTCCGCGTTTAATTGAGACGCGAGTCTGGCTGAGCTTCGCATTTGAACTGGAAAGCAAGCTGGATTCAACGCCGCGTTTGAACTGGAACGCGAGCTTGGCTGAGCTCCGCAAGCGCATTTGAACTGGAATGCGACCTTAGCTGAGCTCCACGAGCTCATTTGAACTAGAACGTGAGCTTAGCTGAACTCCACGTTTGAACTGGAATATGGACTTGGTTGAGCTCCACTTTGAGTTAGAACGCGAATTTGATTGACCTCCGCGTTTGAGTTGAGACGCTGGACAAGCTGAGGCCCGCATTTATAATTGGTTGCGAGGTCCTCGTTTGTATTAAAATGTGACCTTCGTATTGGAGGAAGTCTGCATCTGAGGACATGCATTTAGTGATTTTTAGATAGTCTACAATAAGGGCAGCAACAGGCGACGATGAGTGCATGTGTTAAGCTCTCTTTCGCGTAGGAGGGGTGATCGGGGAAAAATCGCGAACGAAAAGTGTATGTTTTGAAATCAAGATTTAAAGTGTGTATGCTTTGGCTTCCTCGATACTTCCGTTATAGCATAGAGGCTAAAACAAGTCGAATCCACAGAGATGGAAGACGATAAAAGCTTTACCGGTTGATTCACGTGTGTGTTAAAATTTCTTCAATGTTTGAAAGAATGAAAAGAAAAGAAAGCAAAGAATAAAAAGAGAAGTACGGTGAAACACAAAAAAGTGAGAAACATAGAAGATAAGATATTTGTGATTTTTGATAATATTTTTAAAACAAAGTGAAAAGAAAAGAAAACTCATGGCTACTAACTACTAATGACTCTACTAACATGCTAACCTCTTAGTGATAGTTGCCTCACATGTATCCTTGACAATCACTAGTCCTTGATTCAAGAGCGTTTCAAAGCATGTCCCATATGTAACTCATCACATCTCAACTCAACAAAACAAGTACAAGCTATACTTAAACCATCAAAACTAAACAAGAGTAAGTATGGAGTAAAGTAATGCTAGCTTGTTAGAGAGTTAGGAAGTTAGAGTGTTAGATCTATCATCATGAGCCATCAATGGCTCTTGCAAGAGCAAGGCCAAGTAGAGGCTATTAGATTCATGTGAATTATCAAATAAGAAGTTAGCAAGTTAGTAGTTAGTTGCCATGAGAGAAAATTAGCCATATGTTAACTTTAGTTAGTTACCAAGAGCGTTACAAAGCATGGCTCATATGTTAACTTTCACATCCAAATTCAACCAACAAGTGCAAGCTACACTTAAATCATCAAAACCCAATAAGAGCAAGCATGAAATAAAGTAATGTTAACTTGTTAGAGATTTAGATGTGAGAGTGTTAGATCCATCATCATTAGCCATCAATGGTTCTTGCAAGGGCAAGGCCAAGTAGAGGCTATTAGATTCATGTGGATTATCAAATAAGAAGTTAGACTAGTTAGTAGGTAGTAGTTAGTTGTCATGAGAGAAAAATTAGCTACACATGTAAAAGGAATTAGAAAGAAGAAAATAAAGATAAGTTAAAAGAGCACCTTTCATATATTATCACCTTCTATTACAAGCACTCTTGCTTCCCAACATGTACCACTCTCTCTCCCTATTATAAGATCTATAAGAAATAGAAAATACAAAAGAGGAAGAAGAAGAACACTAACCTAAACTATCCTAAACTACAAAATAGAGATGGAAACAACCCTAAACTCTGCATATCTCGCTGAAGGAGAACCCCAGGGGTATTATAGGCACCAGGGGAAAGGGGGCCAGGGGGCAAACCCTGGCCCAAAGTACGTGCGTGGCCGTGCCCGTACGGCCGCGAAAACGCGACAAAAGTCGCGTTTCCGCGGCTCTTCTAGAGCGCGCGCGGCGCTTTGGGCCACGCGTTGTCCCGTCTGTCCCCTGTCGACATCAGCGCCCGGTTTCTAGTTTTCAGCCCCTGGTTTTGACAAAACAGCTCTCCAAGGTCAATGGCTATATCATAGGCCTTTAATCACCCATTAAATGGCAATTTTAGGGTCTTCTTCTTCATTGCACACCATGGACCTAGAAACATGCAAGAGAGGTATTATTAGCAGAATTTAATATTAAATAAATGTGAAGATGCGGTATAAAATATGCAGTTTTAGAGACTAATCAAACCCCCACACTTATCTTTTGCTCGTCCCGAGTAAAACAAAAAACTAAAGGAATTATTACACCACTTTCGCAGGTGACGCGATTGCACTAAGCATGTGTAACAAGCCGTTAAACCTCTAGGTTTCCCCTAGAGGAAGAGTTTTATCTCCTGAGGGTTTTCAGCAGATTACACCCATAAAATTCATAAAGAAAGAAATCAAATGTTAGTATTTTAAAAATATATTTTGAAAATAGAGAAAAGTGCAAAAGTATTTTTGTGAAAATATAAGTGATCCAAGGTCAGAGGTTAACCAGAAATTGTTCTTCCTTAAACTAAGTCAAAATGCAAAATCTTGTTATAAATTAAATGTAAAATTTTAAAATTGAATTGACTCTTTGATCTTTCATAAAACTCTTAGAAAAATATGCACTTTGCGAAGATTTTTGGGATATCGACTCTAACTTTCATGCCATTGATTTGTGTATATATATATTTTTTCTTTTTTCTTTTTTTTCTTCGCTTAATTTTCTTAGGTCTCTCAAAATCAGATGATCTTAGGGCACCAGATGAGAAAACATCCCTCGGACTTAAGAACTCGAGTAAACAAGGCCACAAAACTAAAGGGAATTATTTTATTTGTTTCCACCATTTTAGGTGTAAATAATCATGCTTCTTGAGGCCTAATTACCCAACTTCAATATGTGATTTTTATTATCATTATATATATATGTGTATATATATACACACACACACACACATTAAAATATTTTTTATGGCATTTTTAGTCTTTGTTTCAATCCCCAAAAATGTGTAAGTGTAGAGGGCATAAATCTAAGGCAAAAAATTCAAGATCAAATTATCTTTCCAATCTTACTTTCTTATCCTAAAATTTAAACAAGATCTATTATTTTAACTCAGTTTAAAATTTCATAATTTTAGGTCTTCCTAATTCCTAAGATAATCTTAATTTTCTTAAAAATAAATCAAAACTATTTATCTTATTTCAAAAAGTTTTGTAAAAAGAAAAGAAAAGAGTTTTTATACACAAGAAAATTAAAAAAAAAAGTTCCTAAAAAAGAAGTGTAAAAGAAAGAAAATTTAATACTAGCATTCGTTAGTAAACCCTCCCCCACACTTATCTCATGCATTGTCCTCAATGCATCGTGAATATGTACATACATGAAACAAATGAGAAAGGAAGGAAAATTACCTCATGGTGGTGGCTCCAGTGGTGGTCTGATTGGGCCAAGCGTTGTTACCCAACCAAGATAATGTGGATCTTGAAGGAATCCACCAATGACCTCTCTAATACGACCTAGTAAAAGAATGATTGAATGAATGGTCTTATTGAAAAAATTATCCCCATCTAATTTTTAATTTTCAAAAATAATTACTGAGTCATTTACTTCAACATTCTTGTCCAATAATGAAGTGTGATTTTAGAAGATAATTGATTTGGACTCAAATGGAACAGGAGTAAAAACCGATACCGACTCAGAAATTTGACTCAGATCAAGTCGAGAGTCAATAATGAGAGTCGAAATTGGTTCAAAAATAGGGCCCAAACTAAGGAATTGATGTTCACACACTTTCCCCAGCAATGAAGTGTGATCATAAGATATTGGTGATTCAATTTCACGGTGTACTGGTACAGGAATCAACGTTGACTCTGGAATAGAGAAAAAATCTGGTAAAGATACCGGAGTCTTTATTAAATCAAAAAATGAAATGGAATTACTAACATGAGGTTCAGGATCACATTCAGGTTCGATTTCAATTTCAGGACAGGGATAACTTGCCAGAATGTCCAGGCGACTTTCATAACTTGTAGTTTGGTCAAGGTCAAATGTGTGTTCTGAAATTGAATCTAGATTCCCAAAATGACATGATTCATGGGTCCAATCAGTAGAGTTAGGGATATAAGGATCGGTCAAAGGTTGACAAGAAAGACTTTCCTCGCTCTCACTGATCAATTCGTTCATAAGTGAGTCTAACCTACTGATAGGCCGTGTAACAAAATTTGGATTTAGAATCATGTCTTCCATACTCTTTGCAATTGGTTCTTTTAAAAAGGTGAGTATGGAAGTTGATTTTGAAAATTGTGGTGAAATTGTATGTCCATTGATCGGGGTAAAACCGCGCACAAAAAGTGTATGTTTTGAAATCAAGATTTAAAGTGTGTGTGCTTTGGCTTCCTCGATACTTCCGTTATAGCATAGAGGCTAAAACGAGTCGAATCCACAAGGATGGGAGGCGATAGAAGCTTTACCGGTTGATTCACGTGTTTGTTAAAGATTCTTCAAAGTTTTAAAGAATGAAAAGAAAAGAAAAGAAAGAATGAAAAGAGAGGTACGGTGAAATACGAAGAAGTGGGAAACATAGAAAAGAATGGTATTTGTAGTTTTTGGTATATTTCTAAAACAAGTGAAAGAGAAAGAAAACTCACGGCTACTAACCACTAATGACTCCACCAACATGTTAACCTCTTAGTGATAGTTGCCTCACATGTATCATTGGCCATCACTAGTCCTTGGTTCAAGAGCTTTACAAAGCATGACCCATATGTAACTCATCACAACCCAACTCAACAAACAAGTGCAAGCTACACTTAAATCATCAAAACCTGATAAAAGAAAGCATGAAGTAAAGTAATGTTAGCTTGTTAGTGGTTAGGAAGTTAGAGTGTTAGATCCATCATCATGAGCCATCAATGGCTCTTGCAAGAGCAAAGCCAAAACGAGGCTATTAGATTCATGTGGATTGTCATAAAAGAAGTTAGCAAGTGGTGGTTAGTAGTTAGTTGCCATGAGAGAAAAGACTAGTTAAACATGTAAAAGAAGTTAGATAGAAAACAAAGAGTGGTAAAGAGAGCACATTTCATAGCTTGTCACCTTCTATTACAAGTTCTCTTGCATTCCACTCATGTATCACTCTTTCTCCTAATACAAGATCTAAAACAAAATGGAAAATACAATGGGGAAGAAGAACTAACCTAAACTAAACTATCCTAAACTACAACATGGAAATGAAACTACCCTAAACTCTGTATATCCTTGCTCTGAAACCCCAGGGGGATATTTATAGCCACCAGGGAAGAGGGGGGCCAGGGGACAAGCCCTGGCCCAAAACGCGGCCGGGGCCGCGCGCGCGGCACTTTGAACCGCGCGCGGTCCCGTCTGTCCCCTGTCAGGCCCTGTGCTCGGTTTTGATTTTGCAGCCCCTGGTTTTGACGAATCAGCTCCTCTAGGTCAATGGCTATCTTTAATAGGCCTTTAATCACCAATTAAATGGTGATTTAGGGTCTTCTTCTTCATTGCACACCATGGACCTAGAATCAAGCAAGTAAAGTTTTATTAGCAAAATTTAATATGAAATCAATGTGAAGATGTGATACAAATTATGCAAAATTAGAGACTAATCATCCATCAGATTTTACGATTGTTACTCGGACTTACGCAAGGGTTCCATACTCAAGTCCAGTATTGATGGTTATTCATTTTGAATCATTGAGACTGGAAAAGATGAGTAGAACTCTTGAAAATTTGGCTGAGATGATGAGTCCAACATATTTTGAAATCGTTATAATTTTTCACAAAAGACTTCCAAACGCCCTTCTAGTTCAGATTCTTCTTCAATTGGATGTTCTAGAAAAGAAGTTTATAGAGTTTGATTTGGGAAGGATTGTGAATTGAGCAAAATTTGTTATTTCGACTCAACAATGGCTTCCATACTCCTTTCCAAATTGGATTTTTGTTCGGTTGGTGGAACAGGAAAGGAGGATATGGATCCAAATCGGGGAATGAAAATTGTGGACAAGATGGTTGAAATTTTGACTCGGGGGAGGTGAATCCCCATTGACTCTGTGAAGAGTTGAAATTATTTTGAAAATTATGGTCATAAGATTGGGGGTACAAGTCATATTGAGTCGGATAATCCCGACCCGGCATATATGGTTGGTTCATATTGTACATAGCCGGGTTGGAGTTATCCGAGTCAAATGAGGTCAGGGTGAAATATGGATTCATATTATGATGGAAAGAATTATTGTTGTTAAAATCCATTTCACAACTTACAAAAAGAAAACAAACAAACAAACAAAGAAAAAGAAAACAAGTCTATGCTAGGGTTGACTTAGACTTAGACGACTCCTAACTGGTTAGATTGTCCACGGGAGGTATATTGTCAGAATCTGACCACAAGTTAATCGGCCAGGTAGGGGTAAGATCAATGGGAGGTATCCGTGCCGGAGCAACGGGCCTAATTATGCCGAACCACTGTTCTTCGAGGTTTTGCCTCTTAATCCCAACCTTAGACACCGATTTAACAAGAGTCAACTTCTAACAACTTTTCCCTTAGGTCAATCTCTTAAATGAGTCTGAGATGTCCCTAGGGGCCAACGTCTAGCAAATTTTATTTAGGCTTGGGTTGTGTGAGTGGGGAGGTCATTTTTGGGCTAAGGAAGGGTAATGACTTCCCCACCTTATGTTGTGTTTGGTTTTGCCCTTAAGTTTAATTTGTGCAAGTGTGTAATATAGATAAGAATGAACACACAAAGAGAGTAAATCACCCACGTGTTTATCCTATACTATATGCAATGCCATTTGTACACCTCCATCAAGATCACAACAACACAAGAACAAAATACAGTATATTGGAATGAAAATTGAAAACGTGCCTAAATGCAAATGTCTAAACCATTTTAAAGCATCCAATTTCTGTATTTTAGTTCTTAAAATTATTTACAGTGCACAGGTAATATAAACAAAAATTAGCAGCAGAGTATAAGAATATACAAGAATTTACCCAACCACACAAGAGCAAGTGTGGACTTCTGTAATGCTAAAACTTTAACCTGTACACCAAAAAACAAAAAAAAACTTAACAAAAATGTGAAATCAAACCGTTCCCATCCCCGACAATGGCGCCAAAATTTGATCGGGGGAAAACCGCGCACGAAAAGTGTATGTTTTGAAATCAAGATTTAAAGTGTGTGTGCTTTGGCTTCCTCGATACTTCCGTTATAGCATAGAGGCTTAAACAAGTCAAATCCACAGGGACGGGAGGTGATAAAAGCTTTACCGGTTGATTCACGTGTGTGTTAAAAGTTCTTTAATGTTTGAAAAAATGAAAAGAAAAGAAAGCAAAGAATGAAAAGAGAAGTACGGTGAAACACAAAGAAGTGAGAAACATAGAAGATAAGATATTTGTGGTTTTGATAATATTTCTAAAACAAAGTGAAAAGATAAAGAAAACCCATAGCTACTAACTACTAATAACTCCACTAACATGCTAACCTCTTAGTGATAGTTGGCTCATATGTATTCTTCGCAATCACTAGTCCTTGGTTCAAGAGTGTTTCAAAGCATGACCCATATGTAACTCATCACATCCCAACTCAACAAAACAAGTGCAAGCTACACTTAAACCATCAAAACTAAACAAGAGTAAGCATAGAGTAAAGTAATGTTAGCTTGTTAGAGAGTTAGGAAGTTAGAGTGTTAGATCTATCATCATGAAGATTTTATTCAGTTGAAAGCTTATTTAAATTCTCATTTTCATATGAATAATCTTGATCTCTTTAAGTATCTCGTAGGGATCGAGATTGCTCGTTCTTCGAAAAGTCTTTCTCTGAAAAAATACCTTATTGATTTGTTGAAAGAAACTGGTACATTAAGATCTAAACCTATTGATACTCCTATGAATCCTAAAATTCATTTTGATAAAAATCTAGGAGAGCTCCTTGTTGATCCCAGAAAGCACAGACGATTGATTGATAAATTAATTTACTTAAATCTCACTCGACTTGATATTTCATTTGTTAAGGGTGTATTAAGTCGTTTATGCAGAGTCTGTATCAATTTCACTGGACTACTGCTTGTCATATCTTGCGATATCTTAAAGGAGCTCCAGGTAAAAAATTATATTATTGTCCTTTCTTTCATTTTGATATTGTGAGATATTGTGATGTTGATTGAGTTGGTGATCCTATTGATTATAGTTATACTACTAGTTATTACACCTTTGTTGAAAGCAATTTGGTGACATGATGATGTAAAAAATAAAATATTGTTGCTCGATCCAGTGACTCATGACTCATGCAGCTTCTGAATTGATGTGGATTCAATCTCTCCTTTCTAAAATGAGCGTCCTCTACAACAGGCCAATAGTAATGTATTATGATAATCAAGCGGCTACGTATATTTCACTAATCATGTTTTTTCATGAGCGAACTAAGCATATTAAATTCAACTACCACTTTATCAGAGATATAGTGATGACACATTCGATAATCACTTCGTTTGTCACATCGAGTTCAACTTGGAGATATCTTTACTAAAGCCTTGTCTAAAAAGAGTTTTTCAATTTTGCGTAGCAATCTGGGCATGATTGACATATATGCTCCAGTTTGAGGAGGCGTTCAAGAGTAGAAATAGAATTTTTTTTAATTCTTCTACTCTAAGTAGAACATTGTACATTCTTCTAGTCCAATTAGGACATATATTTCTTTTCTCTATAAATAAACGTTCACACCATAATTGAGAGTATATGGTATTTTCTTCATCTTCTTCACCTTAACAATCTTTTTTCGGGTTCTGTTTTGATAAAAATAAGGCTACTTTTTGTTAGCCAAAAGGCTCATCGCTCTAACTTTGAAGATGATTAACTCATATAGTTATAGTACTAATGATCTTGTATTTATTTAGTCTCAGATATTTGATCAAGATCTTAGTAGGTGTTTAGCTTCAACAAAGAATTCAAAGTCAAGTTTTGGAGCTAGCAAGTGTTGATTCAAGACCTCGCACATCAAGATTGCATCAAGTACTCAAGAGGAGTTTAGCTCATGGATCAAAGGTTTGGACCAAGTCAAGAAGGAGAAGAAGATTTTTAAGAAGATTTGTGTCATGTTTGTAAGTGATAAGATTTATTTTTAGATAAAATGTAAAGGATAGATTAGTTGGTAAATTTCTCAAGTTCATTTACACACACACAAATTTTATATGTGTTTTAGAAAATACCGTTTTGATTTTAAAGCTTGATTGAGGCTACAACCTGCACAAAAAATATGAGATTATAGAACTTAAGAAAGAATATGTGCAAGTGCTCAATTCTTCCGCTATAGCAAGTGGCTATGCGGGTCGTGATCCACAAGGAGGGTTTGCAATGGAAGCTTTACGGTTTTTTATTGAAATCGTTAAGAAAATAAGCGAAAGTTCTTCTCTGTTTTATGTTATGAAAAAGTGAAAGAATCATGTTATGTTAGAAGAGAATGAAAGATGAAGAAGGTGGAAAATCAGAAAACAATAAAAGCGACTATGTACAATGAAGTGGAAAGAAGAATGAAAATGATTTGGAAGAAGTGGTGTTTGTGATTTAATTTACAGAAATGAAAGAAAAGAAATAAAAACAATTGCTTACCTTCTTTTCGTCAAAAGCTTACCTTGAGTCTTCAGCGATGATTTTACCTTTAAGTGGAGGCATTCAGCGCATAGCCCATAAGATTTGAGTATTGGTCTTCGTCCACATTACATCATCAAGACTACTTCAAGAATGAAATGATACAGAGAGAGACTCTATTCCATCGTCATGAGCTATCGGTGGCACTCGCAATGGCAAGGCTCTTTCGATGCTTTTAGACTCACTTGGAAGACGATTGTACGAAAAAGAAAAGTAAAATAGAAAAGAAGAAGAAGAAGAAGACTAAATAGAAGTACATACACATAAAAAACCTCGATTCGATTTCATAACAATCAAAGAAAAGAAAGAAAACCTTACACCATTGTCACTATAGCTCAAGCTTCATTCTTATTCTTCGATGAAAGTCGATCTCCTCTGAATTACATAAATGAAAATTACAATTACATAAAAAGGAAAAACAAAAACCTAAACTAAGTAATGAAAACTAGTCTAAAATCCTAACTCTGCATTGACGTCCACTTTCAGCACAGAAAATGCCTTTTTATAGGCCAAAAACCCAACAACCAAGATCCCGGGGATGTCGGGGGAGCAAACGCTCCCCCTAACTCCCAAGATTGCCGCAGAAACGCGGCCCAAGCCGCGTTTCTGCGGCCAGGGTGTGGCCAAATGGCCACACCCTGTTGGTGGGTCATCCCGGGAGTTTCTTCTGACTTTATCCTTTGTTGGTTTCTTCGTTTGAGCTCTGGATTCTGATGAAATGGCCTTGGATTCTTGGCTTTAACCGATCGATTCTGAGAGGATTCTTCTCAACCGGTTCAACCTCTTGATTTTGCCCTGATTTTATGTGTACGAATTAACTCTGATTTAATTCAGAATTCTGGTGGGCTTTTGGGCTCATTTCTCTTCATCTCCTTAAGGATTGGGCCTGCAAATAAATTAAACAAATAATTAGGACAATGCAGCCTTTTATTCTAAAATAAGTATGAAAATGTGACATTAAATATGCAACATTAGTGACCAATCACACCCCCATACCTATCTTTTGCTCGTCCTCGAGCAAAACAACTAACTATACTAGAGATTATTAGACCACTTTCGCAGGTCGCGCGATTGCACTGAGCATGTGCAACAAGTCGTTAAACCTCTAGGTTCCCCCTAGAGGACGAGTTTTGTCTCGTGAGGGTTTTCAGCGGATTGCACCCACAAAATCCATAAAGAAAGAGAAATAAAGAGTTAGTATTTTCGAAAAGCATTTTGAAAGAGAAAAATATTTGAAATATGATTGTAAGATCTAAGCAATCTATAAGTTATAGGAAAGCCGAATTTTTCATTCCTAAACTTAGTCTCTATTCAAAAATTTATTATCAATCAAAGTAAGGAGTCAAATTGTGCTTCTCATCTAATCTATTACTTTACCCTAAGTCATATGCACTTGTGACTGTGAAAATTTTGACTAAGGGTTCACTAACTCTAACTCTTATGCCTTATTTATTTATATATATATATTTTTATTTTTGGTGGTATTATTCCTTAGTTTAGGCTTTCTAATCTGCCCATGTAACGAGCCTTTAATCATGACTCCCAAACCAGACGGTCTTAGGGCACCAGGTGAGAAGACACCCCTAGGACTTAAGGACTCGAGCAAACAAGGCCACAAAACTAAGGACTTTATTATATGAATCCCTTTTAGGCGTGAATACTTATGCTTTATTAGGCACAAATACCCAGCTTAATCAGAGGATCTAATCATCTTTCGCATAAACACTAAGGCTTACTTAGGCCAAAGCACCTAGCTAATCAATAATTAGATTTATTCATCAAAATTTTTTTTTCAAACTTATTTAATTATCTTTCGCATAAATACTAAGGCTTGCTTAGGCCAAAGCACCTAGCTAATCAATAATTAGATTTGTTTACTTTTTTTTCTTTTTTTTTATAAGGCATAAGAATCTTTGTTTTTGAACCCTAAGTGTGTAAGTGTATGAAGTGTGCATATTTCATCAAGGTAAAGATCCAGACCAAATTACTTTGACAAATTATCTTCCTAACTCTAAAAATCAAACAAATAATCTTACTTTGACCAAGTATAAGAAATCTTAATTTGAATTTTCCTATTCCTTAAAATTAACTTAATTTCTTACAAAAATAAGTCAAAATATTATTTCTATTTTTCAAAAAGTTTTTAAAAGTAAAGAAAAATGTTAAAAAAAAAATTTTATTTTTTTTATTTTAAAGAAAAAGAAAAGTTAATTTAGACCCTCCCCCACACCTATCTCATGCATTGTCCTCAATGTATGAATTAATGCATAGATGCATGAAAAAGACGACAGGGAAGGAAAGTGTTACCTTAAGGTGGTGGTTCCGGTGGTGGTCTGATTGGTCCACGAAACGCGGCCCAATCAACTTTTCTAGGGTCTCGGAGGAACCCACCGGCACTATCTTTAATATAACCCATTAAAAAGATATATCCATGAAGGATTTTTATTAAATATTTGACCCCATCTAATTTCCAAATTCCATAACTGATTTCAGAGTCAAATTTGTCAACCACCTCGTCCCAGAAAGGAGTATGAAATGATAGAACGGTTGACTTGGACTCAGGAAGGACAGGAACTAATACCGACTCAGGAAGGTAACTTAAGTCAAGTAAAGGTTCAAGAGTCGAAATATGTTCAGAAATTGGGTCCAAGTCAAGAAGTTGAAACTCCAGTCCACATGTATTTTCCAACAATGGAACATGACCTCATATGGGTGATTCCAGTTCAGGAATGATAGGTGGAGGAATCAAAACTGACTCTAAAATATTACTCAAGTTTGGTAACAAAACGGGAGTCAAGATTGATTCAGAAAGTTGAACTGGATCACAGATTTGAGAAACTAGGTCACATATCTCATTGAGTTCAATATCAAAAAATTGAGTACTTGCCAATTTGTCAATAGGATCTTCAAAAGTGTATAATTGGTCAAGTTCAATATGATCCTCAAAGATGGGTGATTCAATTTCATTATGAATTGGTACAGGATCCAGTGTTGACTCCGGACAAGATCGAAATCAGGTGAAGATACCGGAGTCATAATCGAATCAGGAAGTAGAATTGAATCACTAAATTGGGGTTCAGGATCATATTCATTTTCAAGTTCTATTTCAGGAAAAGAAAAACTTGCCAAACTATCAATATCATTTGGAGTTTGGGTAAGTTCACATGGTTGTTCTGAAATGGAATCTTGATTTCCAAAACAACATGACTCTTCGGCTCTAACAGAATGGTAAGTGACACCAGGACGGTGAGAATGTAGAGATTCAACCATCATATCTATGTGACGATTATGAGTGTTTTGAGCCTGAGTCATGGCTTCAAGCATCTTTTCATGGTTGATAGGTTCATTGTTTTGATGAAAAGATGAAGAATTGTCTTGGAAGTGGTAGTGAAATTGTGAGTCCATCAGATTTTGGGATTTGTGTTTGGACTCACGCATACTCATTTCCATAATTGATGGTTTCCTATTTTGGACGGGTGGAACTGAGTATGAATCTTGAACATAATGTGGACTGGGTGGAGAAGGAGAGCAAGGTGGTTGGAAATTATGCTCGGGGGAGGTGAATCTCCACTGACTCAGTGAAGAGTTGAAATCATTATGGAAATTATAATTATTAGATGGGGGGTATGGGTCATATTGATTCGGATAAGACCAATCCGGCACACTAGGTTGGTCAAAGTTATGATATGCCGGGTTGGTAATATCCGAAAATGAAGTCGGTGTGTAATATGGATTATTATTGTAGTTGAAAAAATTATTATTATAGTCCATATCACACAATAGAATACAAACAAAGAAAAACAAACAAATAAACAAACAAAAAAAAGAAAAATTCTAGCCTAAGTTAGGGTAGACATAGGACCTAGACGACTCCTAACTGGTTAGACTGTCCACGGGAGGTCTAATGTAGACTTTAACCACAAGCTAATCAGCCAGGTCAGGGCAAGGTTGGTGGGAGGTTTTCCGTCAAAGACGTTCCTTAATTAAATAACCACCAACCTTCGGGCTTTCGGCCCTCAATCCCTTTCCTAAACACTGATTTTGTAGGAGTTAGATTCTAACATTTTTCCCCCTTAGGATAATCTCCTAATTGAGTCCGAGATGTCCCTAGGGCCAACGTCTACTCAATTTTAGTTAGGCTTGGGTTAGTGAGTGCTTGGAATGTGATTTTTTGGGCTAAGGAAGGGTGATCAAATCCCCACCTTATCTTGTTAATGGGTTAGTGCCCTTAAGATCAATTTGTGCAAGTGTACAAGATATGTAAGCTTCACTCAAAGCGATATAAATCAACCAAGAAGTGAGTCCTATGCTACATGCAATGCAGACGTACCTTGCTCCAGCACTCTTCAACAGTAAATATAAATGAATTGAAAAGACACGTGCCTAAAATGCAAACATCTAATCAATTTTTAACTTTTGCAGCAAATGTTTTACTGTTGATTATTAGCAGGTTTTTGGTGATGGCATATAAGAAATAAATAATTGCAGCAAACTAGAATTTGCAAACTAAGCAGCCCTGCAAAAAGCTGTTAGTAGTCAGCTCTTCCTTGCCGCGGATCCGCGGCTTTTGCCGTGGAAACGCGGCAATTCAGAGGGCCCTCGGTCTCTGCTTTCTAGAGCAGAGGCCCAAGGCCACTTGTATGTCACTGCAATATTAATTTCCTGCTTTGATTGTCCTGTAACCTGCAACAGAGAAGAAAATTCGTTTAGTTCTAAAAAATTTTCAAAAAAATTCAGATTTCAATAAAAAACATGTTACCCTCCCCGACAACGGCGCCAAAATTTGATTGAGGCTACAACCTGCACAAAAAATATGAGATTATAGAACTTAAGAAAGAATATGTGCAAGTGCTCAATTCTTCCGCTATAGCAAGTGGCTATGCGGGTCGTGATCCACAAGGAGGGTTTGCGATGGAAGCTTTACGGTTTTTTATTGAAATCGTTAAGAAAATAAGCGAAAGTTCTTCTCTGTTTTATGTTATGAAAAAGTGAAAGAATCATGTTATGTTAGAAGAGAATGAAAGATGAAGAAGGTGAAAAATCAGAAAACAATAAAAGCGACTATGTACAATGAAGTGGAAAGAAGAATGAAAACGATTTGGAAGAAGTGGTGTTTGTGATTTAATTTACAGAAATGAAAGAAAAGAAATAAAAACAATTGCTTACCTTCTTTTCGTCAAAAGCTTACCTTGAGTCTTCAGCGATGATTTTACCTTTAAGTGGAGGCATTCAGCGCATAGCCCATAAGATTTGAGTATTGGTCTTCGTCCACATTACATCATCAAGACTACTTCAAGAATGAAATGATATAGAGAGAGACTCTATTCCATCGTCATGAGCTATCGATGGCACTCGCAATGGCAAGGCTCTTTCGATGCTTTTAGACTCACTTGGAAGACGATTGTACGAAAAAGAAAAGTAAAATAGAAAAGAAGAAGAAGAAGAAGACTAAATAGAAGTACATACACATAAAAAACCTCGATTCGATTTCAGAACAATCAAAGAAAAGAAAGAAAACCTTACACCATTGTCACTATAGCTCAAGCTTCATTCTTATTCTTCGATTAAAGCCGATCTCCTCTGAATTACATAAATGAAAATTACAATTACATAAAAAGGAAAAATAAAAACCTAAACTAAGTAATGAAAACTAGTCTAAAATCCTAACTCTGCATTGACGTCCACTTTCAGCACAGAAAATGCCTTTTTATAGGCTAAAAACCCAACAACCAAGATCCCGGGGAGGTCGGGGGAGCAAACGCTCCCCCTAACTCCCCAAGATTGCCGCGGAAACGCGACCCAAGCCGCGTTTCTGCGGCCAGGGTGTGGCCAGATGGCCACACCCTGTTGGTGGGTCATCCCGGGAGTTTCTTCTGACTTTATCCTTTGTTGGTTTCTTCGTTTGAGCTCTGGATTCTGATGAAATGGCCTTGGATTCTTGGCTTTAACCGATCGATTCTGAGAGGATTCTTCTCAACAAGTTCAACCTCTTGATTTTGCCCTGATTTTATGTGTACGAATTAATTCTGATTTAATTCAGAATTCTGGTGGGCTTTTGGGCTCATTTCTCTTCATCTCCTTAAGGATTGGGCCTGCAAATAAATTACACAAATAATTAGGACAATGCAGGCTTTTATTCTAAAATAAGTATAGAAATGTGACATTCAATATGCAACATTAGTGACCAATCAAGGCTTCAAAGTATACATGTGTTTTATCAAAATTATTTAAGAGCTTATTGTCAAAAATATAGATATTTTATCTCATATGTGTAGTGGATCATATCCATACACACTAAGCTTCAAAAGTGTTTAAAATATCTTGTTTTTGGATTTGGAGAAGTTTGAAAAAATCGTTTTTCAATTTAGAAATTGTTTTTGAAAAATACAGATTTTCGTTTAAGCTAAAATTTCTATATTACAAAAATGGTTCGAAAGTTTGTAATATGTGCTGATTTTTCATCACACATATTTGTACTTCAAAGTATTTCAAAGAACTTAATTTTGTAGATTTTTAGTTATTTTATGGCATTTTATTGAAGGTAAAAAGATCAAGTTTTAATCCCTAAAAATGTCTGACCTGGCCTTCTGCCGGTCGGCCTGACGGTCGATCGATACAGAAGTCGGTCGATCGGACCGGTCGACCGATGCGCACAAATGTGCATAGTTGTTTTGGCTGGCGCCTGATCAGGCGGTCGACCATCCAGAGAGCTTTGCTCTCTGAATCTGGCCCTGGTCGACCGGGCAGTCGACCGGTTAAGAGAGATCTGCTCTCTGGATCCGACCTTGGTCGACCGGTGGCTCAACGATCGAAAATTCAACCGTTGGCTGGTCGACCGGGCAGTCGACCGATAGCAGCGTCAGCTGCTTATTTGGCCTCCAACGGCCATATTTTAGGAGCCTTTAAATTGGGTTCCCTTGGACTATTTTGAACAAGACTTTTGGAGAGTTTTCAAGCTAGTTTTTTCCATCTATTTTAGAGGTTTTCTCCACTTGTTTTAGAGCCAATATTTCCATATCAAAAGAGAAGTTTATCAAGAGTGTTTTCAAAAGAGATTTCTTGAGTTTTTCACCACAAAATCTATCCGAGTTTTCTCACACATACTTGAGCTATCCATTTCTATATCAATCCTATAGAGATCTTTGTTGTGAGAGAGTTTTAGGTGATCAAAGTGTTGAGATCACCAAAGTGTTCATTCTTGTATTTGAGGAGGCGAACTTGCGGGTTCGTGTCGTTTCGAGTTCTTGTGGGAGCTCGGTGTAGAGGTGCGACCTCGTCAAGCGAGTGTGCTTGCGTGTGTTGTTCTTGCGGGAACAAGAGAGGGACTAATGAGTCCAAGGAGTTCTAGTGTGAACTCGTTGTAGGTGTTGTGGCATCGAGTGATCCAGTGGGATCGTTTTTAGTGAAAATCCTTCATAGTGTTAAAGGCGGGGACGTAGAGCAAGGATGCTCGAACCTCGAAACAAATCTCCCGTATTTGCGATTGCTCTCTCTATCTCTCACTTGTGTTGTTCATATCTTTTATACTTACATTGCTTATAACTTTATTTGCTTGATATATCATGTGCTTAATTGTTATATGCTTGGGATTGTTTGCTCACACTTGTATTCAACCAAGAGAGCCATAGCGGCATCTCAACTCTTATCTAGAGAAATTTAGAGGAGATAGTAAAGAGTCCGTCACCGGGAATTCGGCTACACTCTTTGGTTACACTTAGTATGTTACACTTAGTTTTTTTTTAATACCACATCATTTGTCATTAGATTAGCCATACACCTATTCACCCCCCCTCTAAGTGTATTTTTAATTGGTATCAGAGCTGGTGCTCTTGATTTGGGTCTAACAATCTTGAGTTAAAGTTCTCATTTTAGCTAATCACAATATTTGTTTACGCACACATGGACTTCATGTCACCTCCCATGTTTGATATTCTTAACATCCAAATTTGAAAGATTAAGATGTCAATGTACATCAAAGCCCTAGGTATTTATGTTTATTTTGCTACTATTAAAGATTCATATTGTTTAAATGGCAAAAAACTTGAGGCTAATGCGAAAGTCCTTCATGCATTAAGATCTATCCTAAATGATGAATATTTATCTAGGGTTGCTAATTTTAATTTGGTTTTAGTAGTTTGGAGCACGCTTGTCTCCTTAGGTGAACAAAAGCAATACTATACTGGAAGTAACTCGGATGATGGAAGTGAGGCTTCCAACATATGCTACATGGTCCAAGGAGATAACCCCCTTGAGGTAAATTCTGAATTTGAACTTGATGAGGATGTTGACATGTCATATGATGAGCTTGCTACATTTTGTCAACAACTTCTTGAAAAATATGATGTGCTTAAAAAGGATCATAAAAGATTGAAAAATAAATTTGAATGCATTTTAAAAGAAAATAAATTTTTGAAAAAGGAGAATATTTCCTTGTCTTTTAAGTTAAATGATATTTGTGAAGGAAATAATTCCTTGAAAAATAAAATCACTTATTAGCCTTATGCTTAGACTACATCCATTCAGATGTTTGGGGTCCCTCTCAGGTTCCATCAAAAGGTGGAGCTAGTTATCTTCTGATTTAAATTGATTATTATTCCAGAAAAATTTGGGTATATTTTCTCAAACATAAGAGCGATGTGTTTGCTACCTTCAAGTAGTGGAAGATTATGATCGAAAAGCAAATAGGAACGAAGGTGAAGCGCCTAAGGACCGACAATGGAATGGAGTTCTGTTCTATGGAGTTTGATCAATTCTGCAAAAAAGAAGGAATTGTGCGGTATCGTACAGTTCGGTACACACCACAACAGAATGGAGTTACAGAAAGGATGAACAGGACACTATTGGAGGGAGCTCGGTGTATGCTCTCTAATACTGGTTTGTCAAAATGCTTTTTAGACGAGGCAGTAAATACAGCTTGCTATTTGGTAAATCGGTCTCCCTCTAGAGCTATTGATTTTAAGACTCCTGAAGAGGTATGGTCTGGTACCCCGGCTAATTACTCTCATTTACGAGTATTTGGTTGCCCTGCTTATTTTCACGTAAATGATGGTAAGTTTGAACCTAGGGCAAAGAAAGCTATATTTCTTGGTTATGCTACTGGGGTGAAGGGATACAGGTTGTGGTGTCCTGATCCTAAATCACCTAAATTTATTATTAGTAGGGATGTTACTTTTGATGAATATTACATGCTTCAACCGAGAAAGGAGTCTGTTGTTGATATTACAAGTTCAGGAGAGGAAGCAAGCAAGCAGGTGGAGCTTAAGAGCAAAGTTACAGAATGAGTGCAGGAGAGCACTCACGTTGAACCAGTCAATGATGCTCAAGGTTCAACTTCGGGTGATGATACACTGCAAGAGCAACAGTACAGTATTGCCACCGGAAGAATAAGAAGGCAGATCCATCCACCTAAGCGATACGCCTATGCAGATATGGTCGCTTATGCTTTAAGTGTGACAGAATCTATTGAGATTCCAGAGCCTTCCACCTACAATGAGTCTATCAGTTCTGATGAAGCTACAGAATGGACTGTTGCTATGACTGAAGAGATGGAATCTCTTCACAAGAACCAAACATGAGAGTTAGTGAAGCCACTAAGGGGACAGAAAATTATTGGCTGCAAATGGGTCTTTAAGAAGAAAGAAGGAATTCCTGGTGCTGAGTCTGTAAGATACAAAGCACGCTTGGTAGCCAAAGGTTGCAGTCAAACAGAGGGTGTCGACTTCAATGAAGTATTCTCTCCAGTTGTGAAGCACATCTCTATTCGTGCATTGCTAGCCATGGTTGCTTGGTTCGATCTAGAGCTCGAGCAACTTGATGTGAAAACAGCCTTTCTTCATGGCGAGCTTGAAGAGCAAATCTTTATGCATCGACCAGAAGGATTTGTTATTGAAGGCAAAGAAGACCATGTGTGCCGGTTAAAGAAATCTCTTTATAGTTTGAAGCAATCACTTAGGCAATGGTATTTGAGGTTTGATACTTTCATGATTGAGCATGGCTACTCTAGGAGTAAATTTGATAGTTGTGTTTATCATCGGAAGCTTAATGATGGTTCTTTTATATATTTGCATTTATATGTTGATGACATATTGATTGCAGCTAAAGACATGTCTGAAGTTGATAAGTTGAAAGCTCAACTCAAACAAGAGTTTGAGATGAAAGATTTGGAAGCAGCGAAGAAGATTTTCAGAAAGGAAATTCACAGAAACAGGCAAGAAAGAAAATTGTTCCTATCTCAGAAGAAATACATCGAGAAGGTATTGGAGAGATTTGGCATGCTTGATGCCAAACCTATAAAAACTCCACTTGCTGCTCATTTTTAGCTTTCAGCAGATTTGTTTCCTCAAACTGATGAAGAAGAGATGTACATGTCTCGTGTTCCCTATGCCAGTGCAGTTGGAAGCATTATGTATGCTATAGTGTGCGCTCGACCGGACATTTCACATGCAGTCAGTGTCGTAAGTCGATATATGGACAAGCCAGGAAAAGGCCATTGGCAGGCAGGGAAATGAATTTTGCAATATTTAAAAGGATCTACTAATATTGGTCTGTGTTTTGACAGGGGAACTAATTCTAATTGCAAAATTGCAGGATATTTGGATTCAGATTTTGCAGGCGATTTGGATATAAGAAGATCTCTGACAGATTATGCTTTCACTCTTTCAGATAGTACCATTAGTTGAAAGGCGACTTTACAGTCGACAATTACTTTGTCTACTATGGAGGTAGAGTATATGGTAGTTACAGAAGCAGTGAAAGAAGCTATTTGGTTAAAAGACTTGGTTGAAGATCTCAGCTTATATCAAGGAGTAACTAAGGTGTTTTGTGAAAGCCAAAGTGCTATACATCTGACGAAGCACCAGATGTATCATGAGAGAACCAAACACATTAATGTCAGGTATCATTTTATTCGAGAAATTGAAGTCATCAAAGTTAAAAAAATTGGTACTGCAGATAATCCAGCAGATATGATGACAAAGCCCGTACCTTCGCGCAAGTTCGAGTACTCTCTCGAATTGCTTGGTGTTCAAAGTGGTGAATGTTGAGCTCGTCGAGGCTAGAGAAGATAACAAGAATTCAATGGACGCTTGATACAGTTAAAGTTAAGGTAGAGAGATTTGTTATTCATTCAAGACAAGGTGGAGATTTGTTGATATGTTTTTAATGAATAAACCAAAGCATAATCTTAGACCTTTTCTCTAAATCTATTAGCCACCCTATGAAGATCTTAGCCACCCCATGAAATCTCTAACCACCCTAAAAGTCATCAATAGCCACCCTATAAAGATCATAACCACCCTATGAAGATCTTAGCCACACTATGTAGATCATAGCCACCCTATAATGTTGATGTATGTGTAGGGTGAAGTGATGAAGGGGTTTGAAAGTTTTGCCTATAAATAGGCACCACATTACATGAGATTTCATGAGTAAGGAAGTGAGAAGAGAGAGTTGCTAAATATTGTATTGTTCTCTCCTTTCTCTTGCCATTTATCTTCCTTTTGTTAAGCTCTTGTAAGTTGGATTTCATTGGGCTTGGGTGAGTGAGATTAGAGTTGTAATCTCTTGTATTCTCTCCTTTTGATTAGTGGATTCCTCTTGCTGTCTTCTCCCGTGGACGTAGGTCACATTGACCGAACCACGTTAAATACTGGTGTGCTATTCTCTTTATTTCTATTAGCTTATATTTCTATCTCTCTCTCTTTGTACTTGCCATCTCTTGCATTAGAAGCCTACTGCTTCTACACATTCCAATTCAAGTGTTAACTTGAGCAAATGAAAAACCCATTTTAGCATTTGCAGGTTGTGAATGAAGGGAAGAAGTTTAGGACACACTCTAGCAGCTAGCCTGCAGTAAAAACTTAAGTATATTAGCACAGCCTAAACAATGCATTAACTTTATTAGGTAAAATGAGAAGTGGTATTATTCCAAAGAATTTTAACTTCACAGCCATTGATGACCTAATCAGACTTATCTTAAGACTGCTAACATAACCTTCTTATAGAATAACCATCTTGTAAATGATGATTAGTAACATTTCAACTATCTAATAGGAACAGAAAATGTGATCAATATTCCTTTGACAAAAGGAATGCTTACAACGCAGAGGCTAGTTTAAAAAAACCTAAACAATGCATTAACTTTCACAACACAAAAATAAGGCTTCTTTGATGATGATGATGGAGTTGCTTATCAATCATATCGTCAAGGGAAATGTGACGAGGGTCATTACGAACAGCAATCAACCACACTCTAACCACAATACTCACTCTGCCCTATACATATTCCGGCTTATGAATACAGTGTGAGCAGTACAGTCCCTTCATGGAAAGATGATCGGGGTCACTACAGACATCAATTGAGCGCACACATCAATCCCTCCCTCTCACCCTTTTTGGGGTGGTCTCTGCAAGGGGGTTGGAGGGGAGTGGTTCTGTTGGTGTTCTTTTGTTTTCGTTTCCCTTGTATTCCTGCGGCTCTCTCTCTCTCTCTCTCTCTGTGTGTGTGTGTGTGTGTGTGTGTGTGTGTGTGTGTGTGTGTGTGTGTGTGTTGGGGTTGTCCAATATCCACATGTTGTTATAAGAAATACAAAAAAGAAGAACCAAAAACAACGAAAAACTAACACAAGTTCGATCTAGAATTAAAATCAAGAAATCAAGGATATAAGCATCTCAGAAAGGCTTGGATTAAGACTAAGATTAAGGGCAGGATATTGTGTCTGCGTGTTTATTATCTATATTGTCTGGGAAGAAATGTTCCCTGCTTAATAATCAAAAGTATGTCTATTATATGTTAGTAGGCAGTAAATAAGGCATGATGAAAATTATGGCATCTCCTCTTACACGAAACCACACTTGACGAAAATTATGGTAAAGAAAGCGTAGTGAATGGAGCTGAGAGAATCAATATTTAAGAACAGTACCATATTGTCCGTAAAGATGGATACATTTAAAAAGATCACAAAAGAGAAGATAAACCTAATATTGGGAACATAATGTCTGAAAACCGATATATTTACATGTTTCAAGCTTCCAAAAAGGTATCACATGTTCAAGCATGATGTAGGATTATTTTCGAGAAAGGAAAAAAGGATTGAAGAACATAAGTATAATACAATGGAGAGAAGTTCTATAACAAAACAAATATATTAACATCTCCATATCAGTGTAAGATTCCTTTTTGTGCAAGTGATGCACCATGCTTAAAAGAAATGGAAAAGCTGTTGTGAGCAGAAACAACAACCACATAGAGGAAATCTGAAGCCCTAGATGCACTATAGAAGTACCACCAATAGCAAATAACAACTAAGCAATGAGAAGAATACAAACACCAGATTTAACGAGGTTCAGCCAATTTTGCCTACGTCCTCGGGGCAAGGAAGAGAGATTTCTTTGATTTGATAATCAATACAAGTATTACAAGCATTACATATGAAGAGAGCTCTGCCTCTCTCATATACCAAAGAAAACCCTAGGAATCAATTTCCAATTTGGGTTGATTTCTAATTCAGCAACTTTCCTGAAACAGCCCGAACCTGTCTGTCGATCGATCGACCCAGGCACCGGTCGACCGTGCCGGTCGACCGTGCCTAACCAAGAGTTAGGCACTTTCAATCGGTCGACCGGGCGGTCGACCGCTGTCCTTCTGCGGTCGACCGGGCGGTCGACCGCTGCAGCCCTGTGCACGTTGGTGCACAACGGTCGACCGGCCGGTCGACCGTTCTGCTGCTGCTTCCCTGCTGCTGCTGCTGATTCTTTGGCCCCTTGTCCTCGTCGACTTCCTCGACTTCCTCTCTCTTCCTACAATTCTCCACCTCGGTGAAGATTTCTCAAATCTGAGCCGAACTGAAACATACGAACCGTCGACTCGAAAGTGGCTGCACCAGTGTGGTTGCCTACGTACCCTACCCAAGGGATCAAGCCATCCGTAGTTCATCCAAAAGGAGCTTCAACAAGCTCATGCTACATGAAGGACATGGAGCAAAGTTTTACAATGTGCAAACTTGACTCCTGACACCACCTTGGTAAGCATGTCGGCGGGATTCTCTATTGTGTGAATCTTCAACAACTCAATATCACCCTCATCTAGAATCTCCCGAACAAAATGGAACCTGACATCGAGGTGCTTCGTCCGTGCATGATACACCTGGTTCTTGGCTAAATAAATATCACTCATACTATCACAGTTGATCTTCAGTAGATCCTGATCAACCCCCAAGTCATCAAGCAAGCCTTGAAGCCAAATTGCCTCCTTCATAACCTCCGTCATAGCCATATACTCGGCCTCTGTAGTAGACAATGCGACGGTAGACTGTAAAATAGAGCGCCAACTAATCGGTGCTTGAGATAATATAAAAACATACCCCGTTGTAAACCGGCGCTTGTCAAGGTCACCAGCTGATCAGCACGATTTTGTTACATATTGCATGCCCATATTTATCTATCATTTGTATATAAATAATGCTGCTAGGGTATTTTTAGTGGTGTTTTGAAGAGTGAGCTATCAAAAGGAAACTGGACCACAAAAGCGTGCTTTAGAGACTGTAAGATGTGCAACAGGAGACTAAATGCGAGATGGGATATTTTACACTATTGCTGCTCTACCACGCTTCAAAACGGACACCAGATATTCGAAGAAGTTTAAAGTCACCTGGAACAAAAACGCAATTTTGTAAAGTTCAGGGGCTTTAGTGCAAATTGACATTGATGGCTCTTCTATATAATTAAATAAATGTTTTGGACTTCTATGTAAAATGATCAAAACCCTAAGCCTATAAATAGAGAAGGCTAGGGTTTTGAGGAGGAGGTTTTTTTCTTTTCACCTGTACGTACATTTTTCAGATCTGAAATTTTTGAGGCTTTCATTTTTATTTTTTATCTTTGCATAAAATTCTTCTTCACCTTATTATTCTCGATTGATTCATCAAAAAGCTTTCATCCTCTCTGCATCACAACCCCTCCACCAAAAGGAAAAAGAGAAAAAAAAGGAAAAAAAATAGAAGAAGGAGGAACAGGCGCCCATTCAAGAGAACAGGCGCAGGGGCCCTGCCCCCCCCCCCCCCCAATTGAACCAAAACAAAGGCTGGGTTCCCTCCAATTGGAGGGAACAAATTTGAAGGCAAGGGGCCCGCAGGCCCCTTTGATTGGAGAAGAAGGCGCCCCCATCACAAGCCTGCAGGTGCAGGCTGCGGCTGAAGGTAAGGTTTTATTTATTTATTTTTTTATTTATTTCTTTTTAGTTAGTTCATTAGTTTAATTAATTAGAATTTCAGTTAATTATTTAATTAAAATTCAGATAATTGTAAACTGATTTAATTAATTTAGATTATTATTAATTTTATCATGAGTAGCTAATTTGTTGCAAGCGCTTAGGGGAGACGAACCTAGACTTAATTCTTGTGGACCGAGTCATTCTCCTATTTATGACTGTACGCACACCAATTGATCTATGACTTTTAGGAATTAATTTCTAAAATAACTGGATCTTTGACAGGCTATGTATCGGGGGTTAATGGTTCATGCTTAGAGCTTTATTGCCTTTATGTTATTTGTTTAATTTAGTTAATTTATCTTTGATGGACTATGTAACTGGATAATAGCTTGTGCTTAAATCTAATGTTCAAAATTAATGTGCCTCTTAGACATAGGGATTTGGTGTGTATTACAAACTGGTATGGAGACTAAGACTGACCACTTGATGCTAGTTTAGGGAATTCGATCCTAAGTGCTTGACTTTTCTTTTATTATAATCAGTTCACATAACTCACTCAAAATCCATAAATCTTTTGATCCATTCGTGTAGAAGTGTCATAACCAAAAGAACCACCTGTCCTTGTGGACCGACCCTCAAGTGCTACAGCGAACGACCGTGCGCTTGCGGTAATTTTAAAACGAGGAGACAGAATCTCCCCATTAAGTTTTTGGCGCCATTGCCGGGGACCGGTGTCCTCTTTAGTCCTAGCACGTCTACGAAAAAAATTTTAAAAAAAAATTAAAAAAATATATTAAAAGAAAAAAAAATTCAGTGCTATCCAAGCATCGTATATTCCAACTCTATTCCTACGCTGATACATGTCAGCTTGGGAACGCGACTCAAAAGGACGTCTTGTCAGCATAGATACGAACGAGATCAAGATGACTGACCCTGTTCCACCAATGGTCCTCATGGACCGATGTTACCCTCCTCGATCATCACACCCTTCATGCATCAGATTGCCAGAAGCTACTGAGAACAACTACGAGTTGAAGCCAAATATATCATTATGCTCCCCAAATTCTCTGGACTAGAATCTGAAAATGCATATATGTTCATCAATGAATTTGAGGAGGTGTGTGCAATGATGAGAATTAGGCAGCTGAGTGAAGATGGAGTCAAACTAAGGTTCATCCCTTTCTCACTCAGGGACAATGCAAAGAAGTGGGTGTACAGCCTCACAACAAACTCAATTACTACATGGGTAGAGTTTGTTGCAGTCTTTCTAAAAAAAATTTTCCCAATGCACAAGACTGCAAGGATTCAATCTGAGATCAATCAATTCAGACAACGGGACAAAGAACCATTTTGGAGATATTTAGAAAGGTTTAAGGACCTTCTAGCTCAATGTCCCCATCATGCCATAGAAAAGTGGCATCTCTATCAAATTATCTACGAGGGTGTTGATTACAACTCGAAAACTCTTCTTGAATCCATGAGTCACGGTGACTTCATGAGGATGACAGATGATGATGCATGGATATTCCTCGAAGAGATGCCAGAGAAAACGATGCAGTGGGAAGGGATTAATGAGAAGCCACCAACTACAAATTCAACCACCACATCGAGGAGTGGCATACATTCGATTGAAAACTCCATTGCAGCTGAAGCAAAGATGGCTGAACTGATGAGAAGGATTGAAGTGTTGGAAAGCAAGGGGACTCCTCCTCAGCAGTTCGATCAAGTGAATCAGACCTCTGTACCAAGTTGCTTTAACTGTCAATCTCCAACTCATGTCATGGAAGATTGCCCATTCCTTCCAAACCCACTAATGAATAGTCAGGGACAACAGTTAAACGCCACTTATCAGCAACAAAGGAATGATCCATATGCACCAACATACAATCCAGGGTGGAAGAATCACCCTAACCTTTCATGGAATCAAGGAGGAGGAAATCAAGGAGGGGCAACAAGCATCTCTCAACCAAGCGGTTCACAGTACACGAGGCCAAACACATTCCAGTATCAACAACAACAACCGGCCTTTGTGGCACCGCAATCCACTCCAACATATGCAAATCCATCAATGCCGCCACCAGGATTTGGGAGTGATCAGAAGTTGAACACCATGGAGAAGAACTTCAACTCATTTATGCAATCGACGAATCAGATGTTGCAGTCCAATCAACAGATGTTGCAGTCTAATCAACAAGCCATACAACAACTCACGTTGCAAATGAGTAAGATGTCATCTCAAATGAGTGAAAGGGAAAGAGGGACCTTTCCCAGCCAACCTGAGATTAATCCCAGAGATACAAGAGCAAGTTCGTCCAGTCATGCTTAAATCAATGCAATTCATACCTTGCGATCTTGAAAGGAAGTTGACAATCAGGTGGTGATGCCTGACCAAACTAATTCCCCTCTCCCCATGGCTAATCCATCATCTTCTGGCGCAGATCAGTCTGAAGATAAAGAAACTGAGCAAATCACTGAGCCTCCTTATGATCCACCAGCTCCATTTCCTAACCGATTAAAACCGAAGAAACACACGGCGCAGATGGAGAAGATTCTAGAAATCTTCAAGCAAGTGAAAGTGAATGTTCCTCTTCTTGACGCTATTGAACAAGTCCCATCCTATGCTAAATTTTTGAAGGACTTGTGCACTAAGAAGAGAGCACATCAAACGCCGAAGAATGTCTTTCTAGCAGCAAATATCAGTGGAATAATCCAGAATAGCGTTCCAGTGAAATATAAGGACCCTGGATGTCCAACTATTTCCTGTACAATTGGAACAACTGTTATTGACAAGGCGCTATTAGACTTAGGGGCAAGTGTAAATTTGCTTCCTTACTCGGTTTACAAGCAGTTAGGAGTGGGTGAGTTGAAGCCCACAAAAGTCACTCTCCAACTAGCTGACAGGTCAGTTAAAGTTCCATTAGGAGAGATTGCAGATGTGCTAATTAAGGTTGGTGAATTTATCTTTCCTGTTGATTTTGTCGTCCTTGAAACTGCACCTGTAGAGAACCCAAGAGGGCAAATTCCTGTGATTTTGGGTAGACCCTTCCTAGCAACTTCGAATGCTTTGATCAACTGTCGTAGCGGTTTAATGAAACTCACATTTGGAAATATGACAGTTGATCTGAATATCTTCAACCTTGAAGGGCAAAAAAGTGAGCCATCAACTGAATTCTTTGAAGTAAATATGATTCAAAGTCGATCAAATGAATTCGAGGATGATCATATGGATTCAGATTTTGGGTGTACTAATGATTAAAACGGGAAAGGTGTCGTATTATGGAGTATAAATGAGCACAAATATATGTATTCAATTAAGGAGATAAGGTTTAGAAACAACCTCAAGTGCTTAGATCACTCCACAAATGTATGAAAGATGATTAATATACACTTTCCTATCTCCGTTATAGCATAGAGCTATACCGAGTCGATTCTCAGGGAGAGCTAGCGATGGAAGCGTTACGGTCCGTAGTGAAGAAAATAAAACGAAGATTCTTCTTTGCTTAAAAGAATGAATAAAACACGGAAAAAGAAATGAAAGAATCGGTGGATATGTTCATGGTGGAAAATGTAAAGAAATCAAGGAAGAGATTTGCTTTGGACTAAACTAAAGAAAAGAAAACTTTGGGAAAGATTTAAGATGAGAAAACCATGACTAGCTAACATGACTAACTTGCTAACTTACTAATCTCCGTGATGGTGATGCTTGCCTCATGTTGATTCATCGGCATATGTATGTCTTGCGTGTTGGTCTAATTACTTTCCCACTTGGATGACGTGGGATCATTGTTGGACTTGTCTTGTAGCCTTCATAGATGTCATTGGCCTACAAGTAGACTTTCAATAATGGAATCAAAAGAGTGACACACAAGGGAGGCTAAGGAAGAAGATACAACATACATCAATTGAAAGTGAAGAAGTTGTACATCTATTAGCATATGTTTGGTGATCCATCTCCATGTTCCATCAAGGCACTTGTTCTAGACAAGGCTCTAAATGAGGCACACATGAATCATATGGAGTATTACAACAAGATCTTGCCAAGAAATGAAAGAAAACCCATCGGAGAAGAGAAGCCCATACAACTTACAAGATTAAATATAGCAATCACCCATGAGTTAGTAGTTAAGTAAGATTAGTGTTAGCTAGTCATGTAGAAAAGTTAGCTACAAGCCATAACAAAATAAAAGCAAAGCATGAAGTAAAATTGCAAGGAAATAAAAGCATGAATTAAAGAAAGCAAGTAGTACTAGAAATTGCTCAAGTAGAGTGAAGAGAATGGATGAATCCTTGCTCCTCAAGTTGTCACCCCTTGATTACACAAGCTCTCTCTCTCTTACAATCTCTCTCTTGCAAAGATTTCTAGGGAAGAAGAAGAGGGTCTAAAGAACTAAAACCTAGAGAAAAACCTACAAAAATTACAAGCATCTACTAATTTCTCCTCCCTTCTCTATTCAGTCTTTGCTCCCAGGTCCAAGTGAAGTATTTATAGGCCTCAAGAGAAGGATCCAGAAGACGAGACAGCTGGCAAAATCTGGCGCCCAACGGCCCCAGATTTGCGGCGGATTTGCGGCAACTTGCTGCAGTTTGAAGGCCGTTCAGCAACAACTTTCTGTTGCGAAGTTGTTATGAGGTTGTTATCCACGTGGCCTTCTAGAATCTTGAGTTGGCGCGCGGATCTCTCTTAATTCTGGATTTAAATTTGGGCTCTTTTGGGCTTTTTGAATTAATCTCTTTAATTATTGCTAATTAAAGAGATTTTGGGCTTTTTCTCTTTTTAGTTGTGGACCTACAAAAATATAGAGAAGATGAGTAAAAATCATATATTTATTTGCAATATGCATGGGGATTATGTGGTAAAATATGCAATATTGTGTATCAATCACACCCCCACACTTATTCTTTTGCTCGTCCCGAGCAAAACAAAGAAAAAGAAAAACTATATTACCAATTTATTACACCACTTTCGCAGGTGACGCGATTGCACTGAGCGTGTGTAACAAGCCGTTAAACCTCTAGGTTACCCTAGAGGAGGAGTGTTGTCTCCTGAGGGTTTTCAACGGATTACACCCACAAAATCCATAAAGAAAGAAGACAAATGTTAGTGTTTTGAAAACGCATTTTGAAAGAGAGACATGTTTTCGAACTATTTTTTGCAAAAATGTAAGTGATCTTAGGTCATAAGTCCACCTATAATCATTCTTTCTTAAACTTAGTCTCTATGCAAGATCTTGTCTTCAATTAAGGTAAGAATTCAAAATTGGATTGAATACTTTATCTTTCATAAAACCTAGATAATATGCACACCGTGCTCAGTGAAAATTTCTGGGATTTCAACTCTAACCATCAAGCCATTTATTTATATATATTTATTTTCTTTTTCTTTTTCTTTTTCTTCCCTTAGTTTAGGCTTTCTAGTTTACCCTTGTAGCGAGCCTTTAACCGATGACTCCCAAACCAGACGGTCTTAGGGCACCAGATGAGAAAACATCCCTCGGGTTTAAGGTCTCGAGTAAAAAAGGCCACAAAACTAAAGGGGATTATTTATTTCCTTTACCACCGTTAGGCGTGAATAATCATGCTTCTTGAGGCACATTTATCCAGCTTAATAGGTGATGTTTTATTCACATATATATATTTTTTTATTTATATTTTTTTTATATATGGCATTTTAGGTCTTTGTTTCCATCCCAAGAAATGTGTAAGTGTGAAGTGCATACAATCTAAGGCAAAAAATTCAAGATAAAAATATCTCACCAATTTTTCTTACTTAGCCTATAATTTCAAACAAGATCTATTATTTCAACTAGGTTTAAGATGTCATAATTAAGGCTTTCTTAATTTCTAAGATACATCTTAATTTTCTTAAAAATAGATCTAAACTTTGTCTCTTATTTCAAAAAGTTTTTTTTTTATTTATTAAAAGTAAAATCTAAAAGAAAATAGAAAATCTATAAAGAAAGGTAAAATCTAAAAGAAAATAAAAACCTAAAAAGAAAAAGAAAATCCTATGTTAGTAAACCCTCCCCCACACTTATTTCATGCATTGTCCTCAATGCATCATGATAAATGTATGCATGAAACAGGTAATAGGGTAGAATCAGTTATTAACAAAAACGTACAAAAAAAAAATTATTTACAAGGAGTATATACAAGTGTAACAATTACCTAGGCTTTTGGTCTTTTTCCTCTGGCCCGTTTCCCATCATTCCAATGCGTCTGCTTTCGTGAGCTCAGTTGGGAAACGATATGAATTTTGTTAGCCTTAGGTGTTTCCAGATTCAATTGATTGTTATTATCATTCACACTCATGCCACCACATTGTTCACAAACAAATGCCTTATCACCACTTTCACTAGGAATCTCAACACTTCCAATATCTAGAAATTTTAACTCCTCTCCATATAATTCTTCAAAACTCAAGTCAACATCCGGAAGTATGCAATCAGTTAACTGACCCCGAGTGGACTCATCTAGACACATGATCTCATCAGCAAACAGGTCTTCAAAAGATATATCAATTGGAGGTTCGAATACAGTCAGAGTTGGCTCATTGAAAGTGAAAATATCCAAATCAATTTTCCCCTTTTGAAAGGGTACTCGGATAAGAGAATCACAAGATTGTGACTCATCTTTTGGATCTTCACCTTCTTTCTCACAATTGTTACTAATGAAACTAACCTCAAATGTTTGATCTTTTGTTTTACGAGGTTGTGTGTGGAAGACATTGTGTTCATGAGTCATATTACCAAAGGTTAACCTCATTGATCCATTCCGGCAATTGATTATGGCATTTGCTGTAGCCAGGAATGGTCATCCCAAAATGACAGGAGTTTGAGCCCTTTGATTGGAATTTGACACAGGTTTTGTTTCAAGGACTACAAAGTCAACAGGATAAATGAATTCCCCAACTTTGACAAGGACATCGTGAATTTCCCCCTTGGGTCTAGTGACAGAGCGATCAGCCAATTGGATAGTCATTTGGGTACGACTGAGATCACCTAACCCCAATTGTTGGTACACAGAGAAAGGCAGGAGATTGATGCTGGCCCCCAAATCAAGAAGTGCCCTATTAATAGTAGTCTGTCCTATGATGCATGAAATGGTGGGGCTCCCTGGATCTTTGTATTTTACAGGAATTGGACCAGTGAGCAACTCAGTGATGGATGATGCTAGGAAGACTTTCTTAGGGACTTGGGTCTTCCTCTTCTTGGTGCACATTTCTTTTAAGAATTTAGCATATGATGGCACTTGTTGTATCGCATCAAGAAAAGGGACATTGATTTGGACCTTATTAAACATTTCTCTTATGTTCTCCATGTGAGCATTTGTCTTGGGATTCTTAAGCCTATTTGGAAATGGTACAACAGGCTTATAGGGTTGCTCATCTACCTTTTCTTTACCCTTGGCTTTTGAAGTGGATGGCTCTGTACTAGAAGATGGTTTGTCAGAAGCTGGTTACATTGGGACAGGAGGTGTTGGCTTTGGTACTGGATGAGATGGTGGACTAGAAACCTTATTGTCAACTTGTTTTCCAGATCTCAGGGTATGAATAGCATGACATTGACTGGGTCCTGAATCTTCCACTTCATTCAAAGGGAAGTGATGTTTGGGATTTGGCAATGGCTGGCTTGGAAGCATACTTTTTTGTCTCTCATTAACAGAATTAGCCAATTGCCCTAATTGGACCTGAAGTTTATTCATATCCTGTTGACGATGGTTCATCATTGAAGCTTGGTTCTTGGTTAGGGAGTCTATCATTTTCATCAACTCTGATATTTCTGAATTATTCTGGGGTGGATGTTGATAGTATGGAGACAGGAATTGTGATTGGTAGAATGGTGGGTACTGATATGGTTGTGACTGTGGTGGACTTTGAGATGGATGAACATACAGTGAATTCTGATTGAAACTGGATGTGTGAGACTGAGCATTATAAGGATGTGGAAGTGGTGGTCTATAATGCTCAGGACCAGACTGAGTCCATGAGAAATTTAGATGGTTCTGCCATCCAGAATTGTATGTGTTGGAGTATGGAGGTCTAGTAAATGCTGCATTCATGTTCTCCTGATATGATTGGAGCTGATACAAAGGACACTCCTCAAAGACATGGCTAAGGTCATGACAGTTGGTGCAACCCGGTTTAGTCACAGGCAATAGGTTGACCTGATTTACAACAGAATTTCCCTTTGACTCAAGCAGTTCTATCCTCTTCATCAATTGTGTGATCTTGGCTTCTGCAGCTATAGAGGATTCTATGGAGTGTGTACCAATTCTGGAAGTGGTGGGAGTGGATTTATCAGGACAAGACTCCCACTGAATGGTTTTCTCAGCTAGGGTTTCAAAGAGATCCCACCCCTGATGCTCATCTTTCTTCAGAAATTCCCCTTGACACATGGATTCAAGGAGGGTTTTCGTTTGGTAATCTAGACCGTCATAGATAATCTGGCACAGACGCCATTTCTCTATGCCGTGATGAGGACATAGGGCTAAAAGGTCTTTGAAACGCTTAAGATACTTCCAGAAAGGTTCATTAGGTTCCTGCTTGAATTGCATGATAGTCTTTCGCATGAGGGCTGTTTTGTGGATAGGATAGAATTTCTTAAGAAAGACTTTTACAAAATCCTCCCACGAAGATATGGAACTGACAGGAAGATTGTAAAGCCATTTCTTTGCTAAATCCTTAAGTGCAAACGGGATGAACCGTAACCTAACAGCATCCTCGGTCAGTTGGGAAATTCTCATCATTTGGCATACCTCTTCAAACTCGCGAATAAAGAGGTACGCGTCCTCAGACTCAAGACCATGGAATCGGGGAAGTGTATTAATGAATTGTGGTTTCAGCTCGAAGTGATTTCCATTAGGCTCGGGGAGAAGAATGCAAGATGGAAGGGAGGTGCGAATCGGATAAAATCGATCTTGAAGTGAGACGTTGTTTTTCATAATGTCAAGTGGTAGTGTAAGTGCAAATGTAGAAAGTCTATCAAATCTTGCAGATTTTTGATCACGAAACCACTCTCACATATACAATCACAAACAACGTGCACTGATCACACCAGCGAAAAAGAAAAAATGAAAATAACAAACAAATAAAAGAAAAATCAATCCAAGCTTCTAGGATTCCTGGACCTAGACGACTCCTAACTGATTAGATCGTCCACAGGAGGTTTAGTGTAGACTTTGACTATAAGCAAATCAGCCAGGGAAGGGCAAGGTTGGTGGGAGGTTTTTCGTCAGAGACGTTCCTTAATTAAGTAACCAACAACCTTCGGGCTTTCGGCCCTCAATCCCTTTCCTAGACACTGATGTTACAAAAGTCAATTTTCAACACTTTTCCCCCTTAGGATAATCTCCTAAGTGAGTCCGAATGTCCCTAGGGCCAGCGTCTAGCAGTTTTTATTTAGAAGCTTAGGATTGTGAGTGCGTGGGAAAATGGTTTTCGGGCTAAGGAAGGGGTGATAAAATCCCCACCTTATCTTTCTTATGGGTTATGCCCTTAAAGTTGATTCGTGCAAGTGTATGATATAACAAACAAGGATCACCCAAAGCGGAATTAAATCAAACAAAGAGTGAGTCCTAGTCTAGATGCAATGCGTACGTACCTTGCCTCCAGCACTCTTCAACAGTAAATGTAAAGGAATTGAAAGACACGTGCCTAGAATGCAAATGTCTAATCAATTTTTAACGTTTTCAACCAATTTTTTACTGTTGATTTATTTAGCAGGAGTATGGTGAAGCATACAGGAAAAGAATTATTGCAGCAGCTGTATTTTGCAAAGCTGAAGACCCTGCAGAAAAATTGTTAGGAGTTCACTCCTCCTTGCCGCAGATCTGTGGCTTTTGCCGCGATTCTGCGGCAATTCAGAGGGATCCTGGTCTCTGCTTTCTAGAGCAAAGGCCCAGGTCCACTTATATGTCACTGCAATGCAAATTTTCCTGTTTCTTCAACCTGTAACCTGCAACAGAGAAGAAAATTCGTTTAGTTCTTCACTTTAAAGAAAATCCGTTGCTCTCCCCAGCAACGGCGCCAAAAATTTGATTAAAACGGGAAAGGTGTCGTATTATGGAGTATAAATGAGCACAAATATATGTATTCAATTAAGGAGATAAGGTTTAGAAACAACCTCAAGTGCTTAGATCACTCCACAAATGTATGAAAGATGATTAATATACCCTTTCCTATCTCCGTTATAGCATAGAGCTATACCGAGTCGATTCTCAGGGAGAGCTAGCGATGGAAGCGTTACGGTCCGTAGTGAAGAAAATAAAACGAAGATTCTTCTTTGCTTAAAAGAATGAATAAAACACGGAAAAAGAAATGAAAGAATCGGTGGATATGTTCATGGTGGAAAATGTAAAGAAATCAAGGAAGAGATTTGCTTTGGACTAAACTAAAGAAAAGAAAACTTTGGGAAAGATTTAAGATGAGAAAACCATGACTAGCTAACATGACTAACTTTCTAACTTACTAATCTCCGTGATGGTGATGCTTGCCTCATGTTGATTCATCGGCATATGTATGTCTTGCGTGTTGGTCTAATTACTTTCCCACTTGGATGACGGGGGATCATTCTTGGACTTGTCTTGTAGCCTTCATAGATGTCATTGGCCTACAAGTAGACTTTCAATAATGGAATCAAAAGAGCGACACACAAGGGAGGCTAAGGAAGAAGATACAACATACATCAATTGAAAGTGAAGAAGTTGTACATCTATTAGCATATGTTTGGTGATCCATCTCCATGTTCCATCAAGGCACTTGTTCTAGACAAGGCTCTAAATGAGGCACACATGAATCATATGGAGTATTACAACAAGATCTTGCCAAGAAATGAAAGAAAACCCATCGGAGAAGAGAAGACCATACAACTTACAAGATTAAATATAGCAATCACCAATGAGTTAGTAGTTAAGCAAGATTAGTGTTAGCTAGTCATGTAGAAAAGTTAGCTACAAGCCATTACAAAATAAAAGCAAAGCATGAAGTAAAATTGCAAGGAAATAAAAGCATGAATTAAAGAAAGCAAGTAGTACTAGAAATTGCTCAAGTAGAGTGAAGAGAATGGATGAATCCTTGCTCCTCAAGTTGTCACCCCTTGATTACACAAGCTCTCTCTCTCTTACAATCTCTCTCTTGCAAAGATTTCTAGGGAAGAAGAAGAGGGTCTAAAGAACTAAAACCTAGAGAAAAACCTACAAAAATTACAAGCATCTACTAATTTCTCCTCCCTTCTCTATTCAGTCTTTGCTCCCAGGTCCAAGTGAAGTATTTATAGGCCTCAGGAGAAGGATCCAGAAGACGAGACAGCTGGCAAAATCTGGCGCCCAACGGCCCCAGATTTACGGCGGATTTACGGCAACTTGCGGCAGTTTGAAGGCCGTTTAGCAACAACTTTCTGTTGCAAAGTTGTTATGAGGTTGTTATCCACGTGGCCTTCTAGAATCTTGAGTTGGCGCGCGGATCTCTCTTAATTCTGGATTCAAATTTGGGCTCTTTTGGGCTTTTTGAATTAATCTCTTTAATTATTGCTAATTAAAGAGATTTTGGGCTTTTTCTCTTTTTAGTTGTGGACCTACAAAATATAGAGAAGATGAGTAAAAATCATATATTTATTTGCAATATGCATGGGGATTATGTGGTAAAATATGCAATATTGTGTATCAATCAACTAACCAAAGTTTTGACGAGCTATGTGAGGAAGAGATCAGGATGTTTGAAGAAATAAATCAACAGGTTAATCATGTGTCATCCCTGATTCAAGAAATGGCGAACGATCATATTGACAACGAGTCAATAAATTATGGTTGTAAATACTGCGAACAAAGCTTTGAAAAGATCTTTGAGGATGAGCTTTTACTCCTGGATGAATTGGATGGACACACATTCCCCATAGGATTCTTTGATAAACGTTTTGAAGAGATATTTGACGATGAACTCAAATTCTTAGCTATTGATCAAGCTTGCTCACATGAAAGTGAAGATAATAAGATTAGGCTAGGAGTTAATGTTGAGGGAGTGAGTCCTCTTTCTAACTTGCTGAAAAGAAGAAAGCGGAAGTGGAAGAGAATAAAGAAAAAGAGTATGATGATCAAGTTTAAAGGAGGTTGTGCTAAAATGATGAAGGGTTCTAATAGTCATGTCAACTCATTGAAGAGAACCCACCTCGAAAGTGGAAAGCGATCAAGGGAGAGAAACCGTCATAGCTTAAGGCAGGTGTGAGGGAAGATGTAACTTTATACATTTGTATACTAATTTTAATTTATTTATTTATTTTTTATTTTTTCTTTTGAGTCTGTGAGTCTTTATATTTCTCTTTTAGTCAAGTGAGTCAATGTAGTTTTGGTGTCTAAAGAGTTGTTTTATGTATCTTTTTCTCTAACCTTTGTGCCAAGTTTATTATAAGTGATTACAGGATAAGCAGGGATGCACACACATGGAGTGAATTTGGTTGCTTCTGTAACTAGATTTTTCAGTACACTGTGAGTACTTCTAATTTCAGCATATTTATTTCATCCATTTTACTCATGTATGCTTGAATTGGATGCTTTATTCTTTGATGGTGCACACGTATGTGGATGTATAAATTATATGCTATATTCATTTTATCTCTGTATTCAAGTATATGCATGAGGACATGGCACAGTTTAGGTGTGGGGGGGAAGATTCACATATTTCTTTTGTTTTAAGAGTCTTTTTGGTTTTGTTTTAGTTTTAGGTTTTTTTTTTCTTTTTTCTTTCTTTACTTAGAGTCTTAAAAAAAAAAAAATTGTGAAAAATTTGAAAATTTTCTGCAAATGAGTAGCTAGTATGGGAGTGATTTAGTATCCATGAGTGGATTTTAAGGGTAAGATCAAGATGAAAGAATTATAAAATCTTAAAATAAAGATTAGAATCTAAAACGGACATACCATCTAAACTTAGTCTAAGTGAGTATGTACCCAATAGCACTTACACTATTTAGTTCATAGGCTTGGGATATTGATTGCAACTAAAAAAAAAGAGAAAAAAATTTATTATATAATAAAATAAAGATTAATAAGTCTTGTTTTGTGGCCTCAGTTGCTTGAGTAATTAAGTCCGTAGGAGTGTCTTTACACTTATTGCCCTAAGACCATCTGGTTTGGGAGCATTGACCCAAAGCTCGCTATATGGGTAGCTGAGAAAGCCTAATAGGACAAGACACTATAAAAATATAATAATTTTGATTATCAATTAGCTAGGTACCTTGGCCTCAGGAAGCCTCGGTATCTACGCGAAAGATAGTTAAAAAGAAAAAAAGAAAAAAAGATAATAATTTTGATTATCAATTAGCTAGGTACCTTGGCCTCAGGAAGCCTTGATATCTACGCGAAAGATAGTAAAAAAAAATAATATGAAAGTTGTAATTAAATATTCCCAAGCTTAAGAACTATATCACGATCACGGGGTACATAGGATCTGAAACTTAGGACAGGTGGTCTAAAGTTTTGGATTTGAGACTTTATGTTATAGCCGATATGATTTCTTGAATTGAGGTTTTACATGAAATTGAAACTCATGGAAATTGATGATCTTGCTAGCTAGTTAACTAAAAAAAAAAAGAAGATTTGTTTTTCTTTTCTTGATTTTCGGTTATCCTTATTTTACTTTTATTTATTTCTTAATCTCTAAAAACTTTCTTGGATTTTATGAGTGTAATCCACTGAAAACCCTCACGAGACAAAACTCGTCCTCTAGACCTAGGGGTTTAACGGCTTGTTGCACGTGCTAAGTGTAACCGTGATTCCTACGAAAGTGAGTTAGCGTTTTCTTTTTCTTTTTATTAGTTTTGCTCGAGGACTAGCAAAAGATAGGTGTGGGGGTATTTGATCAGCACGATTTTGTTACATATTGCATGCCCATATTTATCTATCATTTGTATATAAATAATGCTGCTCAGGTATTTTTAGTGGTGTTTTGCAGAGTGAGCTATCAAAAGGAAACTAGACCACAAAAGCGTGCTTTAGAGACTGTAAGATGTGCAACAGGAGACTAAATGCGAGATGGGATGTTTTACACTATTGCTGCTCTACCACGCTTCAAAACGGACACCAGATATTCGGAGAAGTTTAAAGTCACCTGGAACAAAAACGCAATTTTGTAAAGTTCAGGGGCTTTAGTGCAAATTGACATTGATGGCTCTTCTGTATAATTAAATAAATGTTTTGGACTTCTATGTAAAATGATCAAAACCCTAAGCCTATAAATAGAGAAGGCTAGGGTTTTGAGGAGGAGGTTTTTTTCTTTTCACCTGTACGTACATTTTTCAGATCTGAATTTTTGAGGCTTTCATTTTTATTTTTATCTTTGCATAAAATTCTTCTTCACCTTATTATTCTCGATTGATTCATCAAAAAGCTTTCATCCTCTCTGCATCACAGCCCCTCCACCAAAAGGAAAAAGTGAAAAAAAAAGGAAAAAAAAATAGAAGAAGGAGGAACAGGCGCCCATTCAAGAGAACAGGCGCTGGGGCCCTGCCGCCCCCCCCCCCCCCCCCCCCCCCAATTTGAACCAAAACAAAGGCTGGGTTCCCTCCAATTGGAGGGAACAAATTTGAAGGCAAGGGGCCCGCAGGCCCCTTTGATTGGAGAAGAAGGCGCCCCCATCACAAGCCTGCAGGTGCAGGCTGCGGCTGAAGGTAAGGTTTTATTTATTTATTTTTTTTATTTATTTCTTTTTAGTTAGTTCATTAGTTTAATTAATTAGAATTTCAGTTAATTATTTAATTAAAATTCAGATAATTGTAAACTGATTTAATTAGTTTAGATTATTATTAATTTTATCATGAGTAGCTAATTTGTTGCAAGCGCTTAGGGGAGATGAACCTAGACTTAATTCTTGTGGACCGAGTCATTCTCCTATTTATGACTGTACGCACACCAATTGATCTATGACTTTTAGGAATTAATTTCTAGAATAACTGGATCTTTGACAGGCTATGTATCGGGGTTAATGGTTCATGCTTAGAGCTTTATTGCCTTTATGTTATTTGTTTAATTTAGTTAATTTATCTTTGATGGACTATGTAACTGGATAATAGCTTGTGCTTAAATCTAGTGTTGAAAATTAATGTGCCTCTTAGACATAGGGATTTGGTGTGTATTACAAACTGGTATGGAGACTTAGACTGACCACTTGATGCTAGTTTAGGGAATTCGATCCTAAGTGCTTGACTTTTCTTTTATTATAATCAGTTCACATAACTCACTCAGAATCCATAAATCTTTTGATCCATTCATGTAGAAGTGTCATAACCAAAAGAACCACCTGTCCCTGTGGACCGACCCTCAAGTGCTACAGCATAATCAGAATCAACATACCCGATACAATCCTGCTTCCCCGTGGAATTCTTCTCGAACACCAGACCAACATCAATGGTACCTTTAATATATTTCAAAATCCACTTCACTGCCTCCCAATGACCTTGTCCCGGATCATGCATATACCTACTGACCATCGAGACAGCTTATGACAGATCTGGTCGTGTACACACTATAGCATACTTAAGACTACCAACTGCGCTAGCATATGGGACGTGAGTCATGTACTCACGTTCTTCAATAGTCTTTGGAGACATCGTGGCAGATAACTTGAAATGAGGAGCCAGTGGTGTACTTACAGATTTCGTATCCTTGCCGATATTGAACGTCTGAGTACCTTTTGCAAATACCCCTTCTGTGTCAAGCTCACCTTGCCAACCCTTCGGTCTCGTTTAATTTCCATGCCTAGCACCTTCTTTGCTTCACCAAGATCCTTCATCTCAAACTCATAAGATAAGTGCCTCTTCAATGTATCAATTACAAATCTAGACTTTGAAGCAATAAGCATATCATTTACATACAATAGTAAATAGATATACTCCCATGTTGGTAGCTTGTTGTAATACACACATGGGTCATAGTGGTTACGTGTGTACCTCTTTCCTCTGATGAAGCTGTTGAATCGCTTGTACCACTGTCTAGGAGACTGTTTTAACCCATACAGCGACTTCTTCAACTTGCACACCATATCTTCTTTCCCTGCAGTCTTGAACCCTGTTGGCTGAGACATGTAGATCTCTTCATCTAGATCGCCATGGAGAAAGGCGGTCTTTAGATCAAGTTGATCAAGGTCCAACTCGTACTGTGCCACAAGAGCTAATAAGATGCGAATTGACGAATGCTTGACAACAGGAGAAAATACCTCATTGTAGTCAATTCCTTCCCTTTGAGCATAGCCTTTTGCTACCAATCTGGCCTTGTAGCGCACCATATCTTCTTTAAGAGATCCCTACTTCTTTGCATAAACCCACTTACAGCCTATTGCCTTCTTCCCTTTGGGCAACCTTGTGAGTTCCCAAGTGTCGTTCTTGTAGAGAGATTTCATCTCTTCTTCCATGGCTGCTTTCCACATCTTCGACTCTGAACTGATTTCAGCTTCTCTGAAGGTGGACGGAATAGCCTCCTCAATGACCGGAAGTGCATAAGCCACGACCATATCTGTAGTGAGCTAACCTGGTTTCTGTGTGTTTCTCCTTGGTCTTCTAACTATAGTAGAGCCAGGAACATCACCCATGACCTGTTCTTGACCCTCTTCATCATCAGCATCTTTCTCATCTACTTGATCATTACCCTGTGTTACCCTAGGCATGATCCTCACCGATGCTGAACTTTCTAGAGATAGTGGATTAGCATCATTCTCCACCTACTGTGGTATATCTTTGGTCTTGCTAGTCTCCACCTGCTGAGAGACCTTAGGCTTCAACATTGAATCCTCTTCAAAAGTGACATCTCTGCTGAAAAGAAACTTCCTGTCTGTAGGATCCCAGATCTTGAATCCTTTGATTCCCTTCTTGAAGCCGACGAACAAGCCCTTCTTTGCTCTTGGGTCTAGCTTATCTTCTTTGACATGATAATAGGCTGGACAACCAAACACCCTTAGCAAATCATAATCAGTAGCTGTTTTTCCCGACCAAACCTCGAGAGGAGTTTCCCCCCTATCGCAGACGAAGGCAACCTGTTAACAAGGTAGCATGCGTATGCCAAAGCCTCAGCCCAGAAGTTCTTCGATAAACTGGCATTGGACAACATACAACGGACCTTCTCTAGCAAAGTCCTGTTCATCCTTTCCGCTACCCCGTTCTGTTGCGGTGTCTCCCTCACCGTGAAGTGTCTCTCTATGCCCTCATCAAGACATAGCTGAAAGAAAGGATCAGACTTATATTCTCCCCCATTATCAGAACGGAGGACCTTGATTTTCCTTCCCGTACTTCTCTCCAAGTTCTTCATCCACTTCACAAACACTTCTAGGACTTCCCCTTTGTGTCTCATGGTATATACCCAACAACGCCTAGAATAATCATCAATAAACGACACAAAGTAATGGTTACCTCCAATTGATGCAGTCTTGGTAGGTCCCCAAACGTCAGTGTGAACATAGTCCAGAATCCCCTTGGTGTAATGTGTTGCTGTGTCGAACTTCACCTTGGTCTTCTTTCCGATGATATAGTGTTCACAAAATTCCAACTTGCAGGTTCCGGCACCTTTCAATACTCCTTGTCTTGCAAGAGTTTGCAAAGACTTTTCTCCTGCGTGTCCCAGCCTCATATGCCATAGCCTGGTTGAGTCTTCATCTGAATCAGTAGAAGCCGCCACATGTCCTGTAACAGTAGTACCATTCAAGTAGTAAAGATTGTTCCTGCGAACGGCCTTCAATACCACCATCGAGCCTTTGGTCATATTAAGGATTCCTCCCTTTATTGACACCACAAGGCCCAATGCTTCCAAAGCTCCAACAGAGATTAGTTTTCTCTTCAGTTGAGGTACATACCTCACTTCCTTCAATTCCCTTATCATCCCATCAAACATCTTGATTTGGATTGTTCCTACACCCTCCATGATACATGGATGATCATCGCCCATAACGACTGAACATCCCTCCAGCTTCTCAAAGCTAGAAAACCAATCCCTATTCGGGCATACATGGTATGTAGCATCAGTATCCAAAATCCACTCATTATCTCCTGAGTAGCCAATGATGGGAGTAGTGACAGAGAATGAGAAAACCGACGAGTCCGAGTCTGATCCACCTGCCTGTGAGGTACTGCTCTGAGTACTGACCACCTTTGCAAGATTTGCCTCAGTCTTAGACTCCTTCTTCCCTTTGAACTTTGGACAGTCAACTTTCTAGTGCCCTAATTCTATGCAGAAGGCACACTGGTTCTTCTTCAGATCTCGATAACCTGGCCTGGACTTCGATCTCCCTCTATCATCTTTGCCCTTCCTGTGTGAACCCCTGCCTCTTACTGCTAGCACCTCTACTGATGAGCTTGCCTGAGAAGGCTGTCTTTCCTTTCTCCTCGTCTCATAATTAGCCAAAGCAAACGACACTTTATGATTGTCAAGGGACTGACCATTTATGAAGGTTAAGGTAAAAGTCTCATACTCTTCTGCAGGAAGAGAGTTCAAGAGGATTACCGCTTTGTCTTCTTCATCTACCTTGACATCCACATTGACCAAATCCGTAAGAAGCTTAGTGTAGCGATTCAGATGTTCATTCACGGAGCATCCTTTCTTCATCTGAAACCCGTACAGCTTGCTTTTCAGCTATAATCTGGATTCAATACTCTTGGTCAGAACTTTCTTTCAAGGATCTCCCACAACTGCCTCGCTGATGTTTCATGTAACACAAGGTATTTGATGTCTTGTGTTAGACACGATCTGATTAAGCCACACGCTGATCGGTTCATCTTCTCCCACTCTTCTTCAGTGGTTGTGCTTTGCCTCTTCTCCAAACGTAGAATATCTTCAAGGTTCGATGCATTCAACGCATCCATCACCTCGCACCTCCACATGCCAAAATTGTTAGTGCCATTGAATTTCACCACTTCAATCCTCGGATGAGGATTTATGGTCCTCATAGATGTACTTTCTTCTTCCATCTCTTTGACTAGATCCTTTATGTAATGCGGAAAACCAACGGAGTTAGATAAACAACTTTGATAAAGATCATATCTTTACCTCCTCATGAAACCCTAGATGAGTTTCTGACTAGATCTACTCCTCTAATAATTCCTTGAGCACTTCACGCGCTGTTCTGAGATCGACACACGATCCCACGAACAGACCCAACGCTGATCTGAGATCGACACACGATCTCCACCAAATCAGCAACTGATGCCCATCGAATCGCCAGATGATCCCACGACGAACCTGGGATGCTCTGATACCACTTGTTGTGCGCAGAAACAACAACCACGTAGAGAAAATCTGAAGCCCTAGATGCACTATAGAAGTACCACCAACAGCAAATAACAACTAAGCAATGAGAAGAACACAAACACCAGAGTTAACGAGATTCGGCCAATTTTGCCTACGTCCTCGGGGCAAGGAAGAGAGATTTCTTTGATTTGATAATCAATACAAGTATTACAAGCATTACATATGAAGAGAGCTCTGCCTCTCTCATATACCCAAGGAAACCCTAGGAATCAGTTTCCAATTTGGGTTGATTTCCAATTCAGCAACTTTCCCAAAACAGCCCGAACCCGTCTGTCGGTCGACCGGTCGGTCGACCGACCCAGGCACCGGTCGACCGTGCCTAACCGAGAGTTATGCACTTTCAGTCGGTCGACCGGGCGGTCGATCGCTCTCCTTCTGCAGTCGACCGGGTGGTCGACCGCTGCAGCCCTGTGCACGTTGGTGCACAACGGTCGACCGACTGGTCGACTGTTCTGCTGCTGCTTCCCTGCTGCTGCTGCTGCTGATTCTTTGGCCCCTTGTCCTCGTCAACTTCCTCGACTTCCTGTCTCTTCCTACAAAAGCATTAGCTTCTTCAAGACCAGAAGAAATAAGCATCAAGTCAGGTAATGAAGCCATAACAAGATCTGTAATAAGATGCTGGATGAAAACATAAAAGCAAGACGAGCAAGCCTGCATGTTGACAAAGTTGTCAGCAAGACAATTTCACTTGAGTTTGTAATAAAATTTATTTAAAATTTCCTTACACTGTTAGAGTTAACCCACACGTGATAATTCCCAACGAATGTATTCGTACCACGACATGAAAATGGCAAAAAGTGAGAGCCAATTAAAGTAATTCCAGAATAGGAAAAGCTAAGATGCATAGACTGTCAAGTAGTAAACATTACATCACCGTCGACTTAGTTCATCACTATGAAACTTCTTTGTTTATGTATAAATATTGGTCCTTAAATAAGATAAATATCACCTTAACCATCAATTGATCAGAACTTGAAGTTTCTATATTCCTCAAAACTGAATCCAAGTGCTCGAAATTTATCTGTTTCCGTATTAAGATGCTTTTCCTCATTCAAAATTGTCCACTGCTTTTTACGTTGTTTTAACTGCAAAATATTGTATTTCTATCCACAACATTCCAACACTGGTTCCAGTAATTGACACAAGTTAGCATTCTCAATTCTCTATGATGTCTGGGAGATAGAAAATTTTCAAGAACAAGGAAATCATAATAATTTTTGTTTCTATTCACAAGCATATTGTTGTCTTGAGCAACGGATCCATCAAAATTCTTTTTATCAACATATCTATTTTTTATTATGCATTTTCCATTAGTTTGGTGCTTCATCTAATCAACTAATAAAATACTTATGGTTTGGTATATTATATATTTTCCATCCCTTCTCATAGGTAGACGAATTGGCTTGGTAACAAATATTCCCTTTTTTATCAATTTGTAAGAGTTAAGTCTTTCTGAATCAACATTGCATTCAAATGCATCTCTCCTCTTTGAACTGAGAATATAGCAATTTTTCTTAGATCTATTGTCTAAGTAGACAATATGCCTGAATATTATTGATCATTCTTTTATTCAAGAGATCATCCCATCTTATTTGAAAAAGAGAATACTTTTTCAAGAAGAAATCCAGTTCTACTTCTTTCTTGCTCCTGTATTGTTTTTTTCTTTCTACCCTTTTCAAAGTTTGATCCTGTATAATCTTTAACATCTTTTTTTGTTGTTTTTGTAGATCTGATACAAGATCCCCTTGGCCTTGTTGTTCATTTTTTTTTGTCAGGGTTTTCTATTCAAGATATTCTTTTATATTAGCTAATATAAGAAGATTTTTTTATTTATGTCGATCTTTTTACTTTGACTAATATTTTCATTTCTATGAAAATGAAAAATAAGTAATTTGATTGGTATGATCTGGATTAATCTTATACACATCCAAAACTAGCACAAATTCTAGAAAAAATCAGGGTTTTAGATTTGATATGGTACGATATAACAGTTATTAATTCATTCCCATCCAATCAAAAAAATGTATTTTTTTTAGAATTTTGAGTTCCCATTTTAGCATTTTTTATGAATCTTGGTATCAATATATGTATTGGTCAAGGTTTCTGTTGGAGGAGAGAGTACAGTAGAGGAGGTGAATTCATGCCAGGTACTGTTGAAGATTGCCAAGGAGTCTACGACGAAAGGCAAAGGAACAGCGGGCAGGAAAAAGCAGCAGCAGCAGGAAAAGACAGAGGTCGGTCGACCGGTCCGGTCGACCGACGTGCACAACATGCACAGGAGTTGGAGCGGTCGACCGGCCCGGTCGACCGAAGGGCTCTGACTGACAAGACCCAACTCTCGAGTTTTTTCGGTCGACCGTCCCGGTCGACCAGAAGCCCATGACTGTCAAACCCCAAACTCTCGGGTTTTTTCGGTCGACCTGTATTGGAGAATTGGGAGGTCGGTCGACCGGTCCGGTCGACCGACACGCGGGTTCTGGTTTTTTCTGCTGATCCGTTGTATGAGGTATTTAAGCCTAAAGGATTTCTAGGGTTTAATCTCTCTGCGAAAATTGTATTTGCTTGAGTTCTCTAGCATTCAAAGAGACTTAGAGCAACTTGTATTCATCTTCCTAATAGTAAAACCTCTCCATTGATTGCCCCGAGGACGTAGGCACGTTGGCCGAACCTCGTTAAACTTGGTGTTTGTGATTTGTGAGTTTTCTCTTGTGATTGCATTGTGCTGGAGATCTAGGGATTCTCTGTTGGTTTGTTGTTGTGATTGTTTGCGCGCACAACAAGTGGTATCAGAGCTTCAGGCTACGCTTGGGATTCTGAGGATTCGAAGGGCTCCAGATTTGATCAGGTGGAGATCGTGTGTCGATCTCAGGTCAGAGGTATTGGTGTTCGAGGAGATCGTGTGTCGATCTCAGGAGGACACAAGGAGGGCTTGTTGAATCAGTGATTGGAGTAGATCCGGTGAGAAACTCGATCTAGGGTTTCAAGAGGCAGGTAAAAAAAATCTCATTTTTTATCTGAGTAAAGATCTATTTTCAATTGGATTATTCTTCCGCATAAATAGAGAATCAAAAGAAGACCTCAATGGCAGAAGAAACTACTTCCGTTAAAACAATGAATCACTCAAGGATCGAAGTTGTCAAGTTCAATGGAACTAATAATTTCGGGATGTGGAGGTGTGAGGTCATGGATGCATTGAATGCACAGAACCTCGAGGACACGCTCCTATTACAGAGGAAGAAGACCACTACTACTGAGGAAGAGTGGGCAAAGATGAATAGGTCGGCATGTGGCTTGATACGTTCATGCTTGTCACAAGACATCAAATATCTTGTACAACATGAGACGTCAGCGAAGAAATTGTGGAATACTCTTGAGAAGAAGTACCTGACAAAGAGTGTGGAGTCTAGGTTGCAACTTAAGAGTAAGCTGTATCAGTTCAGGATGCAGAGGGGAAGCACAGTAAACGAGCACATCAACCGATATACGAAGCTTCTTACAGACTTGCTAAATGTGGATGTCACTGTAAGTGAGGAAGACAAGTCAGTTATTCTCCTGAACTCACTCCCACCGGAGGAGTATGAGACATTCACTATGACATTCATAAATGGAAGGCAAACCTTAGTTTATGATGAAGTATCGTCAGCACTGATGAGTTATGAGACAAGGAAGAATGAGAGACATTCAGGTCGGTCTAGTTCATCAGCAGAGGCTTTGGAAGTAAGAGGCAGGAATTCATCGAGGAAAGGCAAGGAGGTGAGAGGAAGATCGAAGTCTAGGTCGGGCTTCAGGGATCTTAAGAAAAATCAGTGCATGTTCTGCAAAGAGATTGGGCACTGGAAGGTTGACTGTCCAAAGTACAAGGGGAAGAAGAAGGAATCAAAGTCTGAGGCAAATCTGGCAAGGGTGACAAAAGCTACAAGCGGTAAATCACAGGCAGATGGAGCAGATTCAGATTCTTCAGAGTTCTCTTTTTCAGTGACTACTCCTGTTGTAGGTTACTCGGTGGATAAAGAGTGGATCCTGGACACAGGTGCTACATATCATGTATGCCCTAATCGAGATTGGTTTACCAGTCTTGAGAAGTTGGAGGGGTGTTCGGTCGTCATGGGCGACGATCATCCGTGCATCATGGAGGGTGTAGGCACTATTCCGATCAGGATGTTTGACGGGATGGTGAGGGAGCTGAAAGAAGTGAGATATGTACCTCAGCTGAAGAGGAACTTGATCTCTGTGGGTGCTTTGGAATCATTGGGGCTCAGTGTGTCTATTAAAGAAGGTGTTCTTAAAATGACAAAGGGCTCAATGATGGTGTTGAAGGCCGACCGCCGGAACAATTTGTATTACTTGAAGGGTAGTACAGTGACAGGGCAGGTGGCAGCTTCTACCAGTCAGAAGGAAGATCTAACCCGGCTATGGCACATGAGGCTGGGACATGCAGGGGAGAAATCGATGCAAGCTCTTGTGAGGAAAGGGCTGCTGAAGGGTGCAGAGACCTGCAAATTGGATCTGTGTGAACATTGCATCATCGGCAAGAAGACGAAGGTGAAGTTTGGTACAGCTTCACACTGCACCGAAGGCATTCTTGATTATGTTCACACGGATGTATGGGGACCTTCCAAGACTGCATCAATTGGAGGTAACCACTATTTTGTATCGTTCATTGATGACTATTCTAGGCGATGTTGGGTGTACACTATGCGACACAAAAGTGAAGTCCTAGAATTGTTTGTGAAGTGGAAGGCTAATCAGGAGAGAAGCACGGGAAGGAAAGTCAAGGTCCTCCGTTCTGACAACGGAGGAGAGTACAAGTCAGATCCGTTCCTACAGCTATGTCTAGATGAGGGCATAGAGAGACACTTCACAGTAAGGGAAACTCCGCAACAGAATGGGGTGGCTGAAAGAATGAATCGGACTTTGCTAGAGAAGGTTCGGTGCATGTTGTCAAATGCAGGACTGCCAAAGAAGTTTTGGGCTGAAGCTTTGGGGCATGCATGCCATCTTGTGAACAGGTTGCCGTCATCTGCAATAGGGGGGAAGACTCCTCTGGAAGCTTGGTCAGGAAAAGATGCTGTGGACTATGATTTGCTACGGGTCTTCGGATGTCCAGCCTACTACCATGTCAAAGAAGACAAGTTGGATCCGAGAGCAAAGAAAGGGGTGTTCATTGGCTTCAAGCGAGGAACCAAGGGGTTCAAGATTTGGGACCAACAGGACAACAAGTTCATAATCAGCAGGGATGTCACATTTGATGAGGCCTCGATGATGAAGCCTACAGTCTCTCAGCAGGTGGAGACAAACAAGACCAAGGAGCTATTGTAGCAGGTGGAGAGTGATGCAAATCCACCATCTCTAGAGGACACAGTGTCAGTGAAGATCATTCCTGAAGTGACACAGGGAGGTGATCAAGTTGCAGAAGAAGATGCTGAAGTTGTTGAAGAGGATCAGGAGCAAGTCATGGGCACTGTTCCAGATACTACTGCAGTTGGAAGACCACGGAGGAATACTAGGAGACCAGGCTGGCTCACCACCGATATGGTTGTTTCATATGCACTTCCAGTTGTTGAAGAGGCTATTCCATCTACTTTCAGGGAAGCTGAGATTAGTTCAGAAGCTGAGTTATGGAAAGGGGCCATGAATGAAGAGATGCAATCTCTTTATAAGAACAACACATGGGAACTGACCAAGTTGCCCAAGGGGAAGAAGGCCATAGGGTGCAAGTGGGTATTTGCTAAGAAGCAGGGATCACTCCAAGAAGATAAAGTGCGCTACAAGGCAAGGCTGGTGGCTAAAGGCTACGCACAGAGAGAAGGAATCGACTACAACGAGGTGTTCTCCCCGGTAGTGAAGCACTCGTCTATTCGGATTCTATTGGCTTTGGTGGCGCAGAATGAGTTGGACCTTGACCAACTTGATGTGAAGACCGCCTTTCTCCACGGCGATCTTGAGGAGGAGATCTATATGAATCAGCCTAAAGGTTACAAAGCTGCAGGGAAAGAGGAGTTAGTATGTAAGCTGAAGAAATCGCTGTACGGTTTGAAGCAGTCTCCTAGACAGTGGTACAAGCGATTTGACAGCTTCATCAGGAAGAAGAAGTACACACGAAGCCACTTCGATCCATGTGTGTACTACAACAAGTTACCATCAGGGGAGTATATCTATCTACTTCTCTATGTAGATGATATGCTGATTGCTTCTAGGTCAAGATCTGCTATTGATTCTCTGAAGAAGACGTTATCGTCCGAGTTCGAGATGAAGGACCTGGGGGAAGCAAGAAAAGTATTGGGTATGGAGATCACAAGGGACAGGGATGCTGGCAAGATAAGCTTGACTCAGAAGGGCTATCTGGAGAAGGTACTGCAGAGGTTTAATATTGGGAAAGATACTAAGACTGTTAGTACACCAATGGCGCCGCATTTCAAGTTGTCAGCGAAGATGTCTCCAAGGAGTGTTCAAGAGCGTGAGCATATGTCTCATGTTCCATATGCCAATGCGGTGGGTAGCTTGATGTATGCAATGGTGTGTACGAGGCCAGATATTTCACAGGCAGTCTCCATGGTGAGTCGATACATGCATGATCCTGGACAGAGTCATTGGGAAGCTGTGAAATGGATTCTGGGGTACATCAAGGGAACTGTTGATGTAGGCCTGGTATTTGAGAAGGACAACACCGGAAAGCAGGAATGCATAGGTTATGTGGATTCAGACTATGCAGGTGATTTTGACAAACGCCGGTCGACGACGGGATATGTCTTCACATTCTCACAGGCACCGGTGAGTTGGCGCTCAACACTTCAGTCTACCGTCGCGTTGTCGACCACAGAGGCTGAATATATGGCTTTGACAGAGGCTATGAAGGAGGCAATCTGGCTTCAGGGATTGCTTGATGATCTGGGCGTGGAACAGGATATTTTGAAGATAAACTGTGACAGCATGAGTGCCATCTACTTGGCAAGGAACCAGGTCTATCATGCAAGGACGAAGCATATTGATGTCAGGTATCATTTTGTACGGGAGATTCTAGAAGAAGGTGACATTGACTTGTTGAAAGTTCACACTTCGGAGAATCCGGCCGATATGCTTACAAAGGTGGTGACGGGAGTGAAGTTTGCACACTGCAAAGACTTGCTCCATGTCCTTCAGGTGAAATGAGCTTGCTGAAGCTCATTCGGGTGAACTACGGACGGCTTGATCCCTTGGGCAAGGGGTACGTAGGCAACCGGGTTGGTGCAGCCGCTATCGAGTCGGAATTCGGCTCAGATTTGGAAATCTTCACTGAGGTGGAGAATTGTTGGAGGAGAGAGTACAGTAGAGGAGGTGAATTCATGCCAGGTGCTGTTGAAGATTGCCAAGGAGTCTACGACGAAAGGCAAAGGAACAGCGGGCAGGAAAAAGCAGCAGCAGCAGGAAAAGACAGAGGTCGGTCGACCGGTCCGGTCGACCGACGTGCACAACATGCACAGGAGTTGGAGCGGTCGACCGGCCCGGTCGACCGAAGGGCTCTGACTGACAAGACCCAACTCTCGGGTTTTTTCGGTCGACGGTCCCGGTCGACCGGAAGCCCATGACTGTCAAACCCCAAACTCTCGAGTTTTTTTCGGTCGACCGGCCCGGTCGACCGGTATTGGAGAATTGGGAGGTCGGTCGACCGGTCCGGTCGACCGACACGCGGGTTCTGGGTTTTTTCTGCTGATCCGTTGTATGAGGTATTTAAGCCTAAAGGATTTCTAGGGTTTAATCTCTCTGCGAAAATTGTATTTGCTTGAGTTCTCTAGCATTCAAAGAGACTTAGAGCAACTTGTATTCATCTTCCTAATAGTAAAACCTCTCCATTGATTGCCCCGAGGACGTAGGCACGTTGGCCGAACCTCGTTAAACTTGGTGTTTGTGATTTGTGAGTTTTCTCTTGTGATTGCATTGTGCTGGAGATCTAGGGATTCTCTGTTGGTTTGTTGTTGTGATTGTTTGCGCGCACAACAGTTTCAATATCGATATTATTTCTAAGACAAAAAAGGAGAATTCTATCATCAAAAAAATTTCTTTCCAAATTTTTGTTTGTATCAATAATAGATTCTTTTCCACATAATCACTTATAGCTATACTTATCAATCCATAAATTGATTTGGATTCCAGTGTATTTTAATTGTATGTATATTTGTCCTTTATTTGTAACATTGATCCATAAATATGAGTCCTTACTATCCCCATAATTTATAAATTAATATGATAAAAGATCATATCTATAATATTTTTTCAATTTTCTTTTTGACTCATCAATGAATCCACAACATAGTATTTTGTTTCATGTAATAAAGTGATTGGTCTTTTTTATAAAATCCAATTTCATTTAATCTTTCTTTTGAATCGTACGACATTGATTGGCTCTATTTTGCCATTTTTTGATACTAAGTGGGCCCACTTGGTCTAAGGTAAATTGTATTGATAATGACCCTATAATCAAGTATTTTATTTATTCATCTCATACTTATGAATTTTCTTATGTCTTGGTTTGGAACTAAATATTCCTTGTGTCATACAATAATTCTTGATTATATCCTTAAGAAAAAGATGGGTGTCTTGATATTGAAGCATAGATCTCAAATGATAATTGTATAAAGTTATTGACTTAGTGATAATTTGTAAAATACATATGCTTGAGACAAAGTAGATAAGTGATAATAAATATTAGAATTTTTATTACTAATATTAGTATTGAAAAGCAACTTTTTTATAGTCAAAATAAAGTTCATTGTATTTTGATTTAGTTTCTCAACCCCTTCTTTGCTTGTTTCATCATTGTAAATGGATTTATTGATAATTATTTTTGTTGATTCAAAGAAAAGTTATGAATTGATCCTTGGAATCTTAATAATACATAGTAATATATCCATTAATGTCTTTTCAATGAAGGATTTCATAAAATAATGTGATTTACTTATTAATCGGATATTTTTCTTCTAAATATTTGCCAAATATCCTTTTGTGATTCCGATCTTTTATTTTTATCATCACGAAGTTACAACTATTTTTCCTTATGTTTTGTGATTCCTTTTATTTGAACCTTAATTGTGATTATCTTATTAGCGAGGTCTTTCATTTCTGTTTCTATGAGTGAAAACTTTTCATTTAATTTGAATGATCGATTCTTGGATAATATTATTATTTATATTGGAGTCTTCTATTTTCATTTGTTTCATATGCTTTCTTCTTCCTCAATTTCAATAAGAAAATGGGGTTTACCTTTTCAAGTTCTTTCATTATTAGGTTTCTAATTAGAACTATTTGGGTGACCCATCTTTTTTTTTCTTTTGAAATCTTTAAAAACAATTTTATTCTTTCTTTGAAATCCCTTGTAACTTTAAAAAAAATGATTTTACACTTTTATCATTTTTTCGAGTTCTTGAAAATCGGTTCAAAAAGGTCATTTTCGGGGAGACCCTAAAGGCAGTTCTGCTACCCTTCCCCAGACTGTTAAAAACAAAAGTTATTTTTTTTTTCTCTCTCTTTTTACCCATTTTATGATCTCTATGATGAGATCGTATTTTAAATCTTCATCAAGGTTTCAGATAGAAAGAAAATAGAATATTTATCTGAATATCATCTGTTAATCAGTTTGAGAAAATTCTGTTTTTGATAATTAAAAATCATTATAGGTACATTTAACCTGCATTTCTCTACTTCATTCCTTCAAATCCTCATACCACTTGGGGAATTGTGATAATAACATACGACCAATATTTTAGCTATTATCAATAAGGGTAATATAACATATTTTCTAAAAAAGGGTTGGGTTACTAACATTAAACCTCTTATTGCTTGAGTAAATATAAAGGTATCCCAAGCTTCTGATATTGCTATGCGTTCACTTTCCTCTTCTTCCTATTCATTTGTTTTCTCTTTTGTTTTTTTCTCCTCAAAATAAGAAATTTGCAGTTCTGGGATTCCCCTATCCAATTCCTAAAAATTTGATTAATGATTTCAAAGATATCAAAAAATGAAAAACAAAATGTTATGATTCAGAGACATGCCAGACTGAATGCGAACCTTGTGTTTCTGTGATCAAACGCGGGTCTGAGCCTCGCATTTTGACAGATCTGCTTTAAAATGCAAACTTCGCATTGAGTAGTAAGAACGTGAGGTCGCGTCCTGGCACAAATTGGATGCAAGCCTCGCATTTTGGAGAAAGAACACGGTTTTCACATTTGGGCGTTGAGACGCGCGTTTGAAGAACGAGAGTCTCGTGTTGCTTCAGAGAAATGCGGGTCTAAACCTCGTGTTTTGCATCTACAGGGACGCGGGTCTCACGTTTTGAACAAAGATGCAGACCTCGCGTTTGGGCGTCGTCACGCGCATTTGAAGAACGCGGGTCTCGTGTTGCTTCAGAGAAACGCGAGTCTGAGCCTCACGTTTTGTATCTGCAAAACAGACTGCAGAATCTTAGATTTGTTATTGATGGGCGTAACGCCTTCGTCGACTTTCAGCATTCCAGTTGAGTCTCAGGAGCTGCTGAGAACTCTTGACAACTTGAAATTGTGGAGTCTGGAGAGGAGAAAGATGGTTGGATTGGCTTTCATCATCATTCTGACAGTGAGCTAGCATATTGGCCCTACGGGTCTCCTGAGAGATGATGACGCGGGTCATGTGGGCTACACGGGAGGTTTTCAAAATCTCACTAAATATGGCGCTGATTGCGTTGTGAGCAATGGCGCTGGCCACTTTTGGAGAAGTCTCCAAAGATACTTGAGAGCGAGTCTCCGAAGAGACTCTGCGGTACTATCGTGTTACTTTTGTACTTTTACAGCCCGAAAAAAAAAAACTCTTCAAATTTTCTTTAGCTGAATTCAACGACGAGCGACTTGACCGTTGATCCAATAAGCTTGATGTCGGCTTGCACCATGGCGTTCTCGTCGGTAGAGAAACTTTTTCCCAGCAGAGTCGCCATCTTTTATTTCGTCAGAAAAATGTTAAGTGAAATTCTTATTAATTGTAAAGAAAATTACAATAGATACAATTAGATTGCAAAAAAGGGGATGATATTTGAATATCTCCTTTATTTAAAGTTGGGTTCTTCATGTGGCGATGGAGAATGAATCTTGTTCTTCGTTGACCAGTCGAACCACAAGCTTCTCTTGGATCGTTTTAAGGATGCAAAATAACTCCACTTGGACCCGTTTAGTGCTGGAGTTCCTTTGAAGAAGAAATTTTTTTCTCTCTCTTTGAATGCTCAAAGTTTCTGAACTTTATAACTAGTTTGCTCCTTCTAAATAAAAGAACCATCCCCTGTTCAATTGCTTTCATAGCTATTTATAAGGATATTTAGCGCTAAAATTATCCCCTATAATCCCTCCATAATAGGGATTAACTCCCCACATTATGTGGGTGTTAATTGACCCAGTAATGGGCAGTTACAACAGAAACGTGACCCTCATGGGTTCTGTTCTATTGTTGAAATGTGAAGCTCGCAGGCTAGTATTTGAATTGAGACGCGGGTGTGGTTGAGCTCCGCGTTTAAGTCCAGACGCGAGTCAGGCTGAACTTCGTGTTTAAACGGGAAAGCGAGCTTGGCTGAACGCCGCGTTTGAACTGGAACGCGAGCTTGGCTAAGTTCCGCGAGCGCGTTTGAACTGGAATGGGAGCTTGGCTGAGCTCCGCGAGCGCGTTTGAACTGGAATGTGGACTTGGTTGAGCTCCGTGTTTGAGTTAGAACGCGAACTTGATTGACCTCCGCGTTTGATTTGAGACACTAGACAAGCTGAGACCCGCGTTTATAATTGGGTGCGAGGTCTCGTTTGTATTAAAATGCGACCTTCATATTGGAGGACGTCTGCATCTGAGGACTTGTCTTTAGTGATTTTTAGATAATCTACAATAAGGGCAGCGACAGGCGACGACAAGAGCATGTGCTGAGCTCTCTTTCGCGCGGGAGGGGTGGCAGAGACGGACAACTTTTGGGAATGAGTCACAAGAGGAGGAGGAGAAAAAAGAGAGTGACATGAGAAAAAGGAGGAGGAGAAAGAAATGAGGTGATATAAAAAGAGAGGAAAAGAAATGAAAACTAAGGGAAATTGTTAAATATAATAGGAAAAAGGAGGAGAAGAAGGGGAGAAGTCATATAGAAAAAGGAATTTTTTTGTTTAGGAGTAAAAAAAGAGGAGATTATGAGTTGCCACCAATTTATGGGCTTCATATCAACGATCAAAAAAATATAATTTTACCACAAATGCTATTCTATCTACGACAAATTGAAAATTCGTTGAAAGTAAAATTGGCGCAAAAAAATATTTTTGCGAGAAATATTCCCTCCAAAGCGATAACGATGATCATGATTATCAACGACTAACATGTGTCATCGTTGATAAATTTTGTTGAGATGTTATATTTTTGAACTATTTTCGATGAAATTATAAATTAGTCGTTGATGGGTACTATTTATGACTAAATAACATCCGTCACTAATGAATTTCGCCACTAATGATCAAATTTCTTATAGTGTGAAGCATGGCTAAGTGGTCCTACTCACATTAGACCTAGTGCTCAAGTAGTTTGGCCAATAGTAGGGAAAGAAATATTGAATGGTGACGTGGGCGGTGTTTCCGAAGAAAACAAATAACCTCCGGGTTCTTTTTCAAATTTGGGGAGCATCTGGAATATACACCACCTTAAATATTTTCATGTTTCATATACTCTATCTTATAATTTACTCAAATAAATATGTATCATATCCAATAGTGATCTCATCATATTGTCCACTAATTGCTACCTGATATGCAATCCAAATGACTAATCACTCGGATATGACCAGAACTTTCACAATGAGTCATTCTTGTCCAAAAATATCCACAAGAAATTAAAATTAAGCTTGAAACTCTGAAGCCAAGTGGACAAGTTGACTCTAGCTATCTAGGACCAGATTGAAACAAAAAACTCAAAATCAATTTATTGGTTGTAGTTAATGTGAGAGAAATTGGAGTCTTTGATGGCAGTCAAGGCATCTCCTCACCCTCCTCTCTCTGTTCCATTCAACGTGGGAATCCTTTTAATTTGTACGCATGCTTAATTTCTTGTCCAAAGAAAGCAGAACAAAGTAATCCCAAAAAAAAAAAGATTCCATGTTTTTTTTATTCATTTAAGAAACTTCGGATATACAAAGGAAATCCCAGAAGAAGATCGATCACTTGTAGGAATATTGTAAAATTATGAATAATATGTATCTGAATATTGTGAGTCAGTAGGCATCAGAACTATCACTGTTCCAGGAACAAAAACCCTAGAGTGAAGTTAACAGAAATATCATAGTCAGTGGGTAATGCTTTTGAAAAGTCTTCACGTGTGTGAACGTTTAGTTTTTTTCTTTTTTCTTTTCTCTTTCATCTCTAAAATAATCTTTGCAAGTTGTTATTAATTATAAAAATTAAAAAAAAAATAAATAGCCCAGCTCCTACTTTTAAAGTGGAAGGAGTTAATTGCAGGAATAAGATGCTAATAACAGTGATGGTTAAATAAATTTCAACTCAACACCTCATGCGCTAGAATTTTAATTAATTAAAACAATGGTATCAAAGATTAGAAAGCAGTTTTAATATTAGCTGGCTGTGTGATATGCTGATTATTTTGTATCAGGGTGCTTCTTTTGTTCTGATATTTTGATTTTTATTGTTCTTTTTCTTTTTGTTATCCACCTGTGCATCTGTACTCTTTAGCTAGAAAAAACTTTTACTTCTTTTTGATGTTTCTTCTGGGATGTGTTCATTAAAGTCTTTTTAATAAAGTACGAGGACTAAATAAGCTCACCGTTGTTTTCTAAAGAAAAAAAGTACTGGGTGGTGGATCTATTAGTTTTATTACGTATTTATAGTTTTTATTATTAGTTAATCTAAAATATTTAGTTGACATAGTTAATAGCTATATTTGAATTATTCATTATTCTTCTAATTGTTTCTTTTAAGTGGCATAGGAATTTTACTTGATCTTGGTATTTCAATCAAATTAACATTGACGCACGCATGGGAACCTATGAGGTTCTCCTTTTTCTTAAAAGGAAAAAAAAACATTATTTTCACAACTACAATAACCATATATATGAGAGAAATGTAAATCAGCTGACACAGGAGGCAACTCCCTCCTATGTCGCACTCAAAAATTAATTTCCCGAGTAAATTTTCAAGATCCGACCACACATTATCATCTTATATTCTAAGATATACACATATAAAAAATCAAGTGATTTGAATTTTGTTTACTCCATTTTCTTTGGGTTCAAATATTAACGGTTTTTTTAACAATAGAACAAAATGGAACGATTAGATCAATGAGTAAACGTATTTCAAATCACTTGATTTTTTATATGTGTATATCTTAGAATATGAATATGATAATATGCGGTCGGATCTTGAAAATTCAATCGGAAAATATTATTTTTGAGTTCGACATAGGAGGGAGTTGCCTCCTGTGTCAGCTGATTTATATTTCTCTCTCTCTCTCTCTCTCTCTCTCTCTATATATATATATATATATATATATATATATATATATATATATATATAGAGAGAGAAAGATGTACCTCAGCCCCCAGCTGTGAGAGACTCTCTCAGCTGTCACTTCAATATGGTCGCAAACTTAATGCAACATACTCGTAGTCCACTGTAACATAGTCCCAGTCCTAAAAAAAAGATATATTTTCAGTGTAATGAGGACTGCGTAGCAGTCCTCAGAAAAAGAGTGCGACTATGACAGCAGTTCTCGTAAAAACACTGCGACTTAATCACAGTCCTCATATAAAGCCAGCACCAAAAAATGTTGTTGAAATTCAGCCACATTGTGCCAGCTGAGAGAGTCTCTCTCAGCTGGCCGCTGAGATACAGATTCCTCATATGTGTGTGTGTCTATATATATCTCTACCGCTACCTAAGAGAGACTCTCTCAACGGATCGGCCTGACTGAATTCCAATCCTTCACGGCTAATCAATCACAAAATAATATATATATTATTTTCACAATTACAGTAACCACAAGTGCAAAAACCACGATTGTTCGAATCCTTGAGGAACAACACATCCATGTGAACGATATTTTTCTTTCACATTGCTGTTTCCACGAATCTCTCTCTCTCTCTCTCTCTCTCTCTCTCACACACACACACACACACACACACACACACACACACGCTCCATTTATATGTTGCACTTGCACCACATCTCATTCTCAGGAGCCACACTTTCTCTTCAACCATGCTGCCAGCTCTTTGCAAACCCTAGGCAGAAATTTTTGAGATAGTACCCTCAAAGGAAAAAAGGAAATTTGAGATAAGAGAGGAGAGATCATGAGTAGTGATCATGGTGTTGATTGTGATGGTGATCATGGTGTTGATGGTGGTAATAATCCTCCAGGGTTTCGCTTCTCCCCTACAGAGGAGGAGCTCCTGGGGTTCTACCTAAAGAACAAGTTGGAGAAGAAGAGAGAAAATGCCATGGAAACAGTGATCCCCGTCCTCGATATCTACCGATTCGATCCATGGCAACTTCCCAGTAAGTTCTTCATAGATATCAATCTCTTCCTCTCTTATAGTTAACCACTAGTAATTAGTTTTGGATTGCCTTTTTCTTTTCTTTTCTTTTTAACTTAATTTTTGAGGAAATTTTGGATTGGATTTTGGGCTATTGATTTCTTTCTCTCTAGGATATATAGCAGCATATATATATTAATCTCTTTAGTTTCTACTAAATAAGAAGTTGAATCTTAATATGGTGATCAAAAAGATTTGAGCATATAGCTAAGTATCTCTAAGATATCTAGCAACATATATTAACTCTCTTTACGTATCCTTAAATTTCTTTCTTCTTTTTTTTCTTTGTTGATTTCTTCTTCCTTTTTGGACAAACAATTAATGTACATGTATATATTCTAGACATTGATTATATCAATTGTTTGAAAAAAGAATATTTAATCAATTCGATTTCTCCAAACAAGCCCTTAACTCTACATTTTGGGTATTATTTGTTTATTAATTAACAAACTTAAGAAGGGTTTGAGATTTCATTTTCAGGAGATGATAATAATAATAATTCATGCAACAAAAAGTGTGGGCAATGGTTCTTCTTCTGTCCAAGGCGAGAGAGAGAGGTCCATGGAGGGAGACCAGCTCGGACGACTCCCTCCGGCTACTGGAAGGCGACGGGCTCTCCCAGTTTGGTCTACAGCTCGAGCAACCGAGAGTCATGCAGGGTTCTTGGTGAGAAGAAGACGATGGTGTTCTACGTGGGGAGAGCTCCGAGAGGTAGAAAAACTGAATGGAAGATGAACGAGTATCGAGCCCTTGATGAAGATGCAGCCACCTTTTCAAATGGAAATCCAAAGGTAAGAAAATAACCAATCAACATTACAGAAAAACTTCATTAGTTTTTGTTTCAGAAACTCTAATTTTAGTTCTTTTTCTGGATTTAGGTTTGGGCTATTAATCCACCATGAAATTTCCTATCATCATAACCTTCTAGTCTTCAATATATGTTCCTTTTCTAGTTTCGAAAATACAATGTTCTCTTCTTCTTGATTTTAATGCTTTGATGCAAACTAAATCAAGAATTAAAGTTGCATGCCTGTCACCCAGCAATTCATATGCTTAAAGTTGCTCACATACATATGATGGTTTTGCTATGCAGTTAAGAAAGGAGTTCAGCGTGTGTCGAGTGTACTTGGGCACCGTGCGGTCCTTTGATCGACGCCCTGAGGCTTCATCATCCACCGTTAACCGGCCGCCGCCTCAGCCCGATGCCTCGTCGTCGTCAACATCCGGCAACGACAATGTCTCCCGTCAAAGTCACGCCGTGGAGGCCGAAGAAGAAGCAGCATTTGATTGGGACGACGGTGGGTTGCTCGACTGGGACTGGGGAATGAGCCTTGACGTTGACTGACAGAAAATTTGTTTTCGGTGTGAAGGGAAACGAAAGGGAAAGTCAGGCTCCTCTCATGACTGCTTTCTGGTCTTTAGCTTTTTCGTCTTTCCTATGAATCTTTGTGATTGCGTGAAGGATTGGAATTCCATGGACTTAGCGCGCTCTGCACGGGCTGTTTAGTTAGGAATGAAAGTGAAGTAGTAATAGTTCTCTTTGAAATATGAGAATTGGTTAGTAAGTTTTTCTGTAATGTTGTTGGGAAATGTGATTTGAAAAATATTATGTTTTTTCCGTTATTTAGATGGTAATGTGAAAGTGAAAGTGAAAAAGTTGATCTCAAAGTTGGCCGCAAAATAATATTAAAATAAAAATTAATTTTGAAAAAAATCATACTGCATTTAGAACACAAGCGAGATTTATATGATCACAAAATTAACTGTTTTAAACTACAATTTATTATCAAAAAAAATTATATGACCACAAAATTAATTGTGGCACCTTGAAAGTGGGAAATGATTGTGTAAAAGAGGTGTGAAAGGAAAAGGAAAAAGAAAAAGAAAATTTCATTTTTATTTTTTGGTGTTTGAATAAACAATGGAAGTGAAAAATAAGATCTCTCTCTTCCTCACTTCTCTATGCATCCAAACAGCATAGTTTCATTCGTGATCGCGTCATAGGATGATGGGAGATGGCTGCAGGAAGATGCAACTCTTACGTATATTATGATTGATTGAAAGGAGAATTTTAGAAAATTGTAAAAAAAAAAAAAAAATCATCACTAGACCACTGCACTTGAATCCTAATAAACATCAAGGTTCAAATGACTGTCTTGAAAGATAAATACATTAAGAACTAAACTAGGTTCAATAAGAAACAAAAAGACCAAATCTTTTTTTTTTCACACCACCAGAAGAAAAGGGAAAAAGAACTATTACATCCAACTCTAACTTTAAGCTGTCAGCACATTCAATGAATTAGCACAGAATTAAGAAACCATCGATTTATTTCTTTTTCTCCCCCCAAATGAGAAAAGGTACATGGAAGTATCTGTAATTTGAACAAATCTACAACTTTTCACTTTTCAAATGACATCTTCTGCCCTTTCTATATTTTTTGTTAATTGTAGTCCCAAATATAATACTGACACACTGTCAATCTCACTTCTTCTCTCGCACTCACTGATGTTAATTATATCCTACATATTCCTTTTAATCTTGTATATATTGACCAAATCTCTTTCGTGTTCTATAACAATCTTGTATATGTAAGCCATTTGACCAAATCTTTTCAGTGTTCTATAATTTTTTTTTCCTTCATCATGTATTGTTCAAGACCTTCAGACGAAGAAGGTGATTTGTGAGGAGTATGAGATGGTGAGGGATATGAGCAAGATGGTCTATATTACCTTCAATATGGTGATCAACCTAAAGTAGGTGGTGAGGGATATTAGCAAAATGGTCTATATTACCTTCAATACGGTGATCAACCTAAACTGGGTGCTTCTACTCTAGCATATGATGACCCTTGCGATTCAGTGGTACTTATGTTTAGGTCATGCATCCTTAAATTTTAAATTATTATTTTATTATGTTAAGGCTGTCTCCAAATTACAATGTGAGTGATGTCAATTTGGTAAACCTCATAGAACTTTTTCATCTAGAGTAGTTAATTGTTGTAGTTCTCTATTTGAAGTTGTTCAGACTAATATTTGGGATCCTACTCAAGTTAAAAGTGTGTTTGATTTTTTTTTATTTTGTAACTTTTATTGATGACTATTCTCGTACGACTTAATATTTTTAATGAAAGCTTGCCCTGAAATTCTCTCTATTTTTTAAAGATTTTATAAAAAGATTAGTACTCACTTTAATTGTTTGCTTAGGATTTTACGATCTGATAATGCTTTAGAATATGTGCAATATGCTCTTCAAGATTATTGTATTTCTCATGGTATAATTCAACCAACTTTTGTGTGCTTATATATCTCAGCAAAATAGTGTTGCCTTAGTATTGCTCGAACAATAATGGTTAATATGTATGTTCTTAAGTATTTTTGGGCTGATGCAGTCCTTACTGCGTATCGCTTAATTAATATGCTTCTTTCTTTTGGTTTAAATGACAAAACCTCATTCTCAGTTCTTTATCCCGAAAAGCAACTGTTTGATTTACCAGAAAAGATTTTTGGGTATACATGTTTTATTCAAATTCTGGAAAAAAGACATCATAAATTAGATCCTCGAGCAATTCAATGTATTTTTTCTAGAATATTCTTGGACACAAAAAGGATATCAATGTTGAAATTTCGTCAGCAGGAAAATTAAGTAATTTGTGCGGATGTCACTTTTTTTTTAAAACATAGCTTACTTTCAGCCTACCTGGGTTCCACTACAAGTCATTCATCAACCGCTCATGTTACTCTTCTTATACCGCTAGAAACTCACCTCCACTTCAAGTTTATCAATAGTGCATGAACATTACTACTCATCTTGACAACTTACCTCCTCATCAGTCAACTGCTTCTAGTGAAGTGTGAGTTTTCCATAACTCTTCCAAGAGATACCAATTCCTCCACTCAGCATTCATATAAATAAATTGTTATTTTTCTCTTATTTATATCCTATATACTTTAATTTTGCAACTAAATTGTCTTTTGTGTCTCTCCCACAATTGTACGTGATATTATGTTGAATTCAGCAAGGTTCTAAATATCGGAGATTGGGATTGTATCGGATGGGGGTTTTTCATATTGGATATCGGATATCGGGGGAGATTTCGGGGTACACGTGCATATCGGGCGTTCATATCGGGCATTATATATAACGACATATTAAAAATTAAAATTTGATTTAGTGTCATAGATATCATCTATCTAATAAAAATAATATAATATGCATGCAAAGACAGTAAAAAATAATGTACATTTACATGCAATTGTGCAATAAATAAGTTTTTTCATGTCGGGAAATCAAAGATTTATCGGCCAATATTTCAAATATCGACCTTTTTGTTGCTGACGATATGGCGAACGATTTCCCATATCATACAACAACAGGTATAAAAGGAAATATCGGACGATATCTCGGCCCACTCAGCCAATATTTAAAACAGCGGGATTCAGGATGAAAAAGTGTTATGGATGAAGAGATGATTGCTTTGCATGCTAATAAAACATGAAAATTACTTCTTTACTTGCAAGAAAAATAATTGTTAGTTGTTGATGGATATACACCATCAAATTTCTCCACAGATTGAGAAATTGAAGGCACGAGTGGTTGCCAAGGATTACACACACTTATAGTATAGATTATTTCGAGACTCTCTCTAGTAACTTGTCTACATTCTGTTCGCATTCTTTTATCAGTTGTGATGATGAAACAATAGCTTTTGTATTAGTTCAACAACAATAGCAACAACTAAGCAATTTATCCCAAGTATTTGGGGCAGGCTACATGAACCAAAAAAGAATTACGCCAGATCTAGCACAGGGATCAGCTTTCTCCACTCATTCCTGTTGAGCAATATGCCTTCACTAAGACCTTTAGCCTCTATAACTTTTGTATTAGTTAGATATTAAAAATATATTCTTGCGTGTCAATCTTCAAGAGCATGTGTATATACTTTAGCACCCGGTTATGAGGTTTAAAGAGAGACGGACAAGGTCTTCAAACTCAAAAAAGCAATCTATGGTTTGAAGCAATCTCCACGAGTATAGTTTGACAAATTCAATATTGTTGTTGAACACTATGGATCGAGACAAAGCTTCTTTGATCATTCTTTATTTGAAAGATATTTTTTTGTCCGCACTATTATTCTTGCAGTTTATGTTAATAATAGTGTTAACATAGGCGATGATCATGAAGGTTTTATTCACTTGAAAGCTTATTTAAATTCTCATTTTCATATGAATAATATTGATCTCTTTAGGATCTCGTAGGGATCGAGATTGCTTGTTCTCCGAAAAGTCTTTCTCTGAAAAAATACCTTACTGATTTGTTGAAAGAACTGGTACATTAAGATCTAAACCTATTGATACTCCTATGAATCCTAATATTCATTTTGATAAAAATCTAGGAGAGCTCCTTGTTGATCCCAGAAAGTACAGACGATTGATTGATAAACTAATTTACTTAAATCTCATTCGACTTGATATTTCATTTGTTAAGGGTGTGTTAAGTCGTTATATGCAGAGTCTGTATCAATTTTGCTAGACTACTACTTGTCGTATCTTGCGATATCTTAAAGGAGCTCCAGGTAAAAATTTGTATTATCGTCCTTTCTTTCATTTTGATATTGTGAGATATTGTGATGCTGATTGAGTTGGTGATCCTATTGATTATAGTTATACTACTAGTCATTACACCTTTGTTGAAGGCAATTTGGTGATGCACCTTTATTGAAGGCAATTTGGTGACATGATGATGTAAAAAATAAAATATTGTTGCTCAATCCATTGACTCATCACTCATACAGCTTCTAAATTGATGTGGATTCAATCTCTCCTTTCTAAAATCAACGTCCTCTACAACAGGCCAATAGTAATGTATTATGATAATCAAGTGACTACGTTTATTTCACTAATCTGTTTTTTCATGAGCGAACGAAGCATATTAAATTCAACTACCACTTTATCAGAGATATAGTGATGACACATCGGATAATCACTTCATTTGTCAAATCAAGTTGTCAACTTGGAGATATCTTTACTAAAGCCTTGTCTAAAAAGAATTTTTCAATTTTATGTAGCAATTTTGTCACGCCCCGCTTCCCAAAATACGTGGAAACGGAGTCGCGACGAGAGTCGGCGACGTATATATGCGAGGAAAATACCTCACATATATACGCTAAGCCTAAAGTAACCTGAACAAGTTATAATTCTGAACCAAAATCAATCAACGATCACTGCAATAATACATATAAAGGCTACACATGATCTCAAATGAAGTAAGGAATGAAATAGAAGCTAAGTGTGATATACAGGAATCAAAGAATAATAGAAGGAATAAGAAAATACAAGAATACCAGAATAAAAAGGAAGGGAGAATCCAGCTCCTCGCATTATGGACGGTCTCAACGGACACCTGCACAATAAAAACAATCATCCAATATCTGGACGTGCAAATCCAGAGTCGTCAAAACGCGACCATAGTGAGTGTGTATGTAAAAGGGAAAAGCTCGTGCAGAAGAACAATGTGCATACATAATAATAACAGATAACTGAAAGCACTAAATAATATGATAAACACCGAATAACAACATGTATGTAGAACAAGGCAGCTAACATAACTGTAAACAACAACTGACGTTATGGTGTGTAACCTAGCATGTCACTAGTTGTTATACAATCCGGTCATGGTTATAGTTATATGTCTATCACAGTGATATAAATGTACAGTCAGGTGATTAATGTCAGTCACAATACATTAGACAGTTCATTATCATTTATTATGTCAGTGAACACCAATTGCCACCTGTAATAGGCGCATCCCATACTACGCCTACTACACGTGTCAATCAGTGTCCTATGTTATTGAAATTAATAGAAGAGACATTGTCCATGCTTTAGGTGGGTCCCGTACATACCCGGGACCACGGCCTCAGTTTCCTGGCGTTGAACCAGGCCGTACTGCTAGGTACTCAGTAACAGTAACAGTAACAGTAATCTCACTGTGAAAACAGTGGAACAGTAACAGTACAGATGGGATGCCAGTCATCCCCCAGGAACCCTGCAGTGGAACCCTCAGTCGGCTGCGCAACCTGTATCCTAGGTCCATGTTGACTGAATTTTCCTGCACACAAAAATAAAGTATTAGATTTAAAAATAGGATGTGCAAGTTCTCAGTTCTAATCCGCGGTAGCAAGACTATGCGGGTCGTGATCCTCAGGGAGGGACTGCGATGGAAGCGTTAAGCAAGTTTCTCTAAAAATTATCTTTTTTTTTATTGTTAAATAGTGGTATTAACAATGAGATGGGAGAAATAGATTGGAGAAAGGTGGAGTTGATGATCTATACTAAAGAAATAGAAGAAAGAAGAAGACTATAAAATACGTACCTACCTCTTCAGTCCTACTTACCTTTGATCCTTTTGCGACGACTTACTTTGCTTTGGAAGGCGTTCAAGTATGGCGTATAGGATCGTCCACCTTCGCGATCTACACTACGAAAAGAAAAGACTGGCAAGCGACGGCTTGTTCATCTCCATAGGCCATCAAGGGCTCTTCTTCGGCTAAGCAGTCTCGAAGCGTCGAGTTCTCACGGTTTGCAAGACATCAGAGAAAAATAACAGAAGTAAACAGGAAAAGAGAAAACAAGAACATAACATGAAATAGAAGAGATGAAACAAAAACAGACTTTGAGCAGATGTTATTAACAATGAAGGAAAAGTAAAAACTTACACCGATGTCACCTCAGTACAAGTAGGAACTCCTTCCTCCATGAAAGTTTCCTCCACTCAGTTTACAAAAGAAAAACAAAAATTTAACCTAAACTACAAACTAGAAGAAAACCTAAAACCCTAGCTTTTGGCCCTTTGTTGGACGCTGGACACCCTGTACGTTGCACTTTGCAGGGATATTTATAATGCAGAAGGTAGTAGAGTCCAGAATGAAGTCCTCCACGAAAACCTGTCCCTGGATAACTCTGAAATGCCGCGGAAACGCGGCTTTTGCCGCGCCTCCGCGGCAATCTGGTGGCAGATTGCCACGCGCTTTAGCGCGTGGCTTCTCCTGGTCCGTCCACGTAGGATTTTGCTTCTGGAAGTGTGATCCTGGCTCTCCATATTAGGATTTCGAGATAACTTAGAAATCAAGTTACCTTGATCTCAATTATCCCAAATTTTCTATCCACGAATTTTAGGTTTTTATCCTCATCCTGCAAGTGTTTAGGGTTGGGTAGAAGTCTATCCTTCCCTTATCTTTGATAATTGCAACTTTAGCCCTTGCATAATTGCACTTTGACTCTTTGTGTTTGCGCTTTTTCACCTGGGCTTCAAACATGGGCTTGGATCTGGGCTTTTGGGCTCTTTAGACTTTATTTATTGCTAAAATAACAATTCGAGGCCTGCACACAATAAATCACTAATTATTAATAAATGTGCAGAATTAAATGAATAAATATGAAAATGTGATGGTAAATATGATGATAAAAATGCACTTTTGACTACCAATCACACCCCCACACTTATCTTTTTGCTCGTCCTCGAGTAAAAACAAAGAAAAAGAAAAAGAAATGAAAAGTTAATCTAACCTAACTCACTTTCGTAGGAATCACGATTGCACTTAGCACGTGCAACAAGCCGTTAAACCTCTAGGTTACCCTAGAGGACGAGTGTTGTCTCGTGAGGGTTTTCAGCGGATTGCACCCACAAAATCCATAAAAAGGAAAATATTTGAATTATTATTGAAGAGACTAAGTAGTCTATAAGTTTTAGGATTATCATTTTTATTCATTCTTCAAACCTGGTCTTTATAAAGTCAATTGTTATCCATTTTAGGTAAGGATTAAAATTGAATTTCTAATATAGTCTTTTTCGTTACCAAAATCATATGCACCCTTGTGAATCTAGGAATTCCTTAACTTGGACTCTCATGCCTCTTTATTATTTTTATAACATCATCTAATTTTCTTTCGTGTAAGTATCAAGGCTTCTTGAGGCCCTCATACCTAACTAATTGATTATTAGATGTGTTAATATATTTATTTTTTTTTTTATTATTTTTTTTTGGCATGTATAACTCATCTAATTTTCTTTCGTATAAGTATCAAGGCTTCTTGAGGCCCTCATACCTAACTAATTGATTATTAGATATGTTAATACATATATTATTTTTCTTAGTCTTCTTAGGCTTTCTAATCCACCCATGTAACGAACTTAAAGTCGATGACTCCCAAACCGGTTGGCTTTAGGGCACCAAGTGAGAAAACACCCCGCGGACTCAAATTCGAGTGAACTAGGCCCCAAAACTAAGGACTTTATTTTATTTACTCACCTTTAGGCATGAATACTTATGCTTCTTGAGGCACATGTATCAGCTTAATTGGTGATTTTTTTTTTTCTTCTTTTTTTTTTTTTTTTTTTTTATATGAGGCACAAGGTCTTTGTCTTAGAATCCTAGATATGCATTTGGTATGCACATTTCATTAAGGTAAAAATCAAGACTAATTATTTATTCAATTTCTCTCCTATACCTAAAAATTAAACAATTTATTTATTTTGACCAAGTTTTTAGAAATCCTAATCATGATTTTCCTAATCCTTAAAACTAACTTAGATTTCTTTGAAAAAAATAAGTCAAAATATTTCCTTTTATAACATTTTTTTTTTTAATTTTTTTTTTAAATTTTTTTTTTTTTTTTTTTTTTTTGTTAGTTTCTACCTATGTTAGTATGTTAGTAAAACCCACCCCCACACTTATCTCATGCATTGTCCTCAATGTATGAATGAATGCATATATGCATGAAACAGAACAAGGGAAGGCGGAAGTTACCTTAGGGTGGTGGTTCCGGAGGTGGTCTAATTGGTCCACGAAATGCGGCCCAATCAAGATAACAGATAATTTGGTGGAACCCACCAGAAACTTTCCTTACATAACCCACTAAAATATATGTATAATCATTTTTTAGAATTTTCACCCCATCAAATTTCCAAATTTCATAATAAATTTCAGAGTTAATTGTCTCAACCTCCTTGTCCCAAAATGGAGTATGAAAAGATGGAATGATTGACTTGGACATGGGAAGTACGGGAACGAATACTGACTCAGGGAGGAAGCTCAAATCAAGTAAGGGCTCAGGAGTCGGGCTAAGTTCGAGAAGTGGGTCCAAGTCAAAAAATTGAAACTCAAGTCCACAATCATCTTCCCACAATGGAATGTGACTCAATGGTGGTGATTCAAGTTCAGGAATGATAGATGTGGGAATCAAAACTGACTCTAAAATATTACCTAAGTCGGGTAACAAAACAGGAGTCAATAATGATTCAGGAATTTGAACTTGATCATAGATTTGAGAATCTAGGTCACATTCGAGTTCTAATTCGGGAAAGGAAAAACTTGCCAAATTATCAGAATTTGAAGTTTCGGCAAGTTCACAAGATGGTACTGAATTAGAAACTTGTTGTTCCAAGCAACTTGGTTCGTCGGCTCTAATTAAGTGGTCATCGATATCAGAATCAGCCGGCCGGTGTAAGCATTCCACCATCAAATCTATGTCATGATCACGGCTAATTTAGCCTCAGTCATGGCAGCTAGCATCCCTTCATAGTCGATAGGTGGATCATATTCTGATTGGACTTGAAAATAGGACGGGTAATCGTGATAAATTTGTGAGTCGGTGGACTCACGTATCATCATGTCTAAAATTGATGGTGATTTTTGCTTGGACTCATTCCTACTCATCATTTCCAAGATAGATGGATTTCTATTCTGAATGGGTGGATCTGAGTATGAATTTGGGAAGAATGTGGACTAGATGGATATGAAGGACAATTAGGTTGAGAATTAGACTCGGGGGACTCGAAACCCCATGAACTCTGTGACGAGTTGAAATTATTATGAAGATTATAGTCATAAGATGGAGTGTGTGGGTTATATTCATTCGGATAAGACCATTCCGGCACACTAGATTGGTCAAAGTTAGGGTATGCCGGGTTGGTAATATCCGAATAATAGTTAGGGGTGTAATATGGATTAAAATTGGAATTATTATTATATGCCATATCACACCAACACTAACACAACAAACAAATAAAAAGAAAAAATTCTAACCTAAGTTAGGGTAGACCTATGACCTAGACGACTCCTAACTGGTTAGACCGTCCACAGGAGGTTGGGTGCAGACTTTGACCACAAGTTAATCAGCCAGGTCAGGGCAAGAGTGGTGGGAGGTTTTCCGTCAAAGACGTTCCTTAATTAAATAACCACCAATCTTCGAGCTTTCGGCCCTCAATCCCTTTCCTAGACACTGATTTGACAAGAGTCAACTTCCAGCACTGTTCCCCCTTAGGATAATCTCCTATTGAGTCCGAGATGTCCCTAGGGCCAACGTCTACTAATTTTTAAGTTAGGCTTGGGTTAGTGAGTGCTTGGGATATGATTTTTGGGCTAAGGAAGGGTGATGAAATCCCCACCTTATCTTGTTAATGGGTTATGCCCTTAAGATGAATTAGTGCAAGTGTACAGGATAAATAGATAAGAATCACTCAAAGCAGAAAATCAACCAAGAGATGAATCCTATTCTACATGCAATGCGTACGTACCTTGCGTCTCCAGCACTCTTCAACAGTAAATAAAAATAATTGAAAAGACACGTGCCTAATATGCAAACGTCTAATCAAATTTATTTTTAACAACCAATAATTTACTGTTGAATTATTAGCAATTTACAGGTATATCACAGAACAAATCAGAACAGAGCAGAAAGCAGAATTTTTAACTTGAAGCACCCTGCAAAAAATTGGATCAGTAATTCACCACTGTTGCCGCGTTTCCGCGGCTCTGGCCGCGGATCCGCGGCAAAACAGTGGGTTCTGGTGCTCTGCCTTCGAGGGCAGAGGCACAGAATAGCAATATGTCCACTGCTGCTGCTATGTTTCTGTTTTCTGTTCTCCAAACCTGCAAACAGAAAAGAATAAAGAATTAGTTAAAAATTAATTTTTTTGCTAGAGAATAACTTACCGTCCCTCCCCGGCAACGGCGCCAATTTGTTGACTGAATTTTCCTGCACACAAAAATAAAGTATTAGATTTAAAAATAGGATGTGCAAGTTCTCAGTTCTAATCCGCGGTAGCAAGGCTATGCGGGTCGTGATCCTCAGGGAGGGACTGCGATGGAAGCGTTAAGCAAGTTTCTCTAAAAATTATCTTTTTTTTTATTGTTAAATAGTGGTATTAACAATGAGATGGGAGAAATAGATTGGAGAAAGGTGGAGTTGATGATCTATACTAAAGAAATAGAAGAAAGGAAGAAGACTATAAAATACGTACCTACCTCTTCAGTCCTACTTACCTTTGATCCTTTTGCGACGACTTACTTTGCTTTGGAAGGCGTTCAAGTATGGCGTATAGGATCGTCCACCTTCGCGATCTACACTACGAAAAGAAAAGACTGGCAAGCGACGGCTTGTTCATCTCCATAGGCCATCAAGGGCTCTTCTTCGGCTAAGCAGTCTCGAAGCGTCGAGTTCTCACGGTTTGCAAGACATCAGAGAAAAATAACAGAAGTAAACAGGAAAAGAGAAAACAAGAACATAACATGAAATAGAAGAGATGAAACAAAAACAGACTTTGAGCAGATGTTATTAACAATGAAGGAAAAGTAAAAACTTACACCGATGTCACCTCAGTACAAGTAGGAACTCCTTCCTCCATGAAAGTTTCCTCCACTCAGTTTACAAAAGAAAAACAAAAATTTAACCTAAACTACAAACTAGAAGAAAACCTAAAACCCTAGCTTTTGGCCCTTTGTTGGACGCTGGACACCCTGTACGTTGCACTTTGCAGGGATATTTATAATGCAGAAGGTAGTAGAGTCCAGAATGAAGTCCTCCACGAAAACCTGTCCCTGGATAACTCTGAAATGCCGCGGAAACGCGGCTTTTGCCGCGCCTCCGCGGCAATCTGGTGGCAGATTGCCACGCGCTTTAGCGCGTGGCTTCTCCTGGTCCGTCCACGTAGGATTTTGCTTCTGGAAGTGTGATCCTGGCTCTCCATATTAGGATTTCGAGGTAACTTAGAAATCAAGTTACCTTGATCTCAATTATCCCAAATTTCTATCCACGAATTTTAGGTTTTTATCCTCATCCTGCAAGTGTTTAGGGTTGGGTAGAAGTCTATCCTTCCCTTATCTTGATAATTGCAACTTTAGCCCTTGCATAATTGCACTTTGACTCTTTGTGTTTGCGCTTTTTCACCTGGGCTTCAAACATGGGCTTGGATCTGGGCTTTTGGGCTCTTTAGACTTTATTTATTGCTAAAATAACAATTCGAGGCCTGCACACAATAAATCACTAATTATTAATAAATGTGCAGAATTAAATGAATAAATATGAAAATGTGATGGTAAATATGATGATAAAAATGCACTTTTGACTACCAATCAGTCCACCCAAAATACAGACGCTGTCTCCTCCATCAATTTTCCCAATCCCGGTGTAAGTTGTTCAATTACATTATTATTTATTCAATTCAGTTAAATCAGTCAATGTCTATATTATCAAGAACACTGGGACGATATGGTGACAGTAACAATAACAGTACAGTAACAGTCAATCAGTGATCGTATACACGGTACACAATATCAGTAACAATGAACAGTAACGGTAACCGTGTATACGATGAACAATAGGACTGTACCGTGGTTACGGTCAAATAATCATTTCCCAGTAACATGAATAATAAGTTATCAGTTAGGTATCATGCATGACCAGTCAAGTTCAGCTCACAATTATCCAACTAAACTCTCACCTGTTTTATCATCAACAAGATAATCAAATCTACTAATAAACTGATAACTGCTATCTAGTAACTCTGAGTACAGGATCACTGATATTGACTAGGTCACTATCACAATAACTCAATCTCTGCCAACTGAATTATTCCAGTTTCTAACATCATAACAAGTCCACATCAATATCAGAATGAATCATCACTTAAATCATCACCAATAAATGAATAACAAGTCAACACATACTGAATCATATCAAAGTAAGGGAATCATCCTCAAATGACTTATGGTCTAGACTATCTACTCTTGGTACTCAACATCATCAATATATCATCTAAACAAATCCCAAATGCCAATAACGTCAATCTCGCCTTAATACAAGTCAGGTTCCAATATAAGGAAAATAGATTCAGGATAACCTCTAACTCAAGATTTATCTAAATCCCAACCCAACTAATCAGTCACATCTAATATGTCCTCAAACAACTGCAATATAGAATAGCAACTTCTAATAATAAACATCAACGACACATCATCTGATAATTCTCATATACTCAACTATAGATCCAAGTCATTACAACTAACTCTAAATTCTAATAGTTCCATAATCATCTAGTTTCATTACACATCTAGTAATCTGATTCAATAATTGTCATTCCAACATATATCAACATCAGTACTAATCCTCTCACTCCATAAATCTACGCTAAACCATAAGTCTTCACAATTCCCTCTTCTATTATGATCAGTCATAATATCCCAACACTCGATATCACAACATATTCATGCATATAAGTTCTATCATGATATCTCGATACTAGGTACCATAACATATCCATGCATCTAAGATCTATCAAGTCAAGTCATTCCAACCCATATCCATTCCTCGAAATCATACTCGTCCATCTATAGTCAATACATAACTCCAGGGCAAGGTCCTTAATCCAAAAGGGAACTAAACACAGCAGTCAGACAGGCCTTAGTCGACTAGAAGAGATGAATAAGTCGACTAGAGAAGGGTCAGTCGACTGACAGAGAAACAGAGAGCTACACACTTCCAGGACATCTAATTTAGTCGACTATAGGCTAGGGTAAGTCGACTATACATGCTGTTAGTCGACTACTAAAGGAGGCAAGTCGACTGACAGAGTATACAGTAGACAAACAGAGAGCACAACTATTTCCTGGGAGGTAAATTAGTCGACTAGGGGGAAAATGTTAGTCGACTAACAGAGGTATTAGTCGACTAATATCAGGTATTAGTCGACTAATATCTCTGCCAGGGCAGATAACAGAGGCACATCAACGCCTGATCTCTCATACAATTAAATATATATATCTCCTCTCTTGCACATATCAATGCATATAAATTCTACATTACATGCTAATTCATACCACACGCATAAACACATCTATAAACACGAAATTAAATAAAGAGAGAGGGAGGAAGAGACACTCACATCAAGAGGGATCTGCTCGCTGGACGGTGGCGCTGGTGGCTGTCCTGGTTGAAGGGCTGCTATTGGTGCGCGCCAGGGGATGGCCTGCTGGATCTGCAGCCATCCGCTGTTGCTGCTGGCGTTGGAGTTGCTGCCACGGGGTTGCTGTCGCTGCCGAAGGGAAAGGGCCCTGCTGTTGCGCTGGTGGATGGCCTGGGTTGCTGTTGCTGATCTGCGCAACAGGGGTGAAGGAGTTGCAGATCTGGGCTGCCTGGAGTGGGTGCTGCCGCTGTCCTGCTGCTCCTGGGGCTGTTGGGCTGAACAAGGGAGGAGGTGGAGATGTCGTGCTGCTGCTGTCTGGTCTGGAGAAGACGCACGACAAGAAGGGAGGAGATGCTGCTGGTCTGTTGCCGCCAGACTGCTGGTGGAGAAGGGAGGAGGGGATCCTGCTGTTGTGCGGCAGGGAGCAGCAGCCAATGGGGGAGGCGGCTCGAATTGGTCGGGGGCTGTTGTTGCGGCTGTGGTGTTGGGAGGAGAGGATCATGGAGAGGGCGGCTGTGAGGATGGAGAAGGAGAGATTAGTTGTTAATTAGGTGGTTAGGATAGGATTTGGTGGAGATTTAGGGCGGTTAGTTAGGATTTAGATATGATAGGATTTGGGTTGTTAGGATTAGATATTTGGGTAATGGGTTTGGGTTCGGATTGAGTAATGGGTTAGGATCCAAATAGGTAAATGTGTAATAGGTTTCGGATTGCGGGTTTTGGGTAAAATAGGTATAGGTTCTCAATAAGTAATGAGTTTGGGTAAATGGTAACGGGTAGAGGGTAAAGGGCTAACCAAAGAAAACATAACATCAATGAACAATACATTAACATTAAGGTAATTAAATAAGATACTAGTAACACTAATAATAGAAATCTTAATAATTACTAACCACAGACAATATCAATAATAATAACACTGGTAGTAATAATTGATAAATAATGGTAATAGTATATTAAGACAAAATGTCATTTACTATCTTAAAATAAATAATAATAACTATCAATCAAGTTAATTAAAAATAATAATGATCCGTAAATTAAATTAAATACTTTAGAAAATAAAGATACAGTATTACTAACTAGGGATATTACAAATTTGGACATGATTGACATATATGCTCCAGTTTAAGGAGGCGTTTAAGAGTAGAAATAGAATTTTTTTTAATTCTTCTACTCTAACTAGAATATTATACGTTCTCTTAGTCCAATTAGGACATATATTCTTTTCTCTATAAATAAACGATCACACCATAATTGAGAGTACATGGTCTTTTCTTCATCTTCTTCACCTCAACAATATTTTTTCGGGTTCTGTTTTGATAAAAATGCAACTACTTTTTGCTGGCTCAAAGGCTCATCGCTCTAGTATTGATGATGATTAACTCTTGTAGTTATAATACTAATAATTTTGTATTTATTTAGTCTCAGATATTTGATCAAGATTCTTGTAGGTGTTTAGCTTCAACAAATGATTCAAAGTCAAGTTTTGGAGCTAATACGTGTTGATTCAAGAGCTCGTGCATCAAGATTGCATCAAGTACTCAAGAGGAGTTTAGCTCATGGATCAAAAGTTTGGACCAAGTCAAGAAGGAGAAGAAGATTTTTAAGAAGATTTGTGTCATGTTTGTAAGTGATAAGATTTATTTTTAGATAAAATATAAAGGATAAATTAGTTGGTACATTTCTCAAGTTTATTTACACACACACAAAATTTATATATATTTTAGAAAATACCGTTTTGATTTTTAAGCTTCAAAGTATACATGTGTTTTATCACAACTATTTTAGAGCTTATTGTCAAAAATATAGATATTTCATCTCATATGTGTAGTGGATCATATCCATACACACTAAGCTTCAAAAGTAATTAAAATATCTTGTTTTTGTATTTGGAGAAGCTTTGAAAAAATCGTTTTTCAATTGGAGATTGTTTTTGAAAAATACAGATTTTTGTTTAAACTAAAATTTTTATATTATAAAAATGGTTCAAAAGTTTGTAATATGTGTTGATTTTTCATCACACGTATTTTACTTCAAAGTATTTCAAAGAACTCATTTTTGTAGATTTTCAGTGATTTTATGAGATTTTATTGAAGGTAAAAAGATTAAGTTTTAATCCGTTAAAATGTCTGACCTGGCCTTCTGTCGGTCGACCGGACGGTCGATCGATACAGAAGGGTAAATCACCTAGAGGGGGGATGAATAGGTGATGAGCTAATGTAAAGGTCAATTAATGCAGAATTAAAACTTATTTAATGCAAACTCAAACTTCTTAAAACAAACACCACGTATAACACAAGAGTATAGCCGGATTCCCCGTGAAGGGCTCTAGACTAACTCCTCAAGATTCCTCTAAATAAGAGTTGAGGTGCCGCATTGGCTCTCTTGATTGAATACTGGTGTTAACAAACAAACCCCAAGCATATAACAATATGAGCACAAATATATCGAGCATATAAAGATAAAGATAATATTAGCATGCAAGATATAAACAAGTAAGAGATAGAGAGAGAGCAATCGCAAACACGGGAGATTTGTTTCGAGGTTCGAGCAAACTTGCTCTACGTCCCCGCCTTCAACACTTGAAGGATTTCCACTATAAACCGATCCCACCGGATCACTCGGTGCCGCAACACCTACAAGGAGTTCCCACTAGAACTCTTGGACTCTCTAGTCCCGAACACACCGCAAGCCCACAAGCTTGCCGAGGCAACACCTCAAACAAAGAGTTCACACACGAACTCGAAATACCGCGAACCTACAAGTCCACCTCCTCAAAGTACAAAGTAGAACTTTGGTGATCACAACACTTTGATCACCTAAAATCCTCTCACAACAAAGATCTCTATAGGTAGATATAGCAATGGATAGCTCAAGTGTTGTGTGAGAAAACTAGGATTGAAATGATGGAGGAAAACTCAAGAAATCACTTTTTAATACACTCTTAAAAATCTCTCCTTTTGATATGACAATTTTGGCTCTTAAACAAGTGGAGATAAACGCCTAATAGAGTTAGAAAAACTGGCTCAAAACCCACTTTAAAATCTTATGTAAAACAGCCCCAAAAGCCCCATTTTATAGGGCTGTCCAAAAATTAGCCATTACAGCCAGGATAACCTGTCGGTCGAACGCCCGGTCCACCGACCAACGGTCAGAATTCTGACCGTTGTGCCAGCGGTCGATCGATCGGTCGACCGTGGTAAGGATACAGAGAGCTGTGCTCTCTGCCGGTCGACCGCCTGGTCGACCGGGGCCGTTTCCAGATAGCAAACACTCTCTGGCGATCAACCGTGTGGTCGATCGGCCCATCCTGTGCACGTCAGTGCACGTCGGTCGACCGTTCCGGTCGACCGCCAGAGCCTGGCAGGCCTTTTCAGGATTTAAAATTGGGTTATTATTTTTAATTAAATCCCATAAATTCACAAAAAATCTACAAAAATAGGTTCAATGTAATACTTTGATAAACAAACATGTTTGAGCAAAATCAAAATATGTTACAAACATTTTGAACTATTTTTGTACTTAGAAATTTTGACTAAAAACAAAAACGCTATTTTTCCAAATTGGTTTTTCCAAAACTTCTCCAAATATAAAAACAAGATATTTTAAATATTTTTAAAGCATAGAGTATATGGATATGATCCACTATACATACATGATGAAATATCTATGTTTTTGACAATAAGCACTAAAACGGTTTTGGTTAAAAACACATGTATATAATAAACTCCAAAAACCAAACCGGTATTTTGTCAAAATAAAAAGTTTTTTCCAAAATGAAAATTCATTTATGAAAACTCATCTAAATCAAGAGTGTGTGTGTATGGTATACTTGAGCAATCCACCACTATTCTATCCTTTACATTTTAATCTAAAACAAAATCTTATACTAAAAACAAACCTAGACTCAAGTCTTGATCTTGAAGGGCTTCTCTTGAAGTCTTCTCACCTTCTTGACTGGTCCAAACTTAATCCAAAGAGCTAAACTCCTCTTGAGTACTTGATGTGGTCTTGATGCATAGGCTCTTGAACGCGCTAGCTCCAAAATTTGACTTTAAATCCTTTGATGAAGCTAAACACCAACTAAGATTTTGATCTTAAATCTGAGACTAAATAAACACAAGATCATTAGTACTATAACTACATGAGTTGATTATCATCAAAACTAGAGTGATGGGCCATTGGGCCAACAATCTCCCCCTTTTGATGATGACAAAACTCATGGAGTTATATATGCATGAATTAAAGTAAAGCTTCAAAGAAGCTCCCCTTAACTCATGCATCACAATAAATAAATAGATATGGTAATAAAGCACATAAACTAAATAAACATGTATGCAATCATAAGGAGATAAACATGCCAATCAAGCATAAAACTCATCAAATTCTTTTCTTCTTTTTGCAAAACAAAACAATATGCATAAACAAAAATCTTCTTCCCCTTTATGTATAAAGCAAGGAAAACATGCATATATACTAAAATACTTCTTCCCCTTTTTGTCAATCATCAACAATGGGGTTAAAGTAAACACAAAACAATGTTCTCCCCCTTTTGTCAGAAAAAATTCAACTAACGGGTTGTTTTCCATTGATTTGCAAAGGGAAAAACTTACAATAAAAAGAGTTTGAGGAGCTAAATTACAAGTATTATTAAAAGAATACAAGTAGATCTCCTCAAAGATTCTAGAGAAGTGTGCCGATAGGAGTCAGGTCAGCGCGCGACCACTTTGTCCCTTTGACGATGCGAGCGATGAGATTCCCTTCTCACCTGGTTCGGGGAATCAGAGAACAGAAGGTTGGTAGAACCTTCTTGCTACTTCTCAAAACCGCCTTCAATTTAGGAATTCCTTCTCGCCTGGTTCTGGAGATTCCTTGAGAAGAAGATATTTAGGGTATCAGCACCCTGATTAGAGAAGCAATTCTCTAAAAGTCTCTGAATTCAAGAGCGCACGGTGCGTCGTGAAGAAGCCTCTGCTTGTGGAGTCCTCTTGTGTATGTCGTCTCAGAAAAGCTCTTCGAAGCCGCCTTCTCTCCTTGTGCCCCTGGTGGGCTATTTATAGGGAGAGCAAGGGTATAACGTCCCTTGAAATTATGAAAATAGATTGAATCAAATCTGTTTAAATCTGGAAAGTAGCCTTGCTGCGAGACTAGGATCAGCTTCTGCGAAGCTAGAAATGGCAGGTCGGTTGATCCTCTTGATCTGTTTTGATCCTTTCCATATCGTTGGAGGATTTTCCTGATCTTCTTACTCGTTTTTAGAAGAGTCAAGAGATTGTGGCAATCAACTGCCGAATTTGATCTCTGATTTGATCTTAATTGGATTTGATCTGATTAGATCTGATCTCATCCGGAAATTTGATTGGTCAAAGGTTGACCGTAGCAGACCAATAGTGGCGCTGCCCGCCTTGAACTCACAGCGCAGCTGGAGGCAGTTTTTGGCGAAGTCCGAAAGAAACTCTTCGGCGGAGCTAGAAGTCATCTGTGGCGAGGCTATCATATACCCTTTCTGCGCAGTTGTGTATGGCTTCAGGGCGAAGCTGACTTCCTTTGGTGAAGCTATGAGTTAGCTTCCTGGCGAGGCTTTGAATGCCTTCAAGGCGAAGTCGGTGATCTTAGCCTCTCAAGTGAGGCTATCCCTTTGGGCTCATGCGATGCTAAGTGCTAGCATCTTTAGACCTGCTGAGGTCTGTTTAGAAACAATCCGGGTTCACTGTCTACTTGTTGGATCAGTGGAGTCCAAGTTGCTTCCCTGTCCCTCGGAGATGGGTGAAAACTGTTGGCCCAAAGGCCATTATCCCAGTTATTTTGATGATAACAAAACATCTTTAGTTATGTATTTAACATTTGTGTTTCAGAATATTCAGGTTATTTAACAGGTTTTTTGACGGCTCCGCTAAAAGACTCACACATTTGGAGTTCGCCGCAAAAATGAAGATTCCCAAGCTATGCACAACTAGGAGGCTTTGGGATCAAGATGATGATATGAAGATCAAGACAAGACCAAGACAACAAAGAAAAACAAGAGTTGTATTTTTACTTTATTTTAGATATTTTGTCAAAGCTAGATATTAGAAGTAGAGCTATGGGATTATCACACACACACACCTTGTAGTTAGGTCATGGCTTCAAAAAGATTTTCAATTTCCATTTTCTAACTTAGATCTAAAGAGAACATTTTTTTGGAAATAAGATTTTTAGAAAAACAATAGTTTTGGAAAACAATTTTTATGGAAAAACAAGTTTTTATCAAAAGGATTTTTATCAAACTATTTTAACTTGATAGAAGTATGACACATGCTCATACTCTATGTTTTTACAAGTTCCAAGATTTAACCCAAGACCCAAAACCAAAACCCAAGATTTTCTGGTTCTGGAAGTTCTGTTTTTCAGAACTCACAGTAACCGGTCGACCGACCCGGTCGACCGATGTGCACAATACTGTGCACGTCTATATCAGTCGACCGACCCGGTCGACCGATGTACACTTGCTTTCACAGGAGTTTTCGGTCGACCGACCCGGTCGACCGATGAACCCCAACGGTCACATTTTTGACCGTTGGCGGTCGACCGACCCGGTCGACCGGACTCTGTCAAATGTTCTGACAGATCCAACAGCTATTTTTTCTGGCTGATTTCTCTTTTGGGATTTGGTATCAACGAATTTGTGAGGCTGTTTTTGACCCCTATAAATAGAGGGTCACCTCATATTGATTAGACAACTATTGCAAAACAATTTTAGAGCCATCAAGAATATTTTTACAAGAGATTTCTAAAGATTTCCAAGCTCTTCCTTTTAGACAAGATTTTCTCTCAAAAGCCAAAATTCCAATCACCCATCTTGAAGCCTACATCTCTACTTCTCTCTAGCTTAGCACTACACAATCCCATATATCTACATCTACATATTTGGTTCTAGGATTGTGCTTAGTGAGCTTTTGTAAAGTGATCAAGTGTTGATCACTCTTTTCTTACTTGAGTAAAGTTGTAGAGGCATCGGCCTCAAGGCGAGCTAGTGTGCTCAAGGTGGTGGTTGCGGCATCACGAGAGACGGACAAGTGTGTCCTTGTATTGTTGATCCAGTGGGATCCTCAATAGTGAAAATCCTTCAAGTGTGACGGCGGGGACGTAGAGCGTGGCTCGAACCTCGGAAATAACTCCTTGTGTTTGCGTTTGATCAAATCTCTCTAAACTCTATCTCTTTATTACTTGCACTTTTATATTGTCTATTACTTGCAAGAATTTGTGTATTGTGCTAATTGTTAAGTTAATTTTTAAATTCCGCATTATTGCCATAATTCATATAGCCATCACCTATTCACCCCCCCTCTAGGTGATTTCAATTGGTATCAGAGCCTAACCCTACAACTTAGGTCTAACCACCTTAGGGAGATCCATATTTGGCTATATACATTTGTGTTGCATTTACATTTGCTTGTGCATTCATGGCATCCATGGACTTTTCTAGCATTAAATCCCCACCCAAGTTTGATGGTTTAAACTTCCCATTTGGAAGGTGAAAATGAATCTCTTCCTTAAATCCCTAGGAGTTAGGATAGCTAGGGCTATAACCAAGGATTTTATTGAACCCACTAGTGATGAGAGCACATGGTCCGAGGATACTTCCAAGACTATGAGGCTAATGCTAGGGCACAATATGCATTGACCCAAGCATTAAATGAAGATGACCTTGCACGCATAATAATTGTAAATCCGCATTTGAGGTTTGGAACATACTCATTGTGACTCATGAGGGAACGTCTCAAGTCAAGAGAGCCAAAGTTGACTTGCTACGTTCTCAATATGAGAATTTCTATATGTTTGATAATGAGAGCATTGATGACATGCTCACGCCGTTTTACAAAAATAACTAATGCTCTTTCTTCCTTAGGCGACAAGATTGATAATGATCAAAAGATAAGGAGGTGATTAGAGCTCTCCCAAAGCTTGGAAGTCAAGGCGACCACACTCAAGGAGCTCAAACGACAAAGAGGAGATGGACTTCTCCGGCTTCATCGGAAATCTCAAGACGCATGAGATGGAGATGAAGTTAGAGAAGAGAGGGAGGCACCAAGAAGAAGACGATTGCCTTCAAAGCCACTCCTACTACCATTGAGGAAGACGACTCATCCGAAGATTGCGATGAGGACTTCGCCATGCTCATTCCGGAAGGTGGGCAAGATGTTTTACAAGAAGGGACGGCAAAGTAACTTCCCGAAGAGGGAAGCTCAAGGAAGGTACGAGAAGAAAAGAGATGAACCCGGTCCTTACTTTCATTGCAAGAAGATCGGTCACCTAATTGCGATTGCCCCGCTCTACAAGCAACACATCCAAGAATGGGCAAAGAAAGAAGAAAGCCTTAGCCGCAACATGGGATGATTCGGAGTCGGAATCCGAAGAGGAGCACGACGCCGCCAACATGTGCTTCATGGCACAAGGAGACGACGCTTCTAAGGTAACATTTGATAACACTCTTGATGATGATGACCTCACTATGGATGAACTAGCACATTTCTTTGAGGAATTACAACATAGATATGAATTTCGCAATCTCATAATAAAAAATTAAAAGGGAAAATGAGTCTTTGAGAGATAAGATTAATATTATTGAAAAAGAGAAAATGAGTTATCTAGTTCTTTTGAAAAATTGAAAATGATTTTGATAAGTATAAGGTAGCTAATAAGGAAAAACCCCCATGATTTCTAGTGATAAAAATGTTTTTGTTGAAATTCAAAAACGTGTTGATTCTTTAGATAAAACTTTAAAGAAATGTGCATTTGATTTTACAAGCTTGCATCTAAATTTCTAAGGGAGTAGCTCAAGGGAAACATGTTCATCATAAACCTCCACACATAGACATGCACACACACATAACCATGCTTTTATGTACAATAGTGGTAGAATTTATATTTGCACACATTGTGGCCGCAAAGGCCATTTAGAAAAATTTTGCTATGCTAAGAACAATGTAAGAATAAATTTGTTTGGGTTCGCCCCGGATCTACCCAAAGGACCCACTAAGATTTGGGTACCAAAAGAGCCACCGAATTTAATGATACAGGTATAGTAGTGGATCTACACCCTCCAAGACTTAGGAGGAGGTGGTGCCCGGTGGTTGATGCATCGGAGCTTAAAGAACAAATCATGCGTGCATCGCTATCGTGGAGGCACCTAATTTTGGAGATTGCCCGTAAATTGGTAACATCTCCATTTAAGAGTTTAATTTTGTATATACAATTGTTATAGGATTGCTAGTTTAATTTTATGCCTCATTGATACATGATTAGTATAAACTTGCAACTCTATCATGATTGTATATGCCATGTTAAGTTTTTGATTTTTAGTCATGTATACATATGTATAGAATTGATAGTTTACTTTTGTACTCTATTGATATATGCTTGTATAGAACTATTTTTTTATCATAATTGTATATGTGCCTTGTGTTAACTTCCATATTTTTTTTGTTTCATGCCTTGTTTAATGTATGTCCACATGTGTAATTTTAAGTTGTGACTATATACTTGTATACATATACACATTATTTTCATAAATAAAAAAAAAATAAACTTTGTAAAATTTCCTATTTAAACAAACACCTTAAAGATGGCAATTGCGCACCTCAACTCATTCAAGAGGAATCAAGAGGATGAAGTTCAGAACCCGTCACTGGGTATTCGGCTTCAACATCTTTAAAAATCTTTGTTTTAATATGAAAATAAAATTTAGAAGGGATTGCATGAATTTTGATGTTGTAATACTTAATGAAGATTTAAAACTGTTGGTGTATTCCTATATGTTATATATCACACCTATTTTGATTACAAATTATTTTAAATTATTTTAAAAAAATTTTTTTGGGCTGATAACAAGATTTCAGGCAAAGCCGGTCGACCGACCTATATAACCCCCGTCGACCGACTCTGCCTGAGAAGAAATTTTTATTTCTTTTCTGTTATCGGTCGACCGACTATGTGTCCCGGTCGACCGATCTTGCCTGCAGAGCTCTCGGGTTAAATCGGTCGACCGACCCGGTCGACCGCTCTCTGCTTACAGAGCTCTCGGTTGTTTCAGTCGACCGACCCGGTCGACCGACGTCGTCGTAATTCTGCCCTAAAATTGGTTTAAATTCAACTTTTTCTCTCTCACTCTCTCACTTCTCTCAGACGAACCGCAGGAGACTTTTTCCCCCAAAATTTCCAACTCTCGATCTTTCATCTGATCCTTAATTCCTTGAAAACCCACTTCATACTCCTTCTTCCAACTCCAGATCTGCAATTTCAAGTCGATCAAACCAGCAGATTTTCAGAAATCCCGAATTTTTCAGTTAGGGTTTCAGAATTTTCATCAAGGTAAAAATCGAATTTTTATTGTGAATCTTCACTTCTAGCTTAGAATTCTTTCTTCCTTTGTCACTATTTTAGGTTGCTTAGCATCTAGATCGTGCCCTAAACTTGATTACACCTAAAAATCAAATTTTTATTCATCATGCCAAAGAGATCTCGTACTGAGAAGGAAAGGAAGCTGCACAACCTTCCTCCCAAGCTCCTAGACCCATTCGCCCCTTTATAATGATCTTGCAGCTGATAGATACTCCCATCTCTCCACTAGAAATATCAATTCAGGGAGATTTTGTAGCCATTCAGGATTTTGAACATCTAGATATCCTCAGATCTTGCAAAACAACAATCTAGTTGAGTTCCTACCATCAAGGAACAAGTCTACACCTCCCTTGTTCCATACTTTTATGCCAATTTTGAATTCGATGGAAATCGGATCACATCTAGGGTTTTAGGTAGGAACATCGACATTTCTATAGGTCGATTTGCTAGGATTCTGCATCTCTCCACTGGCGGAGCAGATGTGTACTCACATGATTTGCATGACTTTGAATTTCCGGAGGGTGAATCTTCACTCACCGCCTCTACTCTAATCCACGGGATGACAATCCCGGCTTGGTTAGAAACAAGGTTGTGAGTAGGTACACTCTTCAATCTCAAGTCCTTGCCAAGATTATCTTCTTCAACATTGTCCCCAAGCATGGTGAGTATAGCCACGCTAGGGGTTGTGTCCCTTTGATTATCTATTGCCTGCTTAAAGGATTATGGTAAACTTTCCTAGAGTTATTGCGTCTCATATGGGCTCTGATCAGATCCGTACTGCGGGTAGAAGCTTGCCCTACGCATGCTTATCACCCATCTTCTTAGGGCTCTTGACTTTGATCTCTCCGCTGAAACTCCTTCCAATCCCTTGACTCACATCAATGGAGTTGTCCTGAAGATGATGGAAGCTCAGCTGCGTAGACACGCTCCTGTGCAACCACATCTTCCTCCTGCTGGCCCTGGCTCATCTTCAGCACCAGGATCTTCTTCTTCTACAGCTCCTGCATTTCCTCCTGAGTTACTGCTCTTGTCTCTTCGGATGTCCGCTCTCAGATCGAGGCACATCAGGCCTGGGTCGAGCAGCGCGACGCAGCTATTCGTGCAGAGTTGGATGCTCGTTCAGTTCAGGAAGCTGCTTTTCGGGCGGAGGTCCGAAACGACATGTCATATTTTGCTGACTCCATGAGATTCGTGGATGTTCAGTTTCAGGCCCTTTTCTCAAATTTGACATGCTCGTTCCTGATCGGACTCCGACTGCTTGTCGACTCCCAGCCACCGGTCCTCCATTTCCTCCCAGAGCTCGCTCTTCTGTTCCACCACCGCGCACCAGAGTCGATGGCATGGATCCAGAGGAGGTTGCTTCTTCAGAGGAAGGTGGTGATGATGACGGAGACGGCGATGACGGTGATGATGGTGCTGAGGAGTGACCTCCCCTTTTGATGATGTCAAAAAGGGGGAGAGTTATTTTGAGAGAGATATTTTGTAGTATTTGTGTTTGGCTTGTACTTGTATTTGGATATTTTGTGATGGACATGTAGTATTTGTTGTTGGGACATTTTTACTTTGGACATGTATTTTTATGTGTTGTGGACATGTGTTGTGGACATGGTTATCTTTTTTTTTTTATGTATCTCTTATTTATGTCATGTATGAACTCATTTCCTTCATCTATTCTATGACATGAGTATTTGGTATTATTTGTTGGCATGAAAATATGGTGTTTATCATTCACATATGTTTTCTTATATATGCATGTGTTGAGGGGGAGCTTCATTTGAAGTCTCTACCCAAAATATTTTGTGATAACTACATATGTTTTGGCCATCATCAAAAAGGGGAGATTGTTGGCCCAAAGGCCATTATCCCAGTTATTTTGATGATAACAAACATATTTAGTTATGTATTTAACATTTGTGTTTCAGAATTTTTCAGGTTATTTAACAGGTTGTTTATGACGGCTCCGCTAAAAGACTCACACATTTGGAGTTCGCCGCAAAAATGAAGATTCCCAAGCTATGCACAACTAGGATGCTTTGGGATCAAGATGATGATATGAAGATCAAGACAAGACCAAGACAACAAGAAAAACAAGAGTTGTATTTTTACTTTTATTTTAGATATTTTGTCAAAGCTAGATATTAGAAGTAGAGCTATGGGATTATCACACACACACACACACCTCTTAGCTAGTTCATGGCTTCAAAAAGATTTTCAAATTCCATTTTCTAACTATAGATCTAAAGAGAACATATTTTGGAAATATGATTTTCAGAAAAACAATAGTTTTTGGAAAACAATTTTTATGGAAAAACAGTTTCTATCAAAAGGATTTTATCAAACTATTTTAACATGATAGAAGTATGACACATGCTCATACTCTATGTTTTTACAAGTTCCAAAAATCCTACCCAAGACCCAAAACCAAAACCCAAGATTTTCTGGTTCTGGAAGTTCTGTTTTTCAGAACTCACAGTGACCGGTCGACCGGCCCGGTCGACCGATGTGCACAATACTGTGCACGTCTATATCAGTCGACCGACCCGGTCGACCGATGTACACTTGCTTTCACAGGAGTTTTCGGTCGACCGACCCGGTCGACCGATGAACCCCAACGGTCATATTTTTTGACCGTTGGCGGTCGACCGACCCGGTCGACCGGACTCTGTCAAAAGTTCTGACAGATCCAACAGCTATTTTTTCTGCCTTTTTTTCTTTTTGGGATTTGATTCCAACGAATCTCTTAGGATGTTTTTGACCCCTATAATAGAGGGTCACTTCATATTGATGGGACAACTTTTGCAAACAATTTTTAGAGCCATCAAGAATATTTTTACAAGAAATTTCTAAAGATTTCCAAGCTCTTCATTTTAGACAAGATTTTCTCTCAAAAGCAAAATTCCAATCACCCATCTTGAAGCCTACATCTCTACTTCTCTCTAGTTTAGCACTACACAATCCCATATATCTACATCTACATATTTGGTTCTAGGATTGTGCTTAGTGAGCTTTTGTAAAGTGATCAAGTGTTGATCACTCTTTTCTTACTTGAGTGAAGTTGTAGAGGCATCGGCCTCAAGGCGAGCTAGTGTGCTCAAGGTGGTGTTGCGGCATCACGAGAGACGGACAAGTGTGTCCTTGTATTGTTGATCCAGTGGGATCCTCAATAGTGAAATCCTTCAAGTGTGAAGGCGGGGACGTAGAGCGTGGCTCGAACCTCGGAAACAACTCCTTGTGTTTGCGTTTGATCAAATCTCTCTAAACTCTATCTCTTTATTACTTGCACTTTTATATTGTCTATTACTTGCAAGAATTTGTGTATTGTGCTAATTGTTAAGTTAATTTTTAAATTCCGCATTATTGCCATAATTCATATAGCCATCACCTATTCACCTCCCCTCTAGGTGATTTCACGACTGGGTCTGTGCCCAGCATAGACCCAGCCTGGGTCTGTGCCCAGCATAGACCCAGCCTGGGTCTGTTTTACAGACGCGGGTTTGGGTCTGTTTTACAGACCAGAACCCGACCCTTATTATAAAAAAAAGAGAAAAAGAAAGAAAGAAAAAGAAAGAAAAAGAAAAAGGAAATAAATAAATAAAAGATAATAAAAAATATGTAGAAAAATTATCATAGCATTTTACTGTAGCAAACGTCATCCCAAACCAATTACTATAGCACCCGTTACTGTAGCAAACAGACCAGTTAAGCCTTTTTATTGATTTTTATTGATTTTTAGGCTTATTTTAATTCAGAAAAATTCGAAATAAACTCAGAAAATTTCAAAATTCATAAAAAATCACAAACTAAATTTGGACTTTGTAAAATTATTTTGAGTGTAATATTACTTAGAATAGAATGAAATTAAATATTCTTTGTAATTATTATTTAATGATCATTTATTTAAAATTACCAATAAATGTTTAAATAGCACAAAATAATATAAAATTCATAATTCAGTAATATGTAAACATTATACTTCAATTTATAGTTTATGCATGTATTTTACCATGAAAGTATATTTTTAAATGGTTGCTAAAATTCAGAAATTGAATTATTTGAAAATATTACCCAACCAAAATTATAATAAATAGTAAAAATTACATTCTCATTTAACTTATCCCTGAATAAGCACATGTCAAGTCTAATTAATTCACACAATATTTAGGTCATGAATTTTACCCAGAGCTGGTTGCAGTTACGGAAATTCAGATTCCAATGACATCAGGCAAGTGCACATACTCCCTCTCCTTTGTATTCTTTTGTTAGTTTATAAATTCTTTGAAAATCTCAATTCCTATATCTTTCCTTGAACATGGGTATCGTAAGATATGCATACATAGGATGTTTGTTACATAAATGACCATTCATGTATAACTATAAATTAGTAAATATTGTACAAGTAAGTTGACGTCACCCTATTGTAAATCACCTAGAGGGGGGGTGAATAGGTAATGGCTAATCTAATGGTCACTTAATGACAAATTATGCAAATGATGCGGAAGCTAAAACAATTATGACCTAATTAAATCTTTTACACTAAACACTATGTATAACACAAGAGTGTTGCCGAATTTCCCGTGAAGGGCTCTGGACAAACTCCTCTAGATTCCCCTTGAATGGGTTGAGGTGCCGCGTTGGCTCTCTTGGTTGAATACAAGTGTTAGCAACAATCCCACGCAAGTATATCAATTAAGCACAAGTGAATATATCAAGCATATAAAGATAGACAATAATTGAATGCAAGATATAAACAAGAGACAAAGAGAGAGAGAGAGTGAGCAATCGCAAACACAAGGGATTTGTTTCGAGGTTCGAGCACACTTGCTCTACATCCCCGCCTTCGACACACGAAGGATTTCCACTATGCAAGATCCAATGGATCTCTCCTCGTGCCGCAACACCTACAAGCCCTCGGACTCTCTAGTCCCGTACACACCGCAAGCTCACTAGCTCGCCGAGGCCGCACCTCGAACCAAGAGTTCACAACCGAACTCCAAACCACCACGAGCACACTTGCCCGTCTCCTCAAAGAACAAAGAAAAGATCTTTGGTGATCACAACACTTTGATTACCTAAAGCACTCTCACTACAACACACCTATAGGATGTATAATCAATGGTTGCTCAAGTGTGGTGTGAGAAAACAAGGATGTGAAAGGTGGAGGAAAACTCAAAGAAATCTCTTTTACACTCTTTATAAAATCTTCCCTTTAGATAGGAAATATTTGCTCACTATTTTGTGGAGAAAACCCTTTAAAAAGTCTGGGAAAAACTGGCTCAAAGCTCTCCTAAAATCTTGTTACAAAACAATGACAAGACCCCCCAATTTATAGGCCAGAAAAATATAGCCGTTGGGATCTGTCAGTACTGCCGGTCGACCGGCCCGGTCGACCGCCAACGGTCGGATTTCTGACCGTTGGAGCTACGGTCGACCAGTGCGGTCGACCGAACTTTCCAGAGAGCACTGCTCTCTAGAGCGGTCGACCGGCACGGTCGACCGTCCAACAGTACACACAGGCGTGCACGTCTGTGCACGTCGGTCGACCGGCCCAGTCGACCGACTTCAAGATTAGTCGACTAGTTAATTTGACTAGTCGACTTGGCTGAAGCCTGAAACAGTTTTCTGGGATTAAAAAAATTAGTCTTTTTGGCTTAAATAAAATCCCATAAAATACATAAATCTACAAAAATAGTTTTACCAATATACTTTGATATACAAACATGCTTGCACAAAATCAAGGCATGTTATAAAAGATTGGACTATTTTTGTAACTTGGAAATATTTGGCCCATGATAAAAACTGTATTTTTCTAAAACAATATTTTCCAAAACATATTTTCCAAATCTTCATCAAATACAAAAACAAGATATACTTTTAAGGTATAGTGTGTATGGATATGATCCACTACACAATCATAATACAATATCTATGTTTTTGTCATAAAGCTCTAAATAAGGTTTTGGTTTAAAGATATGAATATAAGAAAATACAAAAATCCAAATAAGTATTTTTCCAAAATAAAAATCTTTTCTAAGCTAAAAAATCTTTTATGAAAAGAGTTCTAAATCAAGAGTGTGTGTGTATATGTACTTGAGCAATCCACCAACTATCTATCCTTTACATTTTAACTAAAACTAAAACAAAATCTTATACCTAGACACAAGTCTTCATCTTCTTGAAGTCTTCACTTGAAGGCTTCTCATCTTCTTGACTTGGTCCAAGCTTGATCCAAAAGCTCCTTGGATCACACCGTGCTAGCTCCAATCTTGACATTTTTCCTTTGTTGAGCTATGCGCCTAGTAAGATCTTGATAATGAATCTGTCACTAATTAAACACAAGATCATTAGTAAATATAACTTCATGAGTTGATCATCATCAAAACTAGGGTGATAGGCCTTTGGGCCAACAATCTCCTCCTTTTTGATGATGACAAAACTCATGAGGTTATATATGCATGGATTAAAGTAAAGCTTCAAGGAAGCTCCCCCTTAACTCATGCATAGACATAAATAATAATATATGACATGAAGCTCATAAATATGTATGCAAATGATGGAGATGAAACAAAATAAATCTTTTTCTCCTATTTGCAAAACAAAAACATATATGCATAAATAACAAGGAAGACAAATACTACTCCCCCTTAAGCAATGAAAACATGCATATAAACTCAAATACTTCTCCCTCTTTTTGTCAATCATCAACAAAGGGTTCAAAGTAAAGTCAAATCAAACAAATTTTTCTCCCCTTTTTTGTCAAAACAAAAAATCAAGAAGGAGTGAAACAATCAATCAATAAAGATTTATATGCGATATACATTCATGAAGAGGAAGACGCTAAGTTAGCTTCCCTACACATATGCATTACATGAAGAAGGGATGACAAGCCCTAACTCACATAACACATATTATGTAATGCATAAAAAGAGATGTGAAGCTCCTCCTACACACGTATATCATAAAAAGAGTTGTCAAGCTCCTCAATTTATAATATACTCAACATGAATCCATATATAAGAGAGATGTTAAGCTCTCCTTGCATATAGGAAATACAAATCAAACATTTTGAATTATTCTTCAAAATTTTGAACTTACTTAATAAAACACATTTTGAGATATCAAATCAACATATGAATTTTTTTTTTTTTTTTCATTATAAACTTTGTGCTTTTAAAATGTGAGCCAATTGTGAGTTAAGCACATGAAAATCATATATATGTATGAGAAATGAGTATACCAAGTGAAATTGAACATACATATATATAAGAAACAAAATATGAGTATATACAAAATAAGTTCATATTGATACCAATTGAAACGATTCAATGATACCAATTGACATAGCAATTGTAACGCCCCGATTCCACGGATACGGGGACATCACTGCAACGTATATACGTGGGTCAGATTTGCCCCCACACATATACGCTAAGCATAAAAGTACAACAAGAAATCAGAGTACACACGAAGCGTGGTATTCATACATATGCCAACACAAGAAATACACATACAAAGTTATCACAGGATATTATAAAGTATTACACATTACATGTGTATTACATCATAACCAAGTCCAAAAGAGAAATACACAAGATATACACAAAAGCTCACGAGTAGGATGGAGATCCCGTGAGTCAAAAGAGGAGCCCGGCACGAAGGAAGAAGAGCTAGCCTGCCTGCTCACTAGCGGAAGCTCAATCTACAGTGGATGGCTCCACTACGATCCAAGCTTCGAAATCTGAATATGCAAATCCAAAGGTCAAGACATATAATAGTAAACAACTATAGCCAAGTGGCTAAGAGACATGAATAAGGGTTAGAACACAAGTGTAGTATACGAAGACACGTATGGTATAATCATCATGGTACAGGAAATCCAAGTAAAACTGTTTGTGTGCAAAAGTGATTGTATATGCTTAGGTCACGGTCCCATGAGACTAGTACATCGAAGGAATAATCCAAACAAGGAAACCCTCATATATATACCTTTTGTCTCATGCCACCGAATATCCAAGCGTATATAATCAGAGTTGCAATTCGTATGATAGTAACAGGAATACAGAACAATAATGATCAGGGGTCCATAACACGTGTAACGGGAGTCATAACAGTAAAATATAACAGGAATCATCGCAGGTACACATAACAGAAACTATAACAGGAAACATAACTGACATCTATTGTTATTATTACTCGTCTGACTCATATATCTCGGCATGTGTCCAGGTGTGCACCCCAACACACATACATCCATATATAAGCGAGTCGAGGGTTGTTAACGGAAGCAGATGGAGAACTGACAGAGCTTCTTATAGTGGTTCACATACACCGGGGACCAGTTAGTTGGTCCAACGGTTCCCACCACCTGGGACCGGTTTGGAGGCCCAAAGTCCCCCTATATGTACTCATGTGGGCCCTAAGTCCCACTATAGTCGTCCGCCATATATATATGTCATATCCATCACTATAAGCAAGATATCATTCCGGCATCCATCACTTCCTCCCATACCCATGCAAGTTGTCCTTTTTATGATTTATTAACATAATTATCAGATTAAGGGAATGAGCAATATCATAACAGTAATACATAACAGTGATCAGTACATAACAGTAATCAGGTACTACATCCCCTTCATCGTGATAATTATAAGAATCGGTGTATCATGCTTGGTGTCAAAAGATAGCATGATAAGTGGTGATGTATATCTAACAAGTAACCAAACATATCAAAGAATTGATAATAGTCAGGGTAAGTCATGGCCTAACAAAAGGGTCTAGCAAATCAGGTGATATACATGTGTTAAAAGGAAACATAAAACTAACAAGTCTAAAGAATTGACAAGCGGTCGATAGTGTTAATGAACAAGTCATGAAATACTAGTTATGAAGCATGAACAGGAATAATATACCATACATGTATCAAGGGTAAGATACATAGTCAAGAAGGAAATCACAATACCAGACAGCCATAAGTTAGTCGACTAGGTTAGAATAGTAGTCGACTAATAGAAGGGTTAGTCGACTAGGAAAGTAGGGTGGTCGACTAATACTGTGTTCCAGAGAGTTTGGGTTTCTGTTTCAGGAAGAGTTAGTCGACTAGGTAAAATGGGTAGTCGACTAACAGGGAACTACAAGTCGACTAACAGATACTTAAGTCGACTAAGTTTGAGATACAGAGAGTTGAGTTGGTTTCAGGAGTCGACTAGGGTCAAGGGTGTAGTCGACTAGGGGTTCCAAGTCGACTATAAAATTAGGATAAGTCGACTAGGGCCGAGAGTTGGTGTTTTTGGTTCAAGGAAAATTAGTCGACTAGGGGTCAAAATGTAGTCGACTAGGGGGGTCTAGTCGACTGGTAAAATGACTTAGTCGACTAAAACTGTGAAAATCAGAAAAGCTACGTTTCAACTAAAGTGGGTTAGTCGACTAGGTTCTAGGTTAAGTCGACTAATCCTGGGAAAACAGGATACAGAACAGATTTTATGGTGATTGTTTGATGGGCTAAAAACATGATTTTTATAGAACATATGTACATGAAATTGTCAACACAAATATACAAGGAAGTTGCCTAGTCTTGGTGAGTAAAGATACTCACTTCGAATGGTTATGGGAAGGTTCTACGAGTTCCGAATAATCGTTGTCGACGGCTATCACCAACTAGGTCCTTGGCGATGCTTCCGACGAAGTGAGATGCGATCCAAATCCAAGGGTTGTGGTAGCTTGAGAAGAAGATGTAGGCCTTGAGGTGTTCTTTGGAATTAGGGTTTGAGATGGAGATGGAGAAGGATTTTGTGAAGGTGAGGATTTTGTTGAAGTGAAGAAAAAAAGAATTGCAAAGGAAAGGATTTATATAGGTTTTGATTTTTGTAAAGGAGATGTAATTATGTAGAAGGGAGGGGTTTAGTTGCAAAATAGGGGATGGGATGGGTGTCTCTCCTTGGCCACTTGGCCGGCCATGGGGAAGAGAGAGAGGGTTGCATTAATGGGGAAGGGTGTGGAGTTTGAGATATTTGTTGGAAAATTGGGATTTTGTAGAATTGTGGAAAATGGAAAATCCTTTAACTTAGCAAGGAAGGAAAGGAAAATAGAGAAAAGGAAAATGGAAAAGAATTGGATAAATGAAGATATTTTCTTGGTCTCCAAAAATGAAAATATCAGAAACACAGATTCCCGAGTTAAAGTCGAGCATGCGGGAAAATATTTCGGAAAATACCGAAATCGTCCGAGATTCAAGTATCTCGGAACGACTCGCAATTTTCACCAAAAATCAATAATAATATAAGAAGACTTAAAATGAAATCCTTTTTAAGAAATACTTTATAGTTTTAAATCTAAAAATCCCGGAATCAGTTACCTACCGACTCCGAAAGAATTTTCATAAAATCATAAAATTCTCAGAAAAAGAATGTAGATAGAAAATATGATTCTAAGCAATAAAGTCTAAAGGACCATCTAGAAATTTCTAACTGATTGTGAAATAAAAAATACTGGAATCAGTCTTCTACCGACTCCGGTGGAACATCCATAAATTCGTAAAATCTTCAGAAAAAGTATTTAAGTAAGAAATATAATTCTAGGAAGAAATGTCTAAAGAATCTTCTAGAAATTCTAAGCAGTTTGCAAGATAAAAATTCGGGAATCGATCAGCGGCACTGGTCGACACCGGTTTTGAAGAAATTCATTTTAATTCTAGAAAATTCCAGAAATTCACATAAAATCTAATATATTAGAAAATGATATTTGAAATTGAAATTGGTCAAATACGGAAAGTAAATCAAAAAATACGATCGAAAAACTGAATACGCAATTAAGTACGTATTCCGGGAACGGGGTATTACAATCTACCCACCTTACAAAAAATTGCGTCCTCGCAATTTCGCTAAGGGGTAAATTGAACACAAAGGGGACAAGGGTGAAATCAAAGGATCCGAAAAATCAAAACAAGAATAAGATGAACACAGAAAGAACCGGGATGAACAATGATAGAATGATAAGGGAAACATATTTAGAATGATAATCAATTCAAATACAAGATCTAGGGTAGTGATTACCATGATATCCTAAGGCTCCTGCTCTGGATACTGGTCCTCCCACTCTGCTGCATCGCCTGAGGCCTCTACTGCCATGAGGTGAACTTGGCCCCTACCTTGGTCTGCTCTAGGCCTTAATCCTCTCTGCTGATGAGCATATTGCTGAGGCGGAAATGGAACTCTTCGATCCACGGGTTCAGGGTTCCTCCTCAGAGGCGGAGCTGGAAGTGCTGGGGCTGGATGAGCTGGTGCTGGAAGAGCTGGTCTGGCTGGTGTCATATGTCCAAACTTCCTGTGTGGGCAATCCCTTAGCATATGCCTCCCTGATCCACACACTACACACAATCCCTTAGCCACTCGACAATCGCTCTTATAATGTCCGGGTCTGTGGCAGTAATTGCATACAATCTGAGGAAGAGGAGATTGGAATGGTCTCTTCATCATCGGGCCATGGGTTTTCCCAACTGCATCTTCCTCATCCATCAACTCCAAAGGCCTCTTCTTGGCCTGGTTCCTCATCAAGTTCTCTTTCTTCTTCTCTAACCCACGCTCCACTTCTCGAGCTATGGTGAGAACTTCCGAATAAGTCTTCAGCTGTTGGGGTATCAAGAAAACTTGGATATCCATCTGTAGGCCCTGCTGGAATCTGCTCGCTCGCTTCTCCTCATCCGTTATCATGTACGGAGCAAAGCGACTAAGCCTCAGAAATTCCGCGGCATACTCATCCACGGACTTGTTCCACTGCTGGAGTCTAATGAACTGCTCCTCCATATCCTTCTGAGCAGTAGCAGGGAAGAACCTGCTGTAAAAACTCTTGGAGAACGTGTCCCAAGTGACAGGTCCCTCCAATCTGGCCTCCTCTGCAAGCCACCAAGTTCTGGCTATGTCTTTCAACTGAATCTTGGCAACCTCAACTTGGTTCTCCTTTGGAACACGGGCGGCGTTCAGTAGATCTGTAGTGTCCGTCAACCATTGCTCAGCATCTAATGGTTTCTCGCTTCCCGTGAATATAGCAGGCTGTAGTTTTCTGAAGTCCGATACATTCCCCGGCCTCTGTTCCTTTGGAGCTGCCAACTCCTGCCGGAGAAGTTCCGTCTGCCGCTGCTGGTTCTCCATCATAGTTTGAATGACCCTTAGGATATCCACATTCTCTCCTGTGGGTCCATTCGATGCTGATCCAGAGTTGCTGCGACCCGATCTCCTCTCCATACTAGGATGGCTAAAGATAACTGGAAGGAGTTCGGAAAAAATGGAAGGAGTTTAGAATATGAGGGATGGAATCAAGAATAACTAGACAAATCAAGAAGGACTAGATAACTTTGTACATTATAGTTGGCATTAGCAAATTACTAAAATTTGCTACTGGTTGTACTTTAGGTTTGAGAGCCTAGGCTCTGATACCAACCTGTAACGCCCCGATTCCACGGATACGGGGACGTCACTGCAACGTATATACGTGGGTCAGATTTGCCCCCACACATATACGCTAAGCATAAAAGTACAACAAGAAATCAGAGTACACACGAAGCGTGGTATTCATACATATGCCAACACAAGAAATACACATACAAAGTTATCACAGGATATTATAAAGTATTACACATTACATGTGTATTACATCATAACCAAGTCCAAAAGAGAAATACACAAGATATACACAAAAGCTCACGAGTAGGATGGAGATCCCGTGAGTCAAAAGAGGAGCCCGGCACGAAGGAAGAAGAGCTAGCCTGCCTGCTCACTAGCGGAAGCTCAATCTACAGTGGATGGCTCCACTACGATCCAAGCTTCGAAATCTGAATATGCAAATCCAAAGGTCAAGACATATAATAGTAAACAACTATAGCCAAGTGGCTAAGAGACATGAATAAGGGTTAGAACACAAGTGTAGTATACGAAGACACGTATGGTATAATCATCATGGTACAGGAAATCCAAGTAAAACTGTTTGTGTGCAAAAGTGATTGTATATGCTTAGGTCACGGTCCCATGAGACTAGTACATCGAAGGAATAATCCAAACAAGGAAACCCTCATATATATACCTTTTGTCTCATGCCACCGAATATCCAAGCGTATATAATCAGAGTTGCAATTCGTATGATAGTAACAGGAATACAGAACAATAATGATCAGGGGTCCATAACACGTGTAACGGGAGTCATAACAGTAAAATATAACAGGAATCATCGCAGGTACACATAACAGAAACTATAACAGGAAACATAACTGACATCTATTGTTATTATTACTCGTCTGACTCATATATCTCGGCATGTGTCCAGGTGTGCACCCCAACACACATACATCCATATATAAGCGAGTCGAGGGTTGTTAACGGAAGCAGATGGAGAACTGACAGAGCTTCTTATAGTGGTTCACATACACCGGGGACCAGTTAGTTGGTCCAACGGTTCCCACCACCTGGGACCGGTTTGGAGGCCCAAAGTCCCCCTATATGTACTCATGTGGGCCCTAAGTCCCACTATAGTCGTCCGCCATATATATATGTCATATCCATCACTATAAGCAAGATATCATTCCGGCATCCATCACTTCCTCCCATACCCATGCAAGTTGTCCTTTTTATGATTTATTAACATAATTATCAGATTAAGGGAATGAGCAATATCATAACAGTAATACATAACAGTGATCAGTACATAACAGTAATCAGGTACTACATCCCCTTCATCGTGATAATTATAAGAATCGGTGTATCATGCTTGGTGTCAAAAGATAGCATGATAAGTGGTGATGTATATCTAACAAGTAACCAAACATATCAAAGAATTGATAATAGTCAGGGTAAGTCATGGCCTAACAAAAGGGTCTAGCAAATCAGGTGATATACATGTGTTAAAAGGAAACATAAAACTAACAAGTCTAAAGAATTGACAAGCGGTCGATAGTGTTAATGAACAAGTCATGAAATACTAGTTATGAAGCATGAACAGGAATAATATACCATACATGTATCAAGGGTAAGATACATAGTCAAGAAGGAAATCACAATACCAGACAGCCATAAGTTAGTCGACTAGGTTAGAATAGTAGTCGACTAATAGAAGGGTTAGTCGACTAGGAAAGTAGGGTGGTCGACTAATACTGTGTTCCAGAGAGTTTGGGTTTCTGTTTCAGGAAGAGTTAGTCGACTAGGTAAAATGGGTAGTCGACTAACAGGGAACTACAAGTCGACTAACAGATACTTAAGTCGACTAAGTTTGAGATACAGAGAGTTGAGTTGGTTTCAGGAGTCGACTAGGGTCAAGGGTGTAGTCGACTAGGGGTTCCAAGTCGACTATAAAATTAGGATAAGTCGACTAGGGCCGAGAGTTGGTGTTTTTGGTTCAAGGAAAATTAGTCGACTAGGGGTCAAAATGTAGTCGACTAGGGGGGTCTAGTCGACTGGTAAAATGGCTTAGTCGACTAAAACTGTGAAAATCAGAAAAGCTACGTTTCAACTAAAGTGGGTTAGTCGACTAGGTTCTAGGTTAAGTCGACTAATCCTGGGAAAACAGGATACAGAACAGATTTTATGGTGATTGTTTGATGGGCTAAAAACATGATTTTTATAGAACATATGTACATGAAATTGTCAACACAAATATACAAGGAAGTTGCCTAGTCTTGGTGAGTAAAGATACTCACTTCGAATGGTTATGGGAAGGTTCTACGAGTTCCGAATAATCGTTGTCGACGGCTATCACCAACTAGGTCCTTGGCGATGCTTCCGACGAAGTGAGATGCGATCCAAATCCAAGGGTTGTGGTAGCTTGAGAAGAAGATGTAGGCCTTGAGGTGTTCTTTGGAATTAGGGTTTGAGATGGAGATGGAGAAGGATTTTGTGAAGGTGAGGATTTTGTTGAAGTGAAGAAAAGAAAAGAATTGCAAAGGAAAGGATTTATATAGGTTTTGATTTTTTGTAAAGGAGATGTAATTATGTAGAAGGGAGGGGTTTAGTTGCAAAATAGGGGATGGGATGGGTGTCTCTCCTTGGCCACTTGGCCGGCCATGGGGAAGAGAGAGAGGGTTGCATTAATGGGGAAGGGTGTGGAGTTTGAGATATTTGTTGGAAAATTGGGATTTTGTAGAATTGTGGAAAATGGAAAATCCTTTAACTTAGCAAGGAAGGAAGGAAAATAGAGAAAAGGAAAATGGAAAAGAATTGGATAAATGAAGATATTTTCTTGGTCTCCAAAAATGAAAATATCAGAAACACAGATTCCCGAGTTAAAGTCGAGCATGCGGGAAAATATTTCGGAAAATACCGAAATCGTCCGAGATTCAAGTATCTCGGAACGACTCGCAATTTTCACCAAAAATCAATAATAATATAAGAAGACTTAAAATGAAATCCTTTTTAAGAAATACTTTATAGTTTTAAATCTAAAAATCCCGGAATCAGTTACCTACCGACTCCGAAAGAATTTTCATAAAATCATAAAATTCTCAGAAAAAGAATGTAGATAGAAAATATGATTCTAAGCAATAAAGTCTAAAGGACCATCTAGAAATTTCTAACTGATTGTGAAATAAAAAATACTGGAATCAGTCTTCTACCCACTCCGGTGGAACATCCATAAATTCGTAAAATCTTCAGAAAAAGTATTTAAGTAAGAAATATAATTCTAGGAAGAAATGTCTAAAGAATCTTCTAGAAATTCTAAGCAGTTTGCAAGATAAAAATTCGGGAATCGATCAGCGGCACTGGTCGACACCGGTTTTGAAGAAATTCATTTTAATTCTAGAAAATTCCAGAAATTCACATAAAATCTAATATATTAGAAAATGATATTTGAAATTGAAATTGGTCAAATACGGAAAGTAAATCGAAAAATACGATCGAAAAACTGAATACGCAATTAAGTACGTATTCCGGGAACGGGGTATTACAGCAATAAAATCAAGTGTATATCTCATAACTTACCACCCTTCATATGCACAAGATAAAGATTTTCAGTGAAGCATACAAGGCATAATCGCCCATCCATCCTCCCATTGATGGTAGGAGTTTTCAAAAATAGATTTGAAAATAAGCTTAGTTTGAAAAACTCTACCAAATGAAGAATTTGCACTAGAAAAATGTTTTAAAACTAGTGAGGAATCCTTCAAGTAAGGAATAAAGCAAAAATGTTTTTCATGAAACACAAGTAAATCACATGGCACTAAAACACTCTAATATCCATGAAGTCCATAAAATTTTTAAAAGAGGTGAGTGAACTAGTGTTATGTGGAACATGGTATCATGAAAATGTCAATAAGGCTCAATATTCCTTTAAATGAGAAAACATGAAAATCATCACAAATTTTTTTTTATTAAAAAAATATATTTCAAGATATATGTATGTTTTGACAACACAATAAGTATACATACATATCTCTTAAACACAATTGAGTCCATATAAATATTTGCATTAAAGGCAAATGACTCAAGAGGTATACATGTATATCTTAAAGTTTGGCAAAATACACATATACATGAAATGAAAACACATGATCATAAATCAAATCCAAAAAGTGGGAATATAAGTTTAAAAATGTATGTATCATCAAAACCAAGCAATACAAGTACATTTCATGGGTTCAAATAAGCGTTCAAGTACAAATATAAATAGATTTATTTGTGGCCCACGACATGTACAAGTATAAATCCTAGTGTTGATAAAAACTAACATATAAACTAATATTCAATACATGAAGCATCAAATCTTTTAGAAAAATAGAATCATGTGTCAATCTCAAAAATTATTTGAAGAACAAATAACTAGTATAAATTGTTTTTGTAAACTAGTTAAAGATCCTTCAAATATATCAAATCTTATGTTTTTCATAAACATAACTAGATACATAAAAATTTAAGCACTCATGGTCTATAAGGCTCAAAATGTTTTTAATAAAAATGTGAGTGTTAAATGATCATGTAAATAGCATTTTTATGAAAATAGTCAATGAAGCTCATAAGTCACATTTTTAACAAAAACACAAAACAAAAAAAAAAAACACTAATCTTTATGGTATATGTATGATTAATCTAAACCTAACAATACACATACATATCCCAAATCTAAAAGAGTCTATTGATGATGTTTGCATGAAGGCAAGAGACTCACGGGTATACATGTATATTTATTAGATTTGAATTTAAAATACATATACATGAAGTAAAGCATAAAAAATTGGCAAAACATGTATAAATGAGAATCATCAAAACTAGTCTATACATATGCATATAGTGGGTACAAATGAGCATGAAGAGTGAATGTATATGAATCAATTTGATACTCACTAAGTGTACATGTATAAAAGCAAGTTTGACACATTCTACATCTAAGCATGTAAATACCACATGAAGCACAAAAAATCATAAAACATGAACAGGCTATATGATATATGAAATTAGAAGCATGTGCATAAAAATAGGAGTTTAGAGAGTGTTATCAACTCCAAAGCTCCAATCATGGTGGTTGTCCCACCAAAGCTCCTTGATAGTGATGCATCCCAAAAGTATGTCCATCAAGTCCATTTGCATCCACTACCAAGGCACCAAATCTCTCACGTCTTGAGAGATCCCTCACCTACATCAAAAACATGGGGTGGGGGTTTTGGTACCCATTTTTGCTTGGGTCCTTTGGGGTTAGATTTGTAAGGAACCAAAAATCTTTTATAATTAGCAAAATTTAGAGAATTAATATTATCATAACAAAACTTTGCTAAATGGCCTTTGCGGCCACAATGTGTACATATGTACACCTTAGAATGCTTATGTGTAGGAGTGTGATCATGTTGTGCAACATAAGCAAATGCATGATTATGATGTGCATGAATGTGTGGAGTTTGTTTCTTTGAAAACATTGACTCCAACCTAGAATGATTAAAAGCACAAGAGTTCAAAGTTGAACTCAAACCATCCATTTTATTTTTCAAATTCTTAATCTCATTAGTTGTGGCATGTAAAGCATGATGAGATATATGATCATTTTTCCTTTTCTTTTGTGAAACAAATCCTTTTCCTTTTCTACAAAATTTCTTTTCAAAGTAATATTTTCTTGAAAAACAACTTTTTTTTTGTTTTTCCACCAAATCAATTTTATTTTTCAAAGTATTGTTTCCTTCACACAAATCATTCAATTTTGAAAATAAGGAAACATTCTCATTTTTCAAATCTTCCTTTTCTTTTTCTAAACATGCAATTTTAGATTTGAAAGAATCATTTTCTTTAAGCATGCAATCAAAATCCTTTTTCAAATTTTTGTTATCTTTTTCTAAACATGCAATGTTAGATTTAAAAGAGTCTTGTTCTACATGCATGCAAGTAATATTCTTTTTCAAATTTTTATTATCTTTCTTAATCATGTCATATTTCTCAAGCAATAATTGACAAAATGTAGAAAGCTCTTCATATGACATATTATTATCCTCATCCTCAGATTCGGAAGTTACCTCAAGGGGTTATCCCCTTGGACCATGTAGCACACGTTGGAGGTGTTGCTTCCAACGTTCGAATCGCTCCCCGCGTAGTATAGATCCTTTTCGCCAAGGGAGGTGAGGGTGTTCCATACTACAAAAGCCGAATAAATATTAGTAACTCTAGATAAATAAACATCATCTAGGGTAGACTTGATAGCATGAAGGGCTTTTGTATTAGCCTCAAAATTCTTACCATCTAAACAATATGCATTATTAGTAGTGGCAAGATAAACATGATAACCTAAGGCTTTGAGGTACAAGGACATCTTCACCTTCCATATATGGATGTTAAGAATATCAAAAGTGGGAGGTGACATGAAGTTCATGGTGTGTGTACAAAAATATTGTGATTAGCCTAAAAATAAGGATCTTTTACTCGAGGTTGTTAGACCAAAATCAAAGTACCAAGCTCTGATACCAATTGTAAATCACCTAGGGGCGGTGAATAGGTGATGGCTAATCTAATGGTCACTTAATGACAAATTATGCAAATGATGCGGAAGCTAAAACAATTATGACCTAATTAAATCTTTTACACTAAACACTATGTATAGTACAAGAGTATTGCCGAATTCCCCGTGAAGGGCTCTGGATAAACTCCTCTAGATTCCCCTTGAATGGGTTGAGGTGCCGCGTTGGCTCTCTTGGTTGAATACAAGTGTTAGCAACAATCCCACGCAAGTATATCAATTAAGCACAAGTGAATATATCAAACATATAAAGATAGACAATAATTGAATGCAAGATATAAACAAGAGACAAAGAGAGAGAGAGAGTGAGCAATCGCAAACACAAGGGATTTGTTTCGAGGTTCGAGAACACTTGCTCTACATCCCCGCCTTCGACACACGAAGGATTTCCACTATGCAAGATCCCAATGGATCTCTCCTCGGTGCCGCAACACCTACAAGCCCTCGGACTCTCTAGTCCCGTACACACCGCAAGCTCACTAGCTCGCCGAGGCCGCACCTCGAACCAAAGAGTTCACAACCGAACTCCAAACCACCACGAGCACACTTGCCCGTCTCCTCAAAGAACAAAGAAAAGATCTTTGGTGATCACAACACTTTGATCACCTAAAGCACTCTCGCTACAACACACCTATAGGATGTATAATCGATGGTTGCTCAAGTGTGGTGTGAGAAAAACAAGGATGTGAAAGGTGGAGGAAAAGTTAAAGAAATCTCTTTTACACTCTTTATAAAATCTTCCCTTTAGATAGGAAATATTTGCTCACTATTTTGTGGAGAAAACCCTTTAAAAAGTCTGGGAAAAATTGGCTCAAAGCTCTCCTAAAATCTTGTTACAAAACAATGACAAGAACCCCCATTTATAGGCCAGAAAAATATAGCCGTTAGGATCTGTCAGTACTGCTGGTCGACCGGCCCGGTCGACCGCCAACGGTCGGATTTCTGACCGTTGGAGCTACGGTCGACCGGTGCGGTCGACCGAACTTTCCAGAGAGCACTGCTCTCTGGAGCGGTCGACCGGCACGGTCGACCGTCCAACAGTACACACAGGCGTGCACGTCGGTCGACCGGCCCGGTCGACCGACTTCAGGATTAGTTGACTAGTTAATTCGACTAGTCGACTTGGCTGAAGCCTGAAACAGTTTTCTGGGATAAAAAAAATTAGTCTTTTTGGCTTAAATAAAATCCCATAAAATACATAAAAATCTACAAAAATAGTTTTACCAATATACTTTGATATACAAACATGCTTGCACAAAATCAAGGCATGTTATAAATGTAACGCCCCGATCCTAAAGATACGGAGTCGTTATGGCGACGTATATACGCGTGGATAATACCCCACATATATACGCTAAGCCTAAGTTGTAACCCGAACAAGCTATGAATCGGAAGCATAATGATCAAAGAACACTGCAATAATACATATAAGACTACACCTGATAGCAATGAATAACAGGAAGAAAATGACAGCTGAATAGAAATCAAAGGTTATATACAGGAATCAAAGAATAATAACAAGAATAAAATGCAAGTATACCAGAATCAAAGGAAGAGAGTCCAGCTCCTTGCATTACGGACGGTCCCAACGAACACCTGCACAAAGGAAACCAACCGTCCAATATCTGGACGTGCAAATCCAGGGTCGTCAGAACGCGACCATAATGAGTGTGTGTGTAAAGGGGAAACAGCTCGTGCAGAAGAAACCATGTGCATATATATAATAGTAAGATCAACTGCAGATATAAAAAGACTGAATAACATGATAAACACTGAATAACACCCAGTATGTAAAACAAGGTAACTAACATAATTGTAAACAACTCTAACGTTATGGTGTGAACCTAGCATGTCACTAGTTGTAATACAATCCAGTCATGGTTATGGTCATGTGTCTATCACAGTGATACAATGTACAATCAGGTGATTAATGCCAGTCACAATACTTTAACAGTTTATTATTATTTATTACGTCAGCGAACACTAATTGCCACCTGTAATAGGCGCATCCCATACTACGCCTACTACACGTGTCAATCAGGGTCCTAAGTTATTGAAATCAATGGAAGAGACTTTATCCATGCTTTAGGTGGGTTCCGTACATACCCGGAACCACGGCCCAATCACCTGGCGCTGAACCAGGTCCTACCGCTAGGTAGTCAATATCAATAACAATAACAATGTGTCAATACAATGACAATATGAACAATACGGGATGTCAGTCATCCCCCGAAACCCTGCAGCGCAACCGTATCTCGGCTGCGCAACCTGTATCCAAGGTCCACCCAAAATACAGACGCTGTCTCCTCCATCAATTTTCCCAATCCCAGTGTAAGTTGTCAATTTACATTATTATTATTCAATTCAGTTAAATCACTCAATGTATATTATTATTTATAACAATCAATATCCATGTCATGTCAATTACTGGGACGGTATAGTAACAGTAACAATATCAATGTGACAATGACAATATGAACAGTATTACAGTATAAACGGTAGAACAATATAACAATGAAAGTGTTACGGTCCAACAATATTTTCCCAGTAACTTTCAATAACATGGATTTATACAATAACAGTAGATAATACTCAATAGCCAATCTCATCTAGAACTGATGGATATCTCATATGCCTGTACTGCATAAAACAATAGCCGATATACATCTCTACCAACTCATATAAGCTCTGAAGTACAAGATCATTGACATCGAATAGATCACCATCATAATAACCCGATCTCTATCAACTACAGTAATCCAGTCTCTAACATCATAACAAGTCCACATTAATATCTGAATGAATCATCACTTAAGTTGTTAACAAAGAGAGAATAACAAGTATGGAAGTCCTTTACATAAAATATATCAACTGTCCTCTATAACTCAAGTCCAGTCCAAATCTCAGTCCAACTCTGAAATAGTCCATATATCATCCAATCATCAAGATCTCTAATCCTCTGATAAAGTAAGATCATATCTAACATGTCCTCAAATAGCTGCAACATAGAATGGCTACTACTAATATTTAACATCAACGACATATCATCTGATAGTTCTCATAAATTCAACTATAGATCCAAGTCATCACAACCAATTCATAATCCCAATAGTTCTATAATCATCTAGTTCCATTACTCGTCTAGTAGTCTGATATAATAATTGTTGTTCCATCATATCACAATATCCAGTACTAATCGTCTCACTTTAACAGACAACTCTGATCCATAAGACTCCACAATACCCTCTTCTATTAAGATCAATCATGATATCCCAACACACGGTACCACAACATATCATATACATGCATCTAAGTTCCATCATGATATCTTGATACTAGGTACCATAACATGTACATGCATCTAAATTCTATTGATCAAGTCATTCCATCCAATATCCTTCTCCCAAAGTCATGAACACCATCTATACTCATTACACAACTCATGGGTGAAGTCTACCATCCGTCAAGGAACCAAACACAACTAACAGACTCACATTAGTCGACTATAGAGGTAGTCCAAGTCGACTAGGGACAAGGCAAGTCGATTAGCCTTCTGCCAGAACAGAAGACAGAGGCACTACAACGCTTAATTTCCCACACAATACAAATATGTATATGTAACCTCTCTTGCACATATCAACATACACAATGTCCACATTATTCTATGTACACAATCAAATCAAAATATAATCAATTACATATAAAGAAACGGAACCGAAAGGAGTAAACACTCACTTTGGGGAATCTGCGCGTTACCGGCGAGTCGCCGTCACGGTCGCCGTGGCGTCGCTCTTCGCTGTCGGACTACATAGGACGGTAGCCAGGGTCCTGGGGAAGACCTGGCTGTAATCTGGAGGTCTCGCGCTCGCCGGAAGGGCCTGGATCGCCGCTCGCCCGCTGCTTGTGCTGCTGGCCTGAATCTGGATCTGCTGTGTGCGTCGCCGGGCGAGTCGCTGCCGTGGTCGCTGTGGTGTGGTTCCTCGCCATCGGACTGCACGGGAGGGTGGCCAGGGTGCTGGAGAAGGCCACCGTGTCGGTCTCCGACGACGACTTGGCGTGGATCAGGAGAACTCGCTGCTCGCCCGGGGAAGATGGGGGCGGTCTGGATGGTGCACGGCTGTTCTTGTTGTTGTTGTCGCTGTTGATGGTCCGGATCTCACCAAACAAATCCAAAATGCTATAACACGAAACCAATACATACAAATAATTATAAATACACGCTAAACACCCACACGTGCATACGAACATATACACGTACACGTACATATACACGTATACAAGCATACACATACATACATACATGCATACTTAAATAAATGCCAACACATATTATTATAAGTACATACACTTAATTAAATGGCATACCCATCTACACAAATAAATAGGAACCCATGCATATAAATCATGCATACATATACATGGTTATACATAAACACATGCATGCATCCAAATTAATAAATATACCTATACATTAATTAATTTAATCCAAACATATCCAATTTAATTAGTCCCATTTATTAATCACTAAATATACACATACATGATTAAATAATAAATTCATGCATAAATATATACATGCATAAATATTCAAATTAATAAATACCTATTATTAATTATAAATATCTATAAATTAATTAAATTCCACCCATGCATTTTACTAATATATATATATAATATATATATATAATATATATATATATATATACATGCATGCATGTACTTAATTAAATAACATACACTTAATTAAATTAAATGACCACCCATCCACATAAATAAATAGTAACCATGCATATAAGTTAAGATACATTACTATACATTATATAAAACACATAAATATATAATTAACATGAAATGGAAGAGAAATGAAGTGGGAGAAGGAAAGTAACTCACCTAATAATGTGGTGATTTGCGGCGCACCGACGGAGGCTCCGACGGAGGCGTACGGGGCCGCGGAGGGTGTCGTTGGATAGAGCAACTCGCCGTGAAGGGCGTGGGGTGCGTTCGCGCTCGCCGACGGCGTTCAACGGCATCCCGCGGAGAGCCGGAAAATGGCTCGGAGAAGGTTATACAAGGAGTGTTTCTTGGTTGTCTTTGTCTTGGATTGTGGAGCACGGCCATCGGTGAAAAATAGCACACACATTAATTAGCCTCTACACAAAAATATATAGCACACATAAAATAAAATATTAATATACACTTATTTGTTATAGAGACTTGTTATAGAGAGGAATAATAAAGAGATGGAGAGAGGGGACTTACGGCTGCCAGGGGCGGCAGGATGTTGGGGCGTCTCGGCGCTCGCCGACAGAGGAGATAAGGTCGGCGAAGCCAACCTCGCGCGGTTCCCTCCGCTACAAGAGACTGGAGACCCAGGCCTACACCTTGCCAACAAGAATCAATGCCCAACTTGGGAACGGGCAGCCAGCACAGAGCACCAAAACAAGATCTTAAGCTAGTGGCAAGCGAACCTATCAAAAAAACCATGAAGGAATTTCTCACCAAAAGCCACAAGATCCAAATCTTTACCAATAATAGAAAAGCTTGGCAAAAGAAGAAGCAATTTTAAGTGCAGCCCATCAAAGAACCAATCAGAGAGAGGAGCGGGAGAGGAAGAGATAAAACAACCAGCTTTTCTCCCACTTGGATCCGACAGGAGCTAGATGATCAATCTCTGGTGGGCTGACTATGAGGGAGATGATGAAGGGGACCTTGGTTGGAGGTTGTGCGGCGGCTATGGACTCGGCCAAGGCGCTGCAGATCTGGGCGGCAGCAAAGTGAAGAGGAAGAGATAATTAGATTAGGGATCAATTAGGGTTTGGATTAACTAATGAGAGTTTATATAGGAAAGGGGGAGTTGTTAGTGGGCCTCGGGTGACGGGCTAAGGAAAAAAAATTGATGATAAAAGATATTGGGCCTAGAGTTAAAGAGTAAAGATAATGGGTGAATGTAATGGGTTATAGGTTTACATAAAAGAAAAGAAAATAAGAAGAGAAAAGAGATGAGCTTGGTTTTGGTCTCCAAGGATTGGGCTTAGAATTGGGCTTTAATTAAAAGAAATAGGTAATATGGAGAATAGGAAAATAGATAGTAGGCATGTGGGCTTAGTTTTAAAAAAATATAAAATGAGATGAAGAGGAGAATAGGCTTAAGCTTATTGGGCTTGGATGAAAATAAAAAAAAACAACTACTAATAGTGATAACAATATCATAATAATAATTACAATAATAATAATATCACCAGTAAAATAAATTAAATACTTTAGAAAATTGAATATACAGTATTTTAAATTAGGGATATTACATTCTACTCACCTTAATAAAAATTTCGTCCTCAAAATTTCAATAAGGCGGGGAATGATAAAAATCAAATTAGGAAGAAGATGGAGCTTCCACACCACTTCTCACTGCATCAAGACTTCACCATGCTTCCGCTGCGCGCTCTGATCTTTGCTATCAGCTTCATCATGGAGTAATCGATCTCAGAGATAGAATCAGGAGGAATGAATAGGAAGGAAGGATGATTCAAGATGGACATCCAAATCACTCTAATTGAAGTGTTGGAATCATGAATATCAACAGATCAAGAACGGAATTCCAAGGGAGGACGATCAATTCCAAAAAGGTGTCAATTTCATAATGGATGGTATATGTATATTGCAGTATAACTATAGCTTGTTTTCAAGTTTTCGGTAAGAACTAGGTCTCTCTTGCGAAACAAAATTCAAAATTCAACATCGCAAGTCAAAAACCTAGGCTCTGATACCACTCTGTAACGCCCCGATCCTAAAGATACGGAGTCGTTATGGCGACGTATATACGCGTGGATAATACCCCACGTATATACGCTAAGCCTAAGTTGTAACCCGAACAAGCTATGAATCGGAAGCATAATGATCAAAGAACACTGCAATAATACATATAAGACTACACCTGATAGCAATGAATAACAGGAAGAAAATGACAGCTGAATAGAAATCAAAAGTGATATACAGGAATCAAAGAATAATAACAAGAATAAAATGCAAGTATACCAGAATCAAAGGAAGAGAGTCCAGCTCCTTGCATTACGGACGGTCCCAACGAACACCTGCACAAAGCAAACCAACCGTCCAATATCTGGACGTGCAAATCCAGGGTCGTCAGAACGCGACCATAATGAGTGTGTGTGTAAAGGGGAAACAGCTCGTGTAGAAGAAACCATGTGCATATATATAATAGTAAGATCAACTGCAGATATAAAAAGACTGAATAACATGATAAACACTGAATAACACCCAGTATGTAAAACAAGGTAACTAACATAATTGTAAACAACACTAACGTTATGGTGTGAACCTAGCATGTCACTAGTTGTAATACAATCCAGTCATGGTTATGGTCATGTGTCTATCACAGTGATACAATGTACAGTCAGGTGATCAATGCCAGTCACAATACTTTAACAGTTCATTATTATTTATTACGTCAGCGAACACTAATTGCCACCTGTAATAGGCGCATCCCATACTACGCCTACTACACGTGTCAATCAGGGTCCTAAGTTATTGAAATCAATGGAAGAGACTTTGTCCATGCTTTAGGTGGGTTCCGTACATACCCGGAACCACGGCCCAATCACCTGGCGCTGAACCAGGTCCTACCGCTAGGTAGTCAATATCAATAACAATAACAATGTGTCAATACAATGACAATATGAACAATACGGGATGTCAGTCATCCCCCGAAACCCTGCAGTGGAACCGTATCTCGGCTGCGCACCTGTATCCTAGGTCCACCCAAAATACAAACGCTGTCTCCTCCATCAATTTCCCCAATCCCAGTGTAAGTTGTCAATTTATATTATTATTATTCAATTCAGTTAAATCAGTCAATGTATATTATTATTTATAACAATCAATATCCATGTCATGTCAAATACTGGGACGGTATAGTAATAGTAACAATATCAATGTGACAATGACAATATGAACAGTATTACCGTATAAACGGTAGAACAATATAACAATGAAAGTGTTACGGTCCAACAATATTTTCCCAGTAACTTTCAATAACATGGATTTATACAATAACAGTAGATAATACTCAATAGCCAGTCTCATCTAGAACTGATGGATATCTCATATGCCTGTACTGCATAAAACAATAGCCGATATACATCTCTACCAACTCATATAAGCTCTGAAGTACAAGATCATTGACATCGAATAGATCACCATCATAATAACCCGATCTCTATCAACTACAGTAATCCAGTCTCTAACATCATAACAAGTCCACATTAATATCTGAATGAATCATCACTTAAGTTGTTAACAAAGAGAGAATAACAAGTATGGAAGTCCTTTACATAAAATATATCAACTGTCCTCTATAACTCAAGTCCAGTCCAAATCTCAGTCCAACTCTGAAATAGTCCATATATCATCCAATCATCAAGATCTCTAATCCTCTGATAAAGTAAGATCATATCTAACATGTCCTCAAATAGCTGCAACATAGAATGGCTACTACTAATATTTAACATCAACGACATATCATCTGATAGTTCTCATAAATTCAACTATAGATCCAAGTCATCACAACCATTCATAATCCCAATAGTTCTATAATCATCTAGTTCCATTACTCGTCTAGTAGTCTGATATAATAATTGTTGTTCCATCATATCACAATATCCAGTACTAATCGTCTCACTTTAACAGACAACTCTGATCCATATGACTCCACAATACCCTCTTCTATTAAGATCAATCATGATATCCCAACACACGGTACCACAACATATCATATACATGCATCTAAGTTCCATCATGATATCTTGATACTAGGTACCATAACATGTACATGCATCTAAATTCTATTGATCAAGTCATTCCATCCAATATCCCTCTCCCAAAGTCATGAACACCATCTATACTCATTACACAACTCATGGGTGAAGTCTACCATCCATCAAGGAACCAAACACAACTAACAGACTCACATTAGTCGACTATAGAGGTAGTCCAAGTCGACTAGGGACAAGGCAAGTCGATTAGCCTTCTGCCAGAACAGAAGACAGAGGCACTACAACGCCTAATCTCCCACACAATACAAATATGTATATGTAACCTCTCTTGCACATATCAACATACACAATGTCCACATTATTCTATGTACACAATTAAATCAAAATATAATCAATTACATATAAAGAAACGGAACCGAAAGGAGTAAACACTCACTTTGGGGAATCTGCGCGTTACCGGGCGAGTCGCCGTCACGGTCGCCGTGGCGCCGCTCTTCGCTGTCGGACTACATAGGACGGTAGCCAGGGTCCTGGGGAAGACCCGGCTGCAATCTGGAGGTCTCGCGCTCGCCGGAAGGGCCTGGAATCGCCGCTCGCCCGCTGCTTGTGCTGCTGGCCTGAATCTGGATCTGCTGTGCGCGTCGCCGGGCGAGTCGCTGCCATGGTCGCTGTGGTGCGGTTCCTCGCCATCGGACTGCACGGGAGGGTGGCCAGGGTGCTGGAGAAGGCCACCGTGTCTGTCTCCGACGACGACTTGGCGTGGATCAGGAGAACTCGCTGCTCGCCCGGGGAAGATGGGGGCGGTCTGGATGGTGCACGGCTGTCCTTGTTGTTGTTGTCGCTGTTGATGGTCCGGATCTCACCAAACAAATCCAAAATGCTGTAACACGAAACCAATACATACAAATAATTATAAATACACGCTAAACACCCACATGTGCATACGAACATATACACGTACACGTACATATACACGTATACAAGCATACACATACATACATACATGCATACTCAAATAAATGCCAACACATATTATTATAAGTACATACACTTAATTAAATGGCATACCCATCTACACAAATAAATAGGAACCCATGCATATAAATCATGCAGACATATACATGGTTATACATAAACACATGCATGCATCCAAATTAATAAATATACCTATACATTAATTAATTTAATCCAAACATATCCATTTAATTAAGTCCCATTTATTAATCACTAAATATACACATACATGATTAAATAATAAATTCATGCATAAATATATACCATGCATAAATATTCAAATTAATAAATACCTATTATTAATTATAAATATCTATAAATTAATTAAATTCCACCCATGCATTTTACTAATATATATATATATATATATATACATGCATGCATGTACTTAATTAAATAACATACACTTAATTAAATTAAATGACTACTCATCCACATAAATAAATAGTAACCATGCATATAAGTTAAGATACATTACTATACATTATATAAAACACATAAATATATAATTAACATGAAATGGAAGAGAAATGAAGTGGGAGAAGGAAAGTAACTCACCTAATAATGTGGTGATTTGCGGCGCACCGACGGAGGCTCCGACGGAGGCGTACGGGGCCGCGGAGGGTGTCGTTGGATAGAGCAACTCGCCGTGAAGGGCGTGGGGTGCGTTCGCGCTCGCCGACGGCGTTCAACGGCATCCCGCGGAGAGCCAGAAAATGGCTCGGAGGAAGGTTATACAAGGAGTGTTTCTTGGTTGTCTTTGTCTTGGATTGTGGAGCACGGCCATCGGTGAAAAATAGCACACACATTAATTAGCCTCTACATAAAAATATATAGCACACATAAAATAAAATATTAATATACACTTATTTGTTATAGAGACTTGTTATAGAGAGGAATAATAAAGAGATGGAGAGAGGGGACTTACGGCTGCCAGGGGCGGCAGGATGTTGGGGTGTCTCGGCGCTCGCCGACAGAGGAGATAAGGTCGGCGAAGCCAACCTCGCGCGGTTCCCTCCGCTACAAGAGACTGGAGACCCAGGCCTACACCTTGCCAACAAGAATCAATGCCAACTTGGGAACGGGCGGCCAGCACAGAGCACCAAAAACAAGATCTTAAGCTAGTGGCAAGCGAACCTATCAAAAAAACCATGAAGGAATTTCTCACCAAAAGCCACAAGATCCAAATCTTTACCAATAATAGAAAAAGCTTGGCAAAAGAAGAAGCAATTTTAAGTGCAGCCCATCAAAGAACCAATCAGAGAGAGGAGCGGGAGAGGAAGAGAGAAAACAACCAGCTTTTCTCCCACTTGGATCCGACAGGAGCTAGATGATCAATCTCTGGTGGGCTGACTATGAGGGAGATGATGAAGGGGACCTTGGTTGGAGGTTGTGCGGCGGCTATGGACTCGGCCAAGGCGCTGCAGATCTGGGCGGCAGCAAAGTGAAGAGGAAGAGATAATTAGATTAGGGATCAATTAGGGTTTGGTTTAACTAATGAGAGTTTATATAGGAAAGGGGGAGTTGTTAGTGGGCCTCGGGTGACGGGCTTAGGAAAAAAATTGATGATAAAAGATATTGGGCCTAGAGTTAAAGAGTAAAGATAATGGGTGAATGTAATGGGTTATAGGTTTACATAAAAGAAAAGAAAATAAGAAGAGAAAAGAGATGAGCTTGGTTTTGGGCTCCAAGGATTGGGCTTAGAATTGGGCTTTAATTAAAAGAAATAGGTAATATGGAGAATAGGAAAATAGATAGTAGGCATGTGGGCTTAGTTTTAAAAAAATATAAAATGAGATGAAGAGGAGAATGGGCTTAAGCTTATTGGGCTTGGATGAAAAAAAAAAAAACAACTACTAATAGTGATAACAATATCATAATAATAATTACAATAATAATAATATCACCAGTAAAATAAATTAAATACTTTAAAAAATTGAATATACAGTATTTTAAATTAGGGATATTACAATAAAAGATTGGACTATTTTTGTAACTTGGAAATATTTGGCCCATGATAAAAACTGTATTTTTCTAAAACAATATTTTCCAAACATATTTTCAAAATCTTCATCAAATACAAAAACAAGATATACTTTTAAGGTATAGTGTGTATGGATATGATCCACTACACAATCATAATACAATATCTATGTTTTTGTCATAAAGCTCTAAATAAGGTTTTGGTTTAAAGATATGAATATAAGAAAATACCAAAATCCAAATAAGTATTTTTCCAAAATGAAAAATCTTTTCTAAGCTAAAAAATCTTTTATGAAAAGAGTTCTAAATCAAGAGTGTGTGTGTATATGTACTTGAGCAATCCACCAACTATCTATCCTTTACATTTTTAACTAAAATAAAAACAAAATCTTATACCTAGACACAAGTCTTCATCTTCTTGAAGTCTTCACTTGAAGGCTTCTCATCTTCTTGACTTGGTCCAAGCTTGATCCAAAAGCTCCTTAGATCACACCGTGCTAGCTCCAAATCTTGACATTTTATCTTTTGTTGAGCTATGCACCTACTAAGATCTTGATAATGAATCTGTCACTAATTAAACACAAGATCATTAGTAAATATAACTTCATGAGTTGATCATCATCAAAACTAGGGTGATAGGCCTTTGGGCCAACACCTACGTCATGATTTCTATTTTTATGGCTGCATCCTAAAGCACTGACATCACTTATACTATATGCATTTGTCACTCGATGTTGTCACCAATTTCCATTTTCCCAAAATTTTGATATGTATTATAATCACTATTTGACACTGATACTCTTGATACTGATCCCTGATCCTGTCACGCTAAGTCACACATTATCTTACACTTACATTGATTAATAAAATTAATCAAGTTAGGATTATTGGGGGAGAATGTAGCAGGGAAAATTCAGCAAGGTATGCTTAAAAGGGCGACCCCTTGTGGGTTTGATGCCACACGTGATCTTGTTATTTATGCGCGCCCCTGTTATTACATGTTACATGATACCTGAGTATAATGAACTGTTTCTCCCTGCTATCAGTATTGACTAACGCATCACTTATTTGATATGTAGTTGTCCTGTGGGATGGGGCGCAAGGTGGCTGCATTAGTTAAGGTAATAAAACATACTAGACTTAGAATTATCATTTGTGACATGGATAATCTTGACTACATGATGTTTCATGTCGCAAATCCGCACGTATTGTCAATCATAACATCCGTGATTGGAGAGAAAACTTGCCTTTGGGGCAAGCGACATTAAAATCATGAAAGTCAATGCAGATCAGGATCTTTCGTTCTTCTTGGGGACGGGAATGATATTGGTCACCCAGTCAGAATGTTGCTCTTCCCTGATGAGTCCAGAGTGTATAAGTTTCTTGACTTCTAATTTAATTGCCTCCATAATCTCTAGACAGAATCGTCGTTGATGCTGCTTGACTGGTTTCATGTTCGAATTAATGTTGAGGTGATGCATTGCTACTTGTGGGTCAAGACCAGGCATATCCTCATAATTTCAAGTAAAGACATCTATATATTCCTATATAAGATGTATTAGTTTTTTTCGAAAGGTGATAAGCTCTCGCTTATGAAGATGGGCTTGGGGTTAGCCTTGCTTCCCAGATTGATCCGGCCTACTTTATCCTCTGTGGGTGGCTCACACTGCTCAAAGTGTATGTCCAAAGAGTGTTTAAGTGTTTGATCCAGGGATCGGTATCCGACTTAGATCATTTCTTCATCTTCTAGATAGCTAATTGAGACCATGTTTACTAAAAGTTCTCTGAAGATGTCACCGACACTAGCATCCAATTCCTATGACGATATATCCGCAAGTGCTCATGATATAGAGATTCTTTAGACTCAAAGTCTGATGGAATAGGCATTAACACATAGCTTTACCCCTTTTTAGTTTTCTGATAGTAATCAGGGGCTTTCCCTTTAGGGATAAAAGATCAAAGCAATGTTCGTTCTCCTTTGCAAAAGTTTAAGCCATACTTTTTTGTCAGGTTGTATCCCATTTTCTCCATCATTCGCCATGCATTTGACTCGTAATGAGATAATTGGGGAGATTCAGTGTTTCTTTCTAAAGTTTCACCAGCCATTAGTTTGGGTTCGATCCTTCTGAATAGAATCAACTTTTGACCCTTGTCTTGGTTGGGACTTCAAAAAAGGCTCCTTGCGCCTCATTGGTCTTTTCATGCACCATAAGAGATGATCTTATTAGTGCATGTAATGATGTCAGGGCATTTATTCTAGACAAAGGGTCACTATCCACGTCAATACTAGTACCTGACGGTACAGAACCAGAAGCTAACACAGAAAGATAAGCCAAATTTAAATTCTTATTGATAAACCATTCTCCTTCAACATTGGCGGTGTTATCAAAATCAAGCTTATCAACAATTATTCCAAGTGGGTTCAGCTCCCAGGGACATTCTTCTTTTGTCTCTATTTTGGTGTCAGCTTCGTTATCAGAGTCTAAGTCCTCTGGTGATGGATCCTCAGCATCCTCAAGAGGATCTTGGTAAAGGAAGGAGTCTACGAAATAGTTCTCCACCCCTTTGAACAAATGATTTTCAGCAATCAACATTCTTACTTTGCCATCTTCATCAGCGTATTTTATAACCCGATGAAGAGTGGACCAGACAATGGAGTTGCAATGAATCCATGGTCGTTCTAGTAGCAAATTGTATGAGGTATCGGCAGTAATGACGTAACATGTCACCTCGAATTTCTATCGGCCGACCTAAGCACCCGAAAACCTTACCTGATTCAATTCGTAGGTCCCCAATTTGGTATCTTAGCTTAATCTTTCCCATCGGGCGCGTACCATTGGCATTGAAACTAAAGATGGTAGTTTGGGTGGTGCTTAATCAGTGGGTAGGAATGCCCAAGTGCTGCATGACCTTGCGGGGCATAATGCTCAACACGGATCCTGAATCAACCTGACTGTGGCTCACTTCAGATGATTCAATATACCCAGTGTAGTACAAGTGTTTATCATATTTTTCATTGATTTGCATATCATCAGAAGTGAATGTTATGCAAGGGAAATATTTAGAGGTTTGGAGATAGTGTCCTTTATCCTCCTCTTCATGTTCAGTCAGAATTTGGGCTATGAAAGCCTCTGAATCGGCAAAGGCTTCTCTGAAAGCTTCTCTCATGGATTGGAGAGTCTCATGAGTTCATAGAGAGTGATTTTGGTCGGGATGTTAGCTAGTTAAGCCAAGACGTCAAAATGAAAAGGTGTTGATAATCCTTTCGCTCTATCTTTTTGAAGAGCTTTGGCATACCGCAACTCTTTCTGCTTCTCCATAGGTTGCTTCGTGGATTGCTTCACTGGTTTCTTAACCGGTTGGGATGAACTTGCCGCTGTCTCATTTTATTTTTTTCAGGTACTGTTGGCCAGACCGCGTTCCTGCTATGAGTGGGGCGCTCTGCTCTGTAGCAAGAATAATCCTCTCTTCTTCTGAATCTGTAAGAGAGGCCACATCAGTCAATGCTTCTTTTGAAGAAGCGCACACCAAATTGCAAGAGGATGATTTTGCCTTGCCTTTGGACTTCCTGTTTGTCACAGTGGTCCACTGCTGGCATTGAACGAGATCAAGATGAACCCACATGATCTCTCCTTAGGGAGTGGGGACATGGATAAGACCCTTTTCCCCTTGATGGTGTGGGTCAACATTGATCATTCTCACTTTTTCTTTCGAGATGAGAACCACTCCGGTTGGTGCTAATGGTAGATCTCTACCAAACTGAAGTGGTAACGAAGATGTCATATTAGTAGTTACCTTCTTTTCCTCTAGGCGAAATTTAAGAAATTTAGCATCAATTAGAGCTTGGAACACATCTTTGAAAATGCAACAACTTTTGGTGGGATGTCCTAGCATCCGGTGGTACAATCAGTAGCTGGGGTCATCCGTCTTCCCCGCCTCTTCAGAGCATCATGCCTCCGGTAGCTTGAGCTTGTTGCTTTTGTGCAATAACTTAAAAAAGGAGACATCATGCTTGTCCTTGAAGGAAAATTGCTTGTTAGCTTGGACTTGGTCTGAAGAATTGCCTCTTCTTGCTGTCTTGGGCTTAGAAAAAGACTTAGCCTTTGTTGTCAGAGTATCCCTTCTTCTCAGTTGAGAAGATGATTCTGGAGCATGTCGTGTCAGGTTCATTGGTCATGGCTTACTGTCCTTTTCTTCAGCTTTGACCCTGGCGGCGATCTCCTCCGCTTGTTCGCTTTGTATGACCAACTGCTTCAAAGTGCGACACTCGAATACTCCTATCTGAACTAGGAGTGCGGTTTGCAGATTGTGGTAGCAAGTCTCTCCCAGTGTAGACTGCGTTTTGCCACTTTGTCATTGAAGCACCATACTCTAAAACCTCTCTACAAACATCTTGATTGACTTTCTTTTCTTCTGCTTTGTAGCAAGGATAGTGGGGACGGACACTTTGGTGTGTTCTCTTCAAAGAAGTGGGCTAAGAAGAGATTCTCCAAATCAGTCCAGTTCTTAATGGAGTTTACTGGAAGCTTCTTGAACTATTCAAAGGCAACCCTTTTGAGAGTGCCGATGAACTGATTAGTTTCTAAATATGCATATTTCTTGCCACATCTTCATATTTATTTAATATTAAATACTGTTAATAACACCTCTCTTGTATGTTTCTAGGTCCATGACATGAAATGAAAAAGAAGCCCAAAAATCCCATTTATTTTGTGATTTAAAGCCTACACATATAGCCATTGACTTTAGAAGGTGATTATATCAAAACCAGGTGCCCATATCTAGAAATCAGGGGCTACAACCGACAGAGGGACAAATCGACATGACGTGACAAATGGCGCCGCGCGCGCGGCGCCAGTATGATCTATGGAGCCGCGCTTCGTGATTTGATGCACGGATTCGTACATTCTCCCTGGTGCCCCCTTTTGCCTATAAATACCCTGGGATTTCTAGAGCTCAGTGGAGAATAGTTTAGAGAAGCGTTTTAGGGTTGTTTCTTTTCCATATATATAGTTTTTAGGGTAGTTTCTGTTAGTTATTCTTATTCTTCTTCCTCTCTTATATTTTTCAGTTCTTATAGATCATGTAATAGGTAAGAGAGTAGTACATAGGATGAAAGGAAGAGTGTTTGTACTAGAGGGTGACACCCATTGAAAGGATCTCTCTTTATCTTTACTTGTTTTTTTTCTCCCTAACTCCTTTTACATGCTTCGCTATTTTTCTTTCATGGCAACTAACTACTAACCACTAACTTGCTTACTCCTTACTTGATAATCCATATGAATCTAATGGCCTCTACTTGGCCTTGCTCTTGCAAGGGCCATTGATGGCTCATGATGATAGATTCTAACATTCTAACATCCTCACTCTCTAACAAGCTAACATTACTTTATTCTATGCATGCTCTTGTTTAATTTTGATGGTTTAAGTGTAGCATGCATTTATTTGTTGAGTTTGGAAGTCATGAGTTATATTATGGGTCATGCTTTAAAACGCTCTTGAACCAAGGACTAGTGATGGCCAAGGATACATGTGAGGTAATTATCACTAAGAGGTTAGCATAGTTAGTGGAGCCATTAGTAGTTAGTAGCCATGAGTTTTCTATTCTTTTTACATTGTTTTAGAAATAATTTCAAAAAGCATAAATATCTTCTCTTCAATGTTTCTATCTTTGTTTCCACCGTACACTTCTCTTTTCATTCTTTGTTTTCTTTTTTTTTTTTCATTCTTTAAAACATAGAAGAATCGTTAACACACACGTGAATAGACCGGTAAAGCTTCTATCGCTTGCCGCCCCTGTGGATTCGACCCGTTTAGCCTCTATGCTATAACAGAAGTATCGAGGAAACCAAAGCACGAACACTTTAATTAGTAATTTCAAAATATACACTTTTCGTGAATGATTTTCCCCGATCAGATTTTAGTGCCGTTGCCAGGGATGGGAATGGTTTGATCTACAATTTTGTTAACTTTTCTTCTTTGTTTTTTGTGTGCAGGTCAAATTTTTAGCATTGCTGAAGTCCACACTTGCTTTTGTGTGGTTGGGTAAATTCTTGTATATTGCTAACTTCTGTTGCTATTTTTTTGTTTAGATTGCTTATGCAATTGCTTGTGCACTGTAATAATTAAGAACTAAAATACGAAAATGGATGCTTTCAAATAGTTTAGACATTTGTATCTAGGTACATATTGCATTGCATATAGCTTAGGACATATACTTGAGTGATTTATTCACTTTTTTTATTCATTCTTATTTATATTGCACACTTGCACGATTCAAAAATTAAGGGCAAAACCTAACAGAACATAAGGTGGGAAAGTCATTACCCTCTCTTAGCCTAAAAATCACCTCCCTACTCACACAACCCAAGCCTAAATAATACTTGCTAGACGTTGGCCCCTAGGGACATTTCAAACTCATTTTAGAGATTGACCTAAGGGGGAAGTTGTTAGAATTTAACTCTTATCAAATCTGTGTCAAAGGTTGGGGATTGAGCCGCGAAAACTCGAAGAAAAGTAGTTTGGCATAATTAGGCCCGTTGCTCCTATACAGATACCTCCCACTGATCTTGCCCCTACCTGACCGATTAACTTGTGGTCAGATTCCTACAATATACCCCCCGTAGACCGTCTAGCCAATTAGGAGTCATCTAGGTCTAGGTCAACCCTAGAACAAGCTTGTTTTTTAATTTTTTTTCTTTTCTTTGTTTGTTTGTTGTTTGATTTTTCTTTTTTTTGTGATTACTGTGATAAATGGAATATAACCAAAAATTTTCTAACCAAATGAATCCAATTTTTACTTTGACCCCATTTGACTCGGATAACTCTGATCCGGCTATGTACAACATGAACTAATCATATAAGCCAGATTGAGATTATCCGACACAATATGACCCATGTCCCCAATCCTATGACTATAATTTTTAAAATAATTATCACTCTTCACAGAGTCAATGGGGATTCACCTACCCCGAGTCAAATTTTCAACCACCCTGTCTATAATTTTTGCAATGTTCATTCTCTGATTTTGCTTACTATACTCCTTTTCCAGAACCACCCTCTAAAGAAAATTCCGATTTGGAAAACAGTATGGTGGCCATGCTTGAGTCCCAACAACAAACTCAAAATTTGCTCAATTCACAATCTTTCCTACATCAAACTCCATATACTCTTTTTCTACAATATCCAATTGAAGAAAAATCTGAGTTAGAAAAGAGTTTGGAAGTCTTTTGTGAAATAACGTATTAATTTCAAAATATATTGGACTCATCCTCAACCAAATTTTCAAAAGTCATACTAATTTTTTCTAGTCGCACTGATTCAAAATGAACAATCATCCATCCTGGAAATGAATATATAACTCTTGCATGAGTCCGAGTAACAATCGCAAAATCTGATGGACTCACGACTTCACCATAATCTCCAAAACCAACTTTCATACTCACCTTTCAAGAAGAACCAATTCCAAAGAGTATGGAAGACATGATTCAGACTTAAAATTCTGATACCCGGCCTATCAGTAGGTTAGAATCAATAATAAGTGAATTGATCAATGAGAATGAGGAAAGTCTTTCTTATTAACCTTTGACCAATCCTTATATCCCTAACTCTATCGATTGGACCTGAGAATTATATTATATTGGAAACCAAGATTCAATTTCAGTACACCCATTTGAACATGACCAAACTCCAAGTTTTGAAAATCACATTGACATTTTGGCAAGTTTTCCCTTTCCTGAAATTGAAATTGAACATGAAAGTGATCATGAATCTCAAGTTGGTAATTCCATTTCACTTTTTGATTTAATAATGGCTCCGGTATCTTTACCAAATTTTTTTTCATATTCTGGAGTCAACATTGAATCCTGTACCAGTAGACCATGAAATTGAATCACCAATATCTTATGATCACACTTCATTGATGGAAAAAGTGTGTAAACATCAATTCTTTGGTTTGAAGCCCATTTTTGAACCAATTTTTACTCCCCCTTTTGAATCTCGACTTGATCCGAGTCAAATTCTCGAGTCGGTATCAGTTTTTGTTCCTATTCCATTTGAGTCCAAATCAATCATCTCCCAAAATCACACTTCATTGTTGGACTAAAGTGTTGAACAAAATTACACAAGAATTATGTTTGAAAATTGGAAATTGGGTGGGGATAATTTTTTAAATAAGATCATTTACTTCATCATTCTTTTTATGGGTTATATTCAAAAGGTCACTGGTGGGTTGCTGCAAATTTTACAATATATGATTTGGGCCGCATTTCATGGGCCAATAAGACCACCACCGGAACCACCAACCTGAGATAATTTTTTCTTCCCTATTTTATTTCATGCATATACACATTCATGTTGCATTGTGGACACTGCATGAGATAAGTGTGGGGGAGGATTTACTAACATAGTTAGTTTTAAATTTTCTTTCTTTTACACTTCTTTTTAGAAATTTTTTAGATTTTTCTTTTGTATAGAAACTCTTTTTCTTTTCTTTTACAAATTTTTTTTGAAATAAGAGAAATAGTTTTGATTTTTTTTTAAGAAAATTAAAAGGATCTTAGGAATTAAGAAGGCCTAAAATTATGAATTCTTAAACCGAGTCAAAATAATATATCTTGTTTAATTTAAGGTAAGGAAGTAAGATTAGAATGATAATTTGATGTTGAATTTTTTGCCTTAGATATATGCATTTCACACTTACATAATTTTTTGGGATTGAAACAAAGACTGAAAATGCCATAAAAATATTAAAAAAATGATGATAATTAAAACCACTTATTGAAGTTGGGTAATTATGCCTCAGGAAGCATGATTATTCACGCCTAAAAAGATAGAAAAAATCAAAATAATCCCCTTTAGTTTTGTGGCCTTGCTTACTTGAGTCCTTAAGCCCGAGGAATATTTTGTCATCTGGTGCCCTAAAATTATCTGGTTTGGGAGTCACCGGCTAAAGGCTCATTATCCCAGTAAATAAGAAAGCCTAAGAAAATTAAGGGGAAAAAATAAATATATACAAATAAACGGCATGAAAGTCCGAGGCAATATCCCAAAAATCTTCACAGTTCACAAAGCACATATTTTTCTAAGAGTTTTATGAAAGATCAAAGAATTGATTCAATTTTAAATTCTTACATTTAATTTATATCAAGATTTCACATTTAGACTTAGTTTAAGGAAAAATAATTTCTTGTTAACCTATGATGTTGGATTACTTAAATTTTCACAAAAATATTTAAAAACTTTTCTCTATTTCAAAATTGTTTTTCAAATACTAACATTTGATTTTTTTTTTCTTTATGGATTTTGTGGGTTTAATCCGCTAAAAATCCTCAAGAGACAAAACTCCTCCTCTGGGGGAAACCTAGAGGTTTAATGACTTATTGCACATGCTTAGTGCAATCGCGTCACCTGCAAAAGTGGTATAATAATTTTCTTAGTTTTTCTATTTTGCTCGGGATGAGCAAAAGATAAGTGTGGGGGTGTGATTAGTCTCTAAATATGCATATTTCATACCATATCTTCATATTTATTTAATATTAAATTCTATTGATAACACCTTTCTAGTATTTTTCTAGGTCCATGCCATGAAATGAAGAAGAAGCCCAAAAATTCTATATATTTGGTGATTTAAAGCCTACACATATATATCCATTGACTTTAGAAGGTGATTCAGTCAAAACTAGGTGCCCTTATCCAAAAACCAGGGGTTACAACTGACAGGGGAACAGATCGACATGACGTGATAGAAGGCGCCGTGCGTGCAGTGCCAGTACGGTCGCAGAAACACGGCCCTGGCAACATTTCCATGGCCGTACCATGGAGCCGCGCATCGTGATTTGATGCACAACTCCGTACACTCTCCCTGGTGCCCCCTTTTGCCTATAAATACCCTGTGATTTCCAGAGCTCAGGGGAGAAGAGTTTGGAGGAGAGTTTTAAGGTTGTTTCTTTTCCATGTATGTAGTTTTTAGGGTAGTTTAGGTTAGTTCTTCTTCTTCTTCCTCTTTTGTATTTTTCATTTCTTGTAGATCATGTCATTGAGAAGAGAGTAGTACATAGGATAAAAGCAAGAGTGCTTGTAATGGAAGGTAACACTCTATGAAAGGTTTTCTCTTTATCTCTACTTGTTTTCTTCTCTCTAACTCCTTTTAGATGCTTAGCTAATTTTCTCTCATGGCAACTAACTACTAATCACTAACTTGCTTACTCTTTACTTGATAATCCACATGAATCTAATAGCCTCTACTTGGCCTTGCTCTTTGAAGAGTTATTGATGGCTCATGATGATGGATTCAAACACTCTAACATCCTAACTCTCTAACAAGCTAATATTACTTTATTCCACACATGCTCTTATTTAGTTTTGATGGTTTAAGTGTAGCTTGCACTTGTTTGTTGAGTTTGGATGTGATGAGTTATCTTATGGGTCATGCTTTGAAACGCTCTTGAACCAAAGACTAGTGATGGCCAAGGATACATGTGAGGGAACTATCACTAAGAGGTTAGCATGGTTAGTGGAGCCAGTAATAGTTAGTAGCTATGAGTTTTCTTTCCTTTTTACTTTATTTTAGAAATAATTTTAGAAACCACAAATATATTCTCTTCAATATTTTTATCTTTGTTTCCATTGTACACTTCTCTTTTCATTCTTTATTTTATTTTTTTCATTCTTTAAAACATAGAAGAACCATTAACACACACGTGAATAGACCGGTAAATATTCAATCGCTTCCCGTCCTTATTGATTCGACCCGTTTAGCCTCTATGCTATAACGGAAGTATCGAGGAAGCCAAAGCACACAGACTTTAATTAGAAATTTCAAAATATACATTTTCGTGCATGATTTTCCCCCGATCATGAACAGACGGGCTAGAATGGCATCGCTTGATACTACATTCCTATTTTGGGCTTTAAGGTAGTATATTTGTTGGTTCGGGGACCCTTTACCATCAAAGGTCAGAAAGGTAGGTGCTTTGAACTGGGGAGGAAAGGGAACAACATTCCACTTGGCCGAGTATGGCCGAACTATCCCCTCCTCTTGAAGGTTGCTTCGATTAGAAATAGCCTCCAGACGTTTCTTGAGTTCATTCATTCTCTTGGAGTGATCGACTCCATTTTCTGAACCATCCTCCTCTTTAGATGAAGACTTGGGAGATTAAGAATTAGAGTTGTTCTCACTCTCAGTCTTATTAGAAGAGGGGCTTTCTCCCTGCTTTTGTTTTCCCTTGCTCTTACTGGAGGAAGCGTTAGGCTTGGGACCCTTTGATCTCTTCCTTCGATTTGTCAGCAACTGAGTTATCATCACCTTGAGGTCATTGATAGACTCTTGTTATACTAAGAGCATCTCCTGCTGCTCCTTATGCACTCGAGCTTGCTCCTCGAACCTCTTAGCCACAACTTCTAGAGTTTCGGCCATATATGCAAAGGCCTTCTTCTCCATATAAGAGTTGGACGACTGACATTCTGCAATAGCAGAGTACTCATCACTTGCTTCAATCCCCTTGGCTAGGGCATTGTAATCCATCGGGGCTATAGCTCCAGTTCGAATGCGGGTACATTGATAAATTTATTCAGTTCACCTAGTATTTCTTTCAAACCCGAGGAATGTTCAACATCAAACTCTTCAGAACTGATGGCAAGCTGATTTTCTTTTAACTTACTTGGTATGCTACTCGGTCCCACCATGTTGGAAGTCATCTCGGGGTATTCCACGTTGGAGAATTATTTCTTCTTGCGAGAGCAGCGCCTTTTGACTGAGTTTGAGGGTGGAGCCGCTGATAACCAATTGAAGACTGACAGTTTGCTCGTATAAGAGCTACAATGGCACTCAGAGAGTACTACCATGATGAGTTATTCACAGCAGCATTGGAGAGCAATTTGATCGACACTCTGCTTTCTTGTCAAATAGTCCCTCAGATCTGTTACAGGGATCTCTGAAGAACTAATCTCGAACTGATTGCAAATTAAAATACCGTGTAGCTTAGGGCTTACGGGTCGTGTTCACAAGGAGAGATGTGATGCAAGCATTTCGATATTTTTGGAAAAACAAATTTTAATGTTGGTGTTTTTTAAAAAGAAATAATATGGAGTGCAGAGAAGTGATTAGAAGAAAAAATGAAGATTTAGAATAGATTTTAGAAAAGATAATTTTTAAGAAAACTTGAGATTGATGTCATTTGTATTTATGGTAAAAAGAGATCCGGGTTCACTATCTTACTACTCAATGATGTATTCTTCCCTTGAAAATCTTCATGCCTCAACTCGATCATAGGCCAAAATATAGGTTTGAATTTTAAAGATTAAGTAAAGCAAATAAGATGTTGTATGGAAAAGTTAACTCCTTTTTAAAAATCACTCTTAAACTGAATGTTAAATCATTAAGTTTGTTTTCCAGGTATGAAGTAAAAACAAGTTCAAGTATTGTTTTCAAAATGAAAGTTTAGAAACCCACCCAAACCCATCTCCATGTGCCTTCAAGAACACTTGCAAAGATGCAAGGCTTAGTTTAAGGCATACATATGATTTCGCCGGGTTTTTGCACAAAAATCGTTCAAAACAAGAAGGATAGAAGAGAGAGATGATAGTATGCCCAGAAAAACCGATTTAGCTACTCATACTAGATGTAAAGCAAAATATAAAATTGAAATGCAACAAACCAATGATTTGGAGAAGAGTTGAATAAACAAGGTGAATCTCCTTTGATGTCACTTCAATAGTAAATTACACTCTTTTCCTCTTTCTCACTTGTTACTGGACTGAACTACAAAGCAAAAAACTGAGATACAACTTCTCAAAACTATCTAAAAATAATCCTAAACCCTAAAAATAAAGCAAAAATTTAATCCTAGTCTTCATCCTGCTAAACTCTATAAAATGCAGTATTTATAGTCAAATAAGGAACAGAGGAGAGAGTCAAAGATAGGGGGAGCGCTCCCCTTATCTTATGGGGCCAGATGGGCGCATCCAGGGAGCGAGGATCCCAAGTTTGTTGATTTCTCCTTTTATCCAACTGAATTTTCAGTTTGATCTCCGATTTAAATCTGATCTTCATTGATTCTCCATTTAACCGAATAGATCATTAGAAATCTGGGTTAACCGAACTGGATCTGGGATTATCTTCAGCTAACCAAATAGATCTAATTAAATCTGATTTTAACTGGTATTATTTGGCCTAATCTTATCTCTTTTAATTAGGACAAGACTGCAAATTAAGACATGGTTATTATCAGGATTCAGTACAAAATAGATGCAAAAAATTTAGTAATAAACATAAAATAAATATGCAATAAACGTGTACAGACACACCCCCACACCTATCTATCACCCATCCTCGAACAAAACTCAAAAGACTAAGAAGTTATTGGGTTACTTTTGCAGGTTATGCGATTGCACTGAGCATGTGCAATAAGCCTTTAAACCTCTAAGTTATCCCTAGAGTATGAGTCTTGTATAGTAAGGGTTTTCATTGGATTACACCCAAAAATCCAAAAAAGAAAGAGAAATAAAGTGTAAATATTTTAAAGCACATTTTTGAAAGCTAAGAAAATATTTGAAGTATTATTGTAAAATTCAAGTAATTTATAAGTTATAAGAAAATTGAAGTTTTTATTCCTAAATATAGTCTCTATTCAAAAACTTGTTATTAATCAAGGTAAGGAGTTAAACTATTTTTCTCATCTAGTCTATTATTTTACCTAAGTCATATGCACCTTTATGACCGTGAAATTTTGACTCGAGGTTCTTCAACTCTAACTCTTATGTCTCGTTTTTACAAATTTTTGGCGGTACTATCCCTTAGTTGTATTTGGTTTCTAATTTGCCCATGTAAGGAGCCTTAGGTCGGTGACTTTCAAACCGGACAGTCTTAGGGCACCGGGCGAGAAAATACCCTAATGACTTAAGGACTCGAGTAAATAAGGCCACAAAACATAAAAATTTTATTAATTATATGGACCAATTTTAGGCATGAATACTTATGCTTTATGAGGCACAAATGCCCAAGTTAATCAGAGGATTTTTGATATATGTATATTTAAATTTTTTTAATTACCTTTTGCATAAATACCAAGGCTTGCTTAGGCCAAAGCACCTAGATAATCAATAATTACATTTGTTTATTTTTTATTTATATATATTTATATTTTCTTTTTTTTTATAAGCATAAGAATCTTTATTTTTGAACCCAAAGTGTGTAAGTGCATAAAGCATGCATATTTCATCAAGATAAAAATCAAGACTAAATTATTTTTCCAATTTTTTTCTTAACCCTAGAAATACAAATAATCTTATTTTGAACAAGTATAAGAAATCCTAATTATGATTCTCCTATTCCTTAAAATTAACTTAATTTCTTACAAAGAATAGGTCAAAATATTACTTCTCTTTTCAAAAAGTTTTTAAAAGTACTTTTTTGAATAAAAAGATTAAAAAGAAAACCTATGTCATGTTAGAACCCTCCCCATACCTATCTCGTGCATTGTCCCCAATGTATGAAAGAAAAGTATAGATGCATGAAATAAAATGTAAAAGAGAATATGTTACCGATACACTAGGTCGAATTGACCAATAGCCGTTTCATTTACCGGCACCGATTCCAAGAAAAGTTTAAGGCATTGACCATTTACCTTAAAGTCATTCTCATTCTTGGTGTCACTGATCTCTATAGCACCATGTGAAAATACGGTCTTTACACCGAATGGTCTAGTCCATCTTGTCTTCAACTTTCCTATAAAAAGATGAAGCCTAGAATTATTGTCACACCTCGCTTCCCAAATTACATGAAAGCTGAGTAGCAACGAGATTCGGCGACGTATATTCACTAGGAAAATATCCCACGCATATACGCTAAGCCTAAAGTAATTTGAACCAGCAATATAATAATTATTATGATATGATAACACTACAATATAACATATAAATAATCACATATAATAATAGACAAATAAAGGAAAATAATAAGTAATGATTCCTATATATGGAGAATCACAAGAAACGATAAGAATATAGTAAAGTGAGAATACCAGTATCGAGCAAAGAGAACTCAATGCTCCTCAGGATGCCTATGATCCTCTCCAAATACCTGATCAACAATATATAACCCCAGATCTGGATATGCAAATCCAGGGAGTCAGAACTCCTAGTGAATGTGTAATAGAAAAAGGGAAAGACATGTGAATATAAATGTAAGCAGATTAGGAAACATATATACTGGAATAAAACAGAAATAACATATAAAACATGAATACAAAGTAATAAAGCCAGTCAGTACAAAGTCAGATATCTAATTGGGCGTTAGGTGTACAGTCAAGTTATTGGTATAATCAGATATCTACAATCAGTCATATATATCAAATTCAGTCTAAAAAGTCAATATAAGATTTCAGTTTTGTCATTAATTATGTCAGCAAACACCAACTGCCACGTGCAGTAGACGCATCCCATACTACGCCTACTACATGTGTCAATCAGGGTCCTAGGTTATTGAAACTGATTGGTTGGAGACATTATCCATGTTTTAGGTGGGTCCCGTACATACCCGGGACCACGGCCCCAGATGCCTAGAGCTGAACCAGGCCTGTACCGCTAGTACTTAGTAGTAGTAACAGTAACAATAGTAACATCAGATGGATGTCAGTTATCCTGGAAACCCTGCAGTGGAACCCTCATTTCAGCTGCGTACCTATATTCTAGGTCCACTCAAAATACAGACGATGTCTCCTCTATCAATTTTCTTAATCTCAGTGTAAGTTATCTTTTTACATTGTTATTTAATTTAGATAAATCAGTTAATACCCATGTTACCTAGAATTCTGGGACGATGCGGTGACAGTAACAGTAACAGTACAATATAGTCACAGTAATCAAGTAAATAATAAATAGAGCTATACCGAGCGTTACGGTCTAATGATATTTTCCCAGTAACTTTCAGTAATATGAATAATTACAGTAACATGTTCTGTACCATCTAATCAATGCACGATCTCATATAGAACTCATCATAATATCATCCACTCATAATCTCAATAGTCATCATGATTATCAAATTCGAATCTCAATAGTCATCATGAATATCAACTACTAAGTATGTATCCGATGCCATAAACCATAAGTCCATTAAATCAAAAATCAGTTCTCTTATCCTATCAATCATCTATGATCCTCTAAGTTACCAGTAACATAGATCAAATAGTAAGTGCTATCAAACTCTGAATATATTTCATCACCGATATCAATGAATTCACTCTCATAATAATTCTATCTCTATAACTGAATAACAACAATAACTAGGAATCCATCATGAATAGCAGTCTACTAATATCCTCGAGATCGACTAAAACAATAAATACCGAGATCACAAGTAATAAATGAAACATCCTCAAAAACCATTATCCAACTGTAATCAAGATCTTGATTAAGGAGTGCAACATCTTCGATAATATGACATCTCGATCATCTCTATATCTAATATTAAACGTCGATAAGGTCATCAATACTCAATCAATATAATCAGGATAAATCCGAAAGACTTTGTTCCAATAATCTAAATCCAAGATCATGTTACATATCGATATCAAAGCTAGGCTATACTTACAACACCTGGTGACAATCTAACAAGATTAATCTCCTCTATAAACTGATCAAGATCCAATGTAAAATATATCACAGGTCAACTTCAACTCTAACTAAGTCAATGCCAATTCAAGTATCGATAAATTGGTCTACTGGTAAAGCAATGTCATATCTAACACTTCCTCGATATCCACAGGAGTTCTAATCGGGATAATCACCAACAATTGCTTATAAACACTGTGCATAAGGTATGTCCTCTATCCTCAAATATAAAATAGGTCAACTAATCAGTAGATCCAATCAAGTCACAGCCAAGGGTATCCAATACTAGGCCTAAGCCAACAAAGACAAACTACCAACACATGAAATAACGCTAATAATCTCTCAAATCAACTAAATAAATAAGATGTACAGTCACAGATGTCACATGAAGTGATACAGGGAATCAAACTGGTAAAATAAAGCTGATAATCACATGTAATAATACAGGTAACATATACATACTACTGACAATGGTAAATAGAGAAAATGATATAAGAGCACACACTCATTTGAAATGACGTGATTTTGGATCCGAATCGCCATCTGGCTTTCACTGCACGAATCGGTACTGATCTACTGATCATCCTATGAATCAGTCTTCGAACCGTCGCTGTGTCGGGTCTACAACGAGCTCGAATCCGGATCTTCTGTTACTGAGTTCGGATCGCACGAGCGAATCCGCAACGTTGCAAAACACAACCGGATACACATAGAGGGAGGGGAATTAACACCAACTCACAACACCTAATAAAATATCAAAAGCACCCACATACATTAAACCCATGCATATAAATTTTCAAACACCTACATTTAACTACCCACATTTACACAAGTAATTTAATTCACACCCATGCATGCAATGTTTACATATTTACTCACACACCCCTACAGCTAATACACTACACATGCACACCAGTACACACCATCACACACACATGCATGTAGGGCACAACATACATACTCACGCACAGACCAACACATACACACACTTGATTATACAGAGAAGAGAGGAGATAACACACCCAAACACATACATTTGCACATTATTACATAGGTGCCCCCAATACATATTAATGCACACACTCTTAATTCACAACACACAAAATGCACAGAGAGGGGAAAGAGAGAACTCATAGCCATGGGGAGGATTGCGGCGCTCCGACAGAGGCGGCGGAGGCCGCAGAGGAGGTCGATGGATAGAGGATCTTGCCTGGAAGGGTGCGGGTTCGTTTGCGCTCGCCGACCGCAATCGATGGTGATCGACGGAGAGGTGAAAGATGTCATCCTAAACATATAAATTATAGCACAGAACAAGAAGGATACGGCAAGGTTCGTGGCGCACCGACGGAGGCTCTGAAAGAGGCGGCGGAGGCCGCGGAGGAGGTCAACGGATATAGGATCTCACCGGGAAAGGCACGGATTCGTTCGCGCTCGCTGACAGCGATCGGTGGTGACCCACGGAGAGGTGGAAGATGCCATGGTTGTGGGCTCATGGTGATGCTTGGATGATGGCGTATTGGGCTGCCATGGGGTTCAGCCAAGATATGGCTGCACTCGGCCATGGAGATGGGGGCTATTGGGCTGCCGTTGCGCCATGGTGGAGGGAGGGAGGCCAAGTGGATATGGATGTCGTGTTGTTAAGGTGTGTGCCGTGGAAGAGAAGAGGCCCGGGGGTCCGTGGAGATGGGTTGTGGGCTACTGTGCTCAAGGCAGCATGCGTGGTCATGGAGCTCGGCCTGTGCTCGGCCTAAGGTCGCGGTGCACGGGGATCATCTCTAGTGTTAAGGTGCTAGACGCAGCCTGAGCTATAGATGCGCACACATGGGGAGGTCTAAAGGAAGGTACAACTGCTACGACTAGTTGCAAAAGGGGGTTGTTCCTTGGCCGAGGGGGGGGGGGAAAGAGAGATGGAGAAAGTAATATATGAGAGAGAGAGAGAGAAACGCGAGAGAGATAGAAGAAGAGAGGTAGGCCGTGAGTGGGAGAGTGGGAGGACGTGAGTGGGAGGAGAGGAGAGCAGTTGGAGACGTGGGGAAAGAAATGGGGTGTAGGACGGGGAAAGACACAGATGAAATTGGGGGGGTGAAAGTATAAGATTCTTTAATATTATGGTTCCTCATTTAGGAACAAATGCCAGCAAGGCATGATGGTTGGTCCATTCAATGCCTTGCTGTGGTGTTCACTGGTTCAAAACTTGCAGCCTTAAAACTGTTGTTTCTATTTTATTTTTATTTAAATTTATCTCTTTTTGTTTTTGAAAAAATAATTTAAGCATTATTTTATTTGATTAAACTCTATTAATTCAGAAAAATTCTCGAAAATTCTCGAAAATAGAAAAAGTCATCTTGAACATTTTTGTGAAGTCAGATCTCCAAAATTCATCCCTGATTGTTAATTAAAAATCTCAGAGTTAGTTTGTGACACCGATCGACCCCAAATTAATATTCTTCCCCAATAATTCTCAAAAATTTCAAAAAATTTAGAAAAATTCAAATAATGAAAAATAAAATGGCCTCAATCCGGCTACCTAGATGATTAAATTGGGTATCGAATACCAGTATTGACACCCGTACATAAGGAACCAAGGGTTACAGTTATATAGTAAGACTTTTTCTCTAGGGACAAAAGCTTTTCTTATGATATGCTTATCATGAAAAATCTTAACTCTATTTTTTGTGATCTTTTTATTCTCATAGGACTCATTTTTCAACAACTCTAATTTAGAAATTTTTAATTTTCGAAGGTCACTGGACTTATCCAAATCAAAATTTAGGTGCTTGATTGCCCATAAGACCCGGTGTTCTAACTCAACGGGTAGTTGACGAGCCTTCTCAAAGACTAACTTATATGAAGACATTCCTAGAATCATCTTTAAAGCGTTCCTGTAGGCCCACAAGGCATCTAAAATTTTGGTAGACCAATATTTCTAATTTTGACTTACAATCTTCTCCAAAATAAGTTTAATTTGTCTGTTGAAGGCTTCTACTTGCCCTCTGATTTAAGGGTGGCATGGTGTGAACAATTTGTGTGTTATGGCATATTTTCGCATAAGACTGCAAAAGTTTTATTGTAGAAATGACTGCCATTGTCGCTAATAATTGATCGAGGGGTTCTAAAGTGCGAGAAAATATTCTCTTTTAAGAACTTGACAACAATCTTGTTGTCATTAGTCTTGCTAGGAATGGCTTCTACCCATTTCGACACATAATCTACAACAGCCAATATATATTGGTTTCCAAATGAGTTAGGAAAAGGACCCATAAAGTCAACGCCCCAAACATCAAAAGTTATACTTTTAGAATTGGGTTGAGGGGCATCATATTTTGTTTTGAAATCCTTCCTATCATTTGGCATCTAAGGCACGTCTTGCAAAATTTATAAGTATCTTTGAACAAAGTGGGCCAATAGAACCCACTTTGTAGCACTTATTCAGCAATCTTGTGGGGACCAAAGTGTCCACTGCATGCAAGCTCGTGACAAAAGAACAGAACACTCTTAATTTTCTTATCAGGAATGCATCTCCTAATGATTTGATCGAAACAGTACTTGAAAAGATACAGTTCCTCTCAAAAAATACCAGACTTGAGATAAGAACTGGTATACATCCCTTTTCGATGACTAAGATGGAGTTTGATTTATGACTAAGTAGTTCACTATGTCGACAAACCAAGGTACTCTAAAGGCAACTAAGAGGTGTTCAACAGGAAAGCTGTCATTGATGGGCAATTCGTTGTATGGAGAATTTGTGATACACGAGAGATGGTCAGCATCAACATTTTTTACGCCTTTTTTATCTCAAATCTTGAGATTGAATTCTTGAAGAAGGATCCAATAAATTAGTCGGTGCTTGGCATCCTTCTTCATCATAAGGTATCTTAGCGCACAATGATCAGTGAAAATAATCATTTTTAGACCCTAGTAGGTAGGGACAATATTTCTCTAATGCAGATAATACCGCCAAGAATTCCTTCTCACTTGTAGTGTAATTCAATTGTGCATCATTGAGAGTCCTGTTTGAGTAATAAATCACGTGCTGCTTGTTATCAATGCTCTGTCCTAAGACTACACTTATGACAAAACCCAAAGCATCATGCATGATTTCAAACAGATTTGACCAAGCCGGTGAAGAAATGATTGGCGCATAAATAAGCTAATTCTTTAACTTTTCCCAAGAATTAACATATTCACTATCAAAAGTGAAGGACACATCCTTAGCTAAAAGGTTAGTTAAGAGTCTAGCAATTTTGCTAAAGTACTTAATAAACCTACGATAAAAACTGGCGTGTCCTAAGAAGGATCGGATATTTTTTATACATTTTGGCACAGGGAGCTTAGTTATGACCTCAATTTTCCCTTTATCCACTTCAGTTCCGTTCTTAGAAATCTTCATGTCTTACCATGAATTGGTTTTTCTCCCAATTCAGTGTTAAAATTTTCTCGTCATAATGTTGGAGCACGAGTTTGAGATGGTGAAGATATTGATCGAATGAGTCTCCATAAATGGAGAAATCATTCATGAATATTTTAAAGAATTTTCTATCATGTCAGAGAAAAACTCAACATGCAACATTGAAACGTTATTGGGACATTGCACAAGCTGAAAGGCATTCGACAATAAGCAAATGTCCCAAATAGACATGTGAATGTGGTCTTATCTTGGACCTCCAGAGCGATAAGAATCTGATTGTACCCCAAGTTACCATCCAAGAAATAGTAATACTCGTGGCCAGCTAACCGTTCTAACATTTGATCAATGAAAGGAAGCGGGAAGTGGTTCTTATGAGTTCCAGCATTTAACGTCCTATAGTCAATACAAACTCGAATCTTCATGGGAAGCCGAGTTTGAATCAACTTTTTGTTATCATTTTCCATCACGGTGAAACCATATTTCTTCAGAACTACATGAACATGACTGACCCATTGGCTATCAAAAATGGGATAGATGATCTCATTATCTAGGAGTTTCAAAATTTCAGCACCAACTACCTTTTGCATTATAGGATTTAACCTACACTGTGGGTCTCTCTTGGGTGTCGATTCTTCATTGAGATGAATGCTATGTCGAACTAAGGCTGGACTTAACCCCTTGATGTCGGTTATTGTCCAACCAATGACTTTCATATGTTTTCTATGAATTGACATATGGCTTTCTTCATACCCGATATTTAATTGTGATGCTATAATAATTGGTAGAGTCTCTTGTTCGCCTAAGTAGATGTACTTGAGATGCTTAGGCAAAGCTTTCAATTCTATGGAAGGGGAAGGCTCAATGGAAGGAGGAGTCAAGTTCGTTGGCTCCAATTTTGGTGAAATAGGGCCTGATGCCCAACTCACAGTAGACTCGACCATCGTGTCAAGATCAAAATTCATAAACCCAAATTCAAACTCACTTTCAATTTCTAGCTCCAATTCTTCTCTATGCTCACTTGTTATGTTGTCCACTTCAAAAGTTTGGTCCTCTATATCTCGAGGTTGCTTTCCTAAGTTGAAAATATTAACTTATCTAGTCATGTCTCCAAAGGTTAACCTCATAGATCCATTCCTACAGTTGATAATTGTATTAGCAGTAGCAAGGAACGGATGCCCTAGGATAACAAAAATTTGAGACCTAGGATTGCAAACAGGTTGTGCCTCAAGAACTATGAAATCAACAGGGTAGATAAACTCCCCGATCTAGATAAGAACATCATTAATTTCTCCTCGAAAGCATTCACTGACCGCTCAGCCAATTGGATGGTGAGTCAGGTTGGACTAAGCTCGCCCAACCCGAGTTGTTGATAAACTGAGAAAGGCAGTAAGTTGATGCTTGATCCCAAATCAAGGAGTGCCTAACTAATTTCAGCTTATCCTATAGTGCATTTAATGGTAGGATAACCCAGATCCTTGTACTTGACAGAGAATGGACCCGACAGTAGCTTCCTAATGTTGGTGGCTGAAAGGACCGTCTAGGGTACATTAGACTCACTCTTCTTGGTGCACGTATCCTGAAGAAATTTTGCATAAGATGAGACTTGTTAAATAGCATCAAGAAGTGGCACATTAATCTTCACTTGATTAATGATCTTAATTATCTTGTCTATGTATGCATTTTGTTTGTTGTTCTTAAGCCTATTTGAAAATGGTACTATAGGTTTGTGCACCTGATCGGCTGACTTGTCTTTATCAGACTCATCAGTTTTGGATGGAATGGAGTGATCGAGCCAAACCTGCACAAAAAAAATACCGAAATTTAGAATACTGCTAGGTCCTCAATTCTACCGTGTAGCTAAGGACTAACTAGTCGTGATCCAGAGGGAGGGACTGGGATGGAACTGTTATGTAAGTTTCACTCTTTTAATTTATCAAAAACTAGTTAATATTTATCTTCTCAATTTTATAAAAAGAAATAAAATTATTATGTTAAGTTAATAAGGAGATGGTAAGAAGAGATTGTGGTGTTGTTGTTTTATTTATAAAAAAAAGGAAAGACTATAAAAAAGAGAGAACTATAACTCTAAAATAATGAACTGAAAAAGAAACAAAAAGAGTACCTACCTCTACCTTTGAATCATAAAAAAGACTTGCCTCAGCATGAAGTAAAGAAAAGCAAAAATGGTGCTTGGCCAGATTGAGTTTGATGAAGAAAAGTGGAAAAACTCCATTGATGTCACCATCAATATGAGTCTCTTGAAAAAGAATTACAATAGTGTCGCTTTACAATAATTCCTAAACTTAGTCTTTATTCAAACTTAGTCATTCCTAAACTTAGTCTTTATTCAAAAACTTGTTTTCAATTAAGGTTAGGATTAAAATTGTATTTCTCATCTAGTCTATTATTTTACCCTAAGTCATATGCACCTTGTGATCGTGAAAATTTGGCTCAGGATTCTTCAACTCTAACTCTTATGCCTTATTATTTTCTTTTTTATTTATGGCGGTAATATCCCTTAGCTCTATTAGGCTTTCTAATTCACCCATGTAACGAGTCTTAGTCGGGGACTCTCAAACCAGACGGTTTTTAGGGCACCGGGTGAGAAAACACCCCAAAAACTTAGGACTCGAGGAAATAAGGCCATAAAACTAAGGATTTTTTTTTATATGAACCACTTTTAGGCGTGGATATTTATGCTTCATGAGATACAAATACCCAGCTTAATCAGAAGATTTTTTTATATAATACATATATTTTTTATTTTTTATATATATAAGGCATTAGAATCTTTGTTTTAGAACCCTAAGTGTGTAAGTGTATAAAGTATGCATATTTCATCAAGGTAAAAATCAAGACTAAATTATTTTTTTAATCTTTCTTCCTAACCTCAAAATCAAACAAATAATTTTATTTTGACCAAGTATAAGAAATCCTAATTATGATCCTCTTATTCCTTAAAATTAACTTAATTTTTTATAAAAATAAGTCAAAGTATTGTTTTCCTTTTCAAAATGTTTTAATGAAAGATTTTTTTTTTAAAAATTAGTGAAGTTAGCATGTTAGTAAACCCTCCCCCACACCTAACCCATGCATTGTCTTCAATGTATGAATGAAATACAATAATACATGAAAAAGGAAAAAGGGAAGGAAAATTGTCACCTCAAGGTGGTGGTTCCGGTAGTGGTCTCATTGGGCCAAGCGTTTCTGCCCAATTTAGATATTAGATTTTCATGAAACCCACCTTTCATCACCTCTTTCTTATTAATATTTTTATAATCCTCAATATGAATAGGATCATGCAAGATCCTAGCATGAAACTTTTCCCAGTCATATGACCAGTCTTGGGATATCATCACAGAGTCATATTGATCTAAACCTTGGTCCAACAATGGAATGTGATTTTGTGGAATGGATGTTTGGGCTCAACAATGAAGGGAATGGGAACCGATACTGATTCGGGAATACAACTCAAATCAATCGAGAGTAGGAGTTGGTTCATGAGTATGGTCCAAATCATAGAATTGAAGTTTACATTCATTTTCCAATAATGGAATGTGACTATCCAAAATAAGTGGTTCATGTTCAAGCTCTATAGGGATAGGAATCAGTGTTGGCTTCAGAATTAGGTCTGAATCGGGTAAGGATACCAGAGTCAACATAGATTCAAAAAGTGAAATTGAATCACAACATTGAAAATCGGTGTCACATTCATCTTCAAGTTCAACCTCATTGAAATGAAAACTTGCCAATTTATCAATGGGTTGATATTGGTCAAGTTCAAAATTATGTGGTGAAATCGAATCTTGATTAAAATCTCCAAGATACCATGATTCTTCGTCAATATGGCTAGGAGAATCTGGAGTGGTCAAAAATGTGTTAGGTAGAGTTTTCTCATTCCTATCATTAATTATTTTGACCAAATGACTCACTTTTACTTCTAGCCTATTGATAGATTGGAGACGATCCATTTGGGATTGAATAATATCATTTTGGGACTGAATCATGAATTCCATAGTCTTTTCTAAGTCAACCGGTTCTTTTTGTTGTGGTTGGACTTGGAAATTAGAGTAAGGATCTTGGATTTGAGAATTGTTTGGGAGAATTGAGTCCGCTATGATTTGTACTTGTCGTGTGGACTCAAGGAAGGCTTCAAAAGTCTTTTCTAAAGAAAATTTCTCTTCTATAGGTTGGTCTTGGTATGGATTATATGAAGCTGTTTGTTGGTGAGGTTGTTGATGGTAAGACTCGGGGAGTTGTATCCCCACTGACTCGGTGAAGAGTGGTGATGATTGTCCCATTCTTGTTCATAATATTGAGATTGGGGCATATTTTGATTCGGATAAGACCAATCTGGCATACTTAGTTGGCTAGAATTATGTAATGCCGGGTTGATAATATCCGAATTGAAAGAGATTGGGGTGAAATATGAATTTGAGTTATAATCAGAATAATTATAATTATAATCCATTTTCACAAGAACAAACAAAAACTAACAAATAAACAAACAAGAAAATAACGAAAAATCTAGCCTATGGTAGAGCTTAGACCTAGACGACTCCTAACTGTTGATTATCCACAGGAGGTATATTGCAGAACCTGACCACAAGTTAATCGGCCAGGTAGGGGCAAGATTGGTGGGAGGTATCACGAGCCTAATTATGCCCAACCACCAGCCTTCGGGGTTTCGCCCCTCAATCCCCAACCTTAGACACCGATTTGACAAGAGTCAACTTCTAACAACTTCCCTCTTAGGTCAATCCCTATTTGAGTCTGAGATGTCCCTAGGGCCAACGTCTACTTAATTTTAAGTTAGGATGGGTTAGTGAGTGAGGAGATGATTTTTGGGCTAAGGAAGGGTAATGACTTCCCCACCTTATTTTGTTTAAGGATATGCCCTTAGATCGTTTTTGTGCTCGTGTGCATGTGTATAACAAAAATAACACCCAAGCAATATAACATACAAGTGTGTTTCCTAAGCTATATGCAATGCAGACGTACCTTTTCTCCAGCACTCTTCAACAGTAATGTAAAGAAACGAAATAGACAGATGCCCTACGATGCAAGAGTCTAAACATTTATTAGCATTTACAAAGCAACAAATTACTGTTGATTATCAATATGTACAGAGTGAGTTAAACAGATAAACTAATAATTGCAGAAAGTTAATCTCTGAAAAGTAACCTGCAAGAGACTACAGTTAGTAGTTCACCACAGTTGTGGGCACTGATGCTCTGCCTTCTTGGACAGAGGCACAGAGTAGCAATATGTCCACTGCATCTCCTAGTTTTGTGTAATTAGCCCCTGTACACCAAAACAAAGAAGAAAAAGAGATTAATTTGTTAAAGTAAATTAAAAAGAAAAGAAAACTTACTTTCCCTCCCCGGCAAAGGCGCTAAAATTTTGATCGAGCCAAACCTGCACAAAATATACCGAAATTTAGAACAGTGCTAGGTCCTCAATTCTACCGTGTAGCCTAGGGCTAATGGGCCGTGATCCACAGGGAGGGACAGCGATGGAAGTGTTATGTAAGTTTCCCTCTTTTAATTTATCAAAAACTAGTTAATATTTTCTTCTCAATTTTATAAAAAGAAAATAAAATTATTATGTTAAGTTAAGAAGAAGATGGTAAGAAGAGATTGTGGTGTTGTTGTTTTATTTATAATAAAAAAGGAAAGACTATATAAAAAAGAGAACTATAACTCTAAACTAATGAACTAAAAAAGAAAAGAAAAAGAGTACTTACCTCTACCGTTGAATCGTAAAAAAGACTTGCCTCAGCATGAAGTAAAGAAAACCAAAAATGGTGCTTGGCCAGATTGAGTATGATGAAGAAAAGTGAGAAAACTCCATTGATGTCACCTTCAATATGAGTCTATTGAAAAAGAATTACAGTAGTGTCACTCTACAATAATTTTTCTCTCTTTTCTCATGTAACTCTCTCTAATCTAAAAGAAAATAAAAATAAAAATTACATTGAAGAAGAAAAGAAAAATCTAAAGTAAAGCTCTCTCTGAAGTGGTTTCCTTTTTGCCTTTGAGGTATGAGGGTATTTATAGGAGAAAACCAGAGGCATAGAACGCGTATGAAGATAGAAAGATCTATATATTTCTGAATTTGAATTCTCCCCTTATCTCCAAACTTAATTTGATTTATCTAGAAATTCAATTCTGATCTGCAGCTTGTTGGCATGTTGATTTCTAAATATCACTTATCAAATGATAGAATTGGAACGAGTGATCAATAGAAGAATTGTATCCCTTTAAGTCTTCTTTCTGTAGCATTTTGAATCATTAGATTTGAGTTTTGGTAGCGATGTTATTATTAAAATGCTAAACTGTATCCAGCCTGAATCCAAATCTAGATTGCTTAATCTCATCCGATGATCTTCTCTCTATTCATTTATCCTCTTTGATTTTTAGTTTGTCTTCTAGAATTAATAAGATATCCATTTATCTTCAGCAAAACTGATAGGGTTTTTAAACAATCCATTTTTTCCTTGAAATTAGATGATATTATCTTATCTGATATATCCAGTTTTCAGATAAGATAGCTTCTAGAACCTTTAAATTTGAATCGATCCCCTTTCTTTTTAACTTTTGAATTTTTGAATTTAATTGGATAAATTTCAGGATTAGCTTCTCCCTATCATACCCTGCATGAATTAGGACATTAAGACAAGTTATTTGCAATATTCATGATTGAAGCCAAACCTGCACACAAAATAAAGAATTTGGATTTAAGAATAAAGATGTGCAAGTGCTCAATTCTTACCGCGATAGCAAGTGGCTATGCGGGTCGTGATCCACAAGGAGGGTTTGCGATAGAAGCGTTCAAAGTTTTGTATTGAAATCTTAATGAAGATAAAACGAAAGTTCTTCTTTGTTTTTAAGAAAGAAAAATGAAAAACGAGTTATGTTAAAGTTAGAAAGAAAACGGTAGAATGAGAAAGTGGAGAGAATCAGAAAGCGACTATGTACAAATGAGTTGAAAAAGAATAATTTGGAAGAGGTAGTGTTGGTGATTTAATTTACAGAAATAAAAGAAAAGAAATAAAAACAATTACTTACCTTCTTTTCACCAAAAGCTTACCTTGAATCTTTAGCGACGATGTTACCTTGAATTAGAGGCAATCAGCGCATAGCCCATAAGAGTTGATTATTGGTCTCTTCCACATTACATCATCAAGACAACTTCAAGCATGAAATGATACAGAGAGACTCACATCCATCGTCATGAGCTATCGGTGGCACTCGCAAAAGCAAGGCTCTTTCGATGCTTTTAGACTCACTTGAAAGACAATTTGTACTAAAAGAAGAGTAAAGTAGAAAAGAAGAAGAAGAAGAAAACTAAAAAGAAGTACATACAAAGAAAGAACAAAGATTCGATTTCATAACAATAAAAGAAAAGAAAGAAACCCTACACCGGTGTCACTCTCAGCTCAAGCTTCATTCTTGTTCTTCGATGAAAGTCTGATCTCCTCTGATTTACATAAATGAAAACTAAAATTACATGAAAAAGAAAAAGAAAAACCTAAACTAAAAATGGAAAACTAGTCTAAATCCTATCTCTGCATGGTCGTCCCATTTTCAGTGCAAATACTGGCTTTTTATAGGCATAACCCACACGAGGAGGATCCCGGGGAGATCTGGGGAGCAAACGCTCCCCCTAACTCCCCAACCAAGCCGCGAAAACGCAGCTTTGGCCGCGTTTCCACGGCCAGGGTGTGGCCAGGTGGCCACACCCTGTTGGTGGGTCGCCTTGGTATTTCCTTCTGCTTTTATCTTCAGTTGGTTTCTTCGTTTGAGTCCAGTATTGTGACGAAATGGCCTTGGATTCTTGGCTTTAACCGATCGATTCTGAGAGGATTCTTCTCAACCGGTTTTCAACCTCTTGATTTTGCCCTGATACAGTGAGTGCGAATTAATTCTTATTTAATTCAGAATTTGGTGGGCTTTTGGGCTCATTTCTCTTCATCTCCTTAAGGAATGGGCCTGCAAATAAATTAAACAATTAATTAGGACAATGCAGCTTTTATTCTATAATAAGTAAGGAAATATGATATTAAATATGCAACATTAGCGACCAATCACACCCCCATACCTATCTTTTGCTCGTCAACTAAACTATACTAAGAATTATTAGACCACTTTCGCAGGTCACGCGATTGCACTGAGCATGTGCAACAAGCCATTAAACCTCTAGGTTTCCCCTAGAGGACGAGTTTTGTCTCGTGAGGGTTTTCAGTGGATTGCACCCACAAAATCCATAAAGAAAGAGAAACAAAGAGTTAGTATTTTTGAAAAGCATTTTGAAAGAGAAAAATATTTGAAATATAATTGTAAGATTTAAGCAATCTATAAGTTATAGAAAAACTGAATTTTTCATTCCTAAACTTAGTCTCTATTCAAAAATTTGTTATCAATCAAAGTAAGGAGTCAAATTGTACTTCTCATCTAGTCTATTAATTTACCCTAAGTCATATGCACCTTGTGATCGTGAAAATTTTGACGAAGGGTTCATTAACTCTAACTCTTATGTCTTATTTATATATATATATATATATATATATATATATATATATATATATTTTGATGGTATTATTCCTTAGTTCTATTAGGCTTTCTAATCTGCCCATGTAACGAGCCTTTAATCGATGACTCCTAAACCAAACGGTCTTAGGGCACCAGGTGAGAAAACACCCCAAGGACTTAAGGACTCGAGCAAACAAGGCCACAAAACTAAGGATTTTATTATATGAACCCCTTTTAGGCGTGAATTCTTATGCTTTATTAGGCACAAATACCCAGCTTAATCAGAGGATTTATATATATATATATTTCTTATCTAATCATCTTTCGCATAAATACTAAGACTTGCTTAGGCCAAAGCACCTAGCTAATCAATAATTAGATTTGTTTATCTTTTTTTCTTTTTTTTTTATAAGGCATAAGAATCTTTGTTTTTGAACCCTAAGTGTTTAAGTGTATAAGTGTGCATATTTCATCAAGGTAAAGATCAAGACTAAATTACTTTGACAAATTTTCTTCCTAACCCTAAAAATCAAATAAATAATCTTATTTTGACCAAGTATAAGAAATCCTAATTTGGATTTTCCTATTCCTTAAAATTAACTTAATTTCTTACAAAAAATATGTCAAAATATTGTTTCCATTTTCAAAAAGTTTTTAAAAGCAAAGAAAATGTTAAATTTTTTTTTTAACAAAAAAAAAACCTAAGTTATGTTAGACCCTCCCCCACACCTATCTCATGCATTGTCCTCAATGTATGAATTAATGCATAGATGCATGAAAAAGAAGAAAGGGAAGGAAAATGTTACCTTAAGGTGGTGGTCTGATTGGTCCACGAAATGCGGCCCATTCGACTTTTCGTTGGGTTCGGAGGAACCCACCAGAAATTTCACTAATATAACCCATTAAAATGATGATTCCATGAAGGATTTTTATTAAGTATTTGACCCCATCTAATTTCCAAATTCCATAATTAATTTCGGAGTCAAATTTGTCAACCACCTTATCCCAAAATGGAGTATGAAATGATAGAATGATTGACTTGGACTCAGGAAGTATAGGAACTAATACTGACTCAGGAAGGTGACTTAAGTCAAGTAAAGGCTCATGAGTCGAGATTGGTTCAGGAAGTGGGTCCAAGTCAAGAAAGTGAAACTCAAGTGCACATTTATTTTCCAACAATGGAATGTGACTTAATATTGGTGATTCAAGTTCAGGAATGATAGGTGGGAGAATCAAAACTGACTCTAAAATATTACTCAAGTTTGGTAACAAAACAGGAGTCAATATTGATTCAGAAAGTTGAACTAGATCATAGATTTGAGAATCTAGGTCACATATCTCATTGAGTTCAATATCAAAAAAATGAGAACTTGCCAATTTGTCAATAGGATTTTCAAAAGTGTAAAATTGGTCAAGTTCAATATGATCATCAAGAATGGGTGATTCAATTTCATGATGAATTGGCACAGGATTCAATGTTGACTCAGGAAAAAGATTGAAATCAGGTGAAGACACCGGAGTCATTATTGAATCAGGAAGTAAAATTGAATCACTAAGTTGAGATTCATGATCATATTCATTTTCAAGTTCGATTTCAGGAAAAGGATAACTTGCCAAACTGTCAATATTCTGTTCAAAATTTAGAGTTTGGGCAAGTTCAAATGATTGTTCTGAAATGGAACCTTGATTTCCAAAACAACCTGACTCATCGGCTCTAACAGGATGGTTAGTGACATCAGAACTGGTCAAATGGTGGGAACGTAGGGATTGGACCATCATATCTATGTCACGATTACGAGCGTTTTGAGCCTGAGTCATGGCTTCAAGCATCTTTTCATAGTTGATAGGTTCATTGTTTTGATGAAAAGATAAAGTATTGTCTTGGAATTGGTGGTGAAATTGTGAGTCCATTAGATTTTAGGATTTGTGTTTCGACTCACGCATACTCATTTCAAAATTGATAGTTTTCTATTTTGGACTGGTGGAACTGAGTATGAATCTTGAAAATATTGTGGACAAGGTGGAGAGGGAGGACAAGTTGGTTGAAAATTGGACTCGGGGGAGGTGAATCCCCACTGACTCTGTGAAGAGTTGAAATCATTCTGGAAATTATAGTTATTAGATTGGGGGCATGGGTTATATTGATTCGGATAAGACCAATCCGGCACACTAGGTTGGTTAAAATTATGATATGCCAGGTTGGTAATATCCGAAAATGAAGTCGGTGTGTAATATGGATTATTATTGAAGTTGGAAAAATTATTATTATAGGCCATATCACATAATAGAATACAAAAAAAAAAAAGGAAAAAACAAACAAATAAGCAAACAAATAAAAGGAAAAAATTCTAAACTAAGTTAGGGTAGACCTATGACCTAGACGACTCCTAACTGATTAGACTGTCCACGGGAGGTTTAATGCAGACTTTGACCACAAGCTAATCAGCCAGGTCAGGGCAAGGTTGGTGGGAGGTTTTCCGTCAAAAACGTTCCTTAATTAAATAACCACCAACCTTCGGGCTTTCGGCCCTTAATCCCTTTCCTAGACACTGATTTGGCAAGAGTCAAATTCTAACACCTTTCCCCCTTAGGATAATCTCCTAATTGAGTCTGAGATGTCCCTAGGGCCAACGTCTACTCATTTTTAGTTAGGCTTGGGTTAGTGAGTGCTTGGAATCTGATTTTTGGGCTAAGGAAGGGTGATTAAATCCCCACCTTATCTTGTAAATGGGTGGTGCCCTTAAAATCAATTTATGCAAGTGTACAAGATATGTAAATAAGATTCACTCAAAGCAATGTAAATCAACCAAGAGATGAGTCCTATTCTAGATGCAATGCGTACGTACCTTGCTCCAGCACTCTTCAACAGTAAAGAAAATGAATTGAAAAGACACGTGCCTAAATGCAAACGTCTAATCAATTTTTTAACTTTTTCAACAAACGTTTTACTGTTGATTTATTAGCAGGCTTTTGGTGATGGCATATAAGAAAAAAATTACAGAAAACTAGAACTTTGCAAAAGCAAGCAGCCCTGCAAAAAAACAACGTTAGTAGTCAACTCCTTTTTGCCGCGAAAACGTGGCTTTGGCCGCGAAAACGCGGCAAATCAGAGGGCCCTTGGTCTCTGCTTTCTAGAGCAGAGGCCCAAGACCACTTATATGTTACTGCAATCTTCTTTTCCTGCTTTACTTGCCCTATAACCTGCAACAGAGAAGAAAATTCGTTTTAGTTCTAAAAAATTTTCAAAAAAAAAAGATTTCAATAAAAACCGTTACCCTCCACGGCAACGGCGCCAAAATTTAATTGAAGCCAAATCTGCACACAAAATAAAGAATTTAGATTTAAGAATAAAGATGTGCAAGTGCTCAATTCTTACCGCGATAGCAAGTGGCTATGCGGGTCGTGATCTACAAGGAGGGTTTGCGATAGAAGCGTTCAAAGTTTTGTATTGAAATCTTAATGAAGATAAAACGAAAGTTCTTCTTTATTTTTAAGAAAGAAAAATGAAAAACGAGTTATGTTAAAGTTAGAAAGAAAACGGTAGAATGAGAAAGTGGAGAGAATCAGAAAGCGACTATGTACAAATGAGTTGAAAAAGAATGATTTGGAAGAGGTAGTGTTGGTGATTTAATTTACAGAAATAAAAGAAAAGAAATAAAAACAATTACTTACCTTCTTTTCACCAAAAGCTTACCTTGAATCTTTAGCGACGATGTTACCTTGAATTGGAGGCAATCAGCGCATAGCCCATAAGAGTTGATTATTGGTCTCTTCCACGTTACATCTTCAAGACAACTTCAAGCATGAAATGATACAGAGAGACTCACATCCATCGTCATGAGCTATCGGTGGCACTCGCAAAGGCAAGGCTCTTTCGATGCTTTTAGACTCACATGGAAGACAATTTGTACCAAAAGAAGAGTAAAGTAGAAAAGAAGAAGAAGAAAACTAAAAAGAAGTACATACAAAGAAAGAACATAGATTCGATTTCATAACAATCAAAGAAAAGAAAGAAACCTTACACCGGCATCACTCTCAGCTCAAGCTTCATTCTTGTTCTTCGATGAAAGTCTGATCTCCTCTGATTTACATAAATGAAAACTAAAATTACATGAAAAAGAGAAAGAAAAACCTAAACTAAAAATGGAAAACTAGTCTAAATCCTATCTCTGCATGGTCGTCCCATTTTCAGTGCAAATACTGGCTTTTTATAGGCATAACCCACACGAGGAGGATCCCGGGGAGATCGGGGGAGCAAACGCTCCCCCTAACTCCGCAACCAAGCCGCAGAAACGCGGCTTTGACCGCGTTTCCACGGCCAGGGTGTGGCAGGTGGCCACACCCTATTGGTGGGTCGCCTTGGTATTCCCTTCTGCTTTTATCTTCAGTTGGTTTCTTCGTTTGAGTTTAGTATTGTGACGAAATGGCCTTGGATTCTTAGCTTTAACAGATCGATTCTGAGAGAATTCTTCTCAACCGGTTTTCAACCTCTTGATTTTGCCCTGATTCAGTGAGTGCGAATTAATTCTGATTTAATTCAGAATTTGGTGGGCTTTTGGGCTCATTTCTCTTCATCTCCTTAAGGAATGGGCCTGCAAATAAATTAAACAATTAATTGGACAATGCAGCTTTTATTCTATAATAAGTATGGAAATATGATATTAAATATGCAACATTAGCGACCAATCAATTCATTACAGAATATATATAGGAATGTAATAATATTTATGCAATATATGTGTCCAAACATGGAGGTAGAAGAGGTGGATGCTTGTGGTTGGTTGTGCTGAATGGGATTGGGTGGCATAGACACTTGATTATCAACTTTCTTACCCGACCTCAATGTATGAATAACATTGTATTGATTCATTTGATCCTCTTGAGCCAGTTGAGCTTGACTAGAGTTTCTAGAATTTGTCAATGGTTGACTAGGCAAAGTCCCTTTTGGCCTTACACTTTGTGAGCTAGCCAACTGACTCATCTGAACCTCTAACCTAGAAATGGCTTGACTGTTGTTGTTTAACAGTTATCCTGTGTTTTGTATGAAGGATGCTATGATCTTCTCCTAGTTAGTCGATTTCTTTTCAGCAGGAGGACTTGGAAGCAAGATTGTGGAGCTTGGTTGGAAAAGTTTTGTTGATAATTAGAAAAATTGGGTTGATGATTGGAATAATTGTGATGATAATTTGAAAAGTCGGGTTGATGATTGGAAGAATTATGATTATAGTTGGGATGTTGGGAGTGGTTTGAATGGTTTGACCATGAGTGGTCATTGTTATTTTAGCTCCATAAGAAATTCGGATGACTTTTCCAATCAAGATTAGACGTTAGAGCATAAGGATTGTTAAGGGGCCTTGAAAAGGCCGCATTCATGGGCTCGGGCAACATTTGCTGAGCATGAAAAACTGGGCATTCTTTGAAATATGATTCATAGATTGATGGCAAGTATAGTTCAGATTTTAGATTGGGTTAGGGCCGACTTGGTTCACTAGAACCGGTTCTTTTGTTTCAAGAAGTTTCAGTCTTCTCGATAGGTTGGCAATTCTAGCTTCGGCAGCTATGGATGATTCTTTAGAATGGATACCCCCTTTTGAAGAGATAGGATTGGTGTTCCTAGAATTTTCGAAAGTTGGTTCCATTGGATGATTTTCTCAGCTAGGTCCTCAAATAAATTCCTTCCTTGGTTTTTATCCTTTTGCAAGAATCCACCTTGGTACATGGTTTCTATGAGGGTCTTGTTTTGGCAGTCTAAATTGTCATAAAGAATTTGACACTGTTGCTACTTCTCTATGTCATGATGAGAACATTGGACAAGGAGGTCTTTGAAATGTTCAAACTACTTCCAAAATGGTTCACTAATTTCTTACTTGAACTGCATGATATTTTTTCTAATGAGAGCGGTCTTGTGAATAGGATAGAATATCTTCAAGAAGACCTTAACGAAATCATCCAAAGAAGTGATAGAATTAACCGCTATGCTATATAGCCATTTCTTAGCTAGGTCCTTAAGTGTGAAAGTGATGAAACGTAACCTAACCGCATCGTCTCCTAACTGTTGTATACTAATCATGAGGTACACTTTCTCAAATTCTCTTATGAAGAAGTATGTATCCTTGGACTCTAGACCATGAAACTTTGGAAGAGTGTTGATAAATTATGATTTCAGTTCAAAACTATTGCCATTGGCATCCGGGAGCTGAATGCAAGATGGAAGGGAGGTCCTCATGAGGTAGAACCTCTCCTGCAATGATGTATGTTGAGCCATAATCGGATCTAATTTTGGTTCTGGTTTGGGTGGTAAACTGCTTCTAGCCTTGAAGTGTTTGGATCTCTCGACCACACTTGCATACACAATTACTACCACATACAAGTTCACCAATCAGTCTACATAGAAAGAAAAATTCAATCACGTCTATTCTAAGGTAGACTTAGGCCTAGATAACTCCTAACTGGTTAGATTATCCACAAGAGGTAAATGTAGAATCTGACAAGTTAATTGGCCAGATCGAGGCAAGATTGGTGGGAGGTATCCGCACAAAAAGCGACGGGCCTAATTAAGCCAAAACCACCAGCCTTTCGAGGTTTCACCTCTCAATCCCAGACCTTTGACACCAATTTAGCAAGAGTCAAACTTTAACAACTTTACCCTTAGGTTAATCTCCTAGTGAGTTCAAGATATCCCTAGGGCCAATATCTATTAGATTTTAAATTAGGCTTAGGATGTGCATACTTGGAGATGATTTCTGGGCTAAGGAAGGCTAATGACTCTCCCATCTTATCTTTTGTTGAGTTTGCCCTTAAGATTTGTTTGTGCAAGTGTACAACAAATAGCAAAAGTAACACTCAACAAATTAGTAAATCACACAAAAATATTTCTAAGCTAGATGCAATGCAAACGTACCTTGTCTCCAGTTTTCTTCAACAGTAATTGAAAAGAAAACGTAATAAGATAAATGCCTAGGAATGCAAGTCTAAATATTTTTTAGGCAATTTCAGTCAACTGATTACTGTTGGATTAAAATAGAGTGATGAAATAATCAAGTATAAAAAACTAGCTATTTAAGAAAGATTATTTTGCAGAGCAATATGTCCTGCAAAAAATAGTTTTTAGTTGTCCGACAAAATTGCTGCGTTTACGCGACAAAATATGCGTTTCCGTGGCCAACTCTTGGAATCGTGCTCCCTAAATTCTAGAGCAGAGGCACAGGATAATAAGTCTTCTTCTGTAATATTTAAATTCTCAACTTGATTTTCTTAACCCTAAAACTGAACATCAAACTTATCAAAACACAAAGAATATCGTTCTCTCCCCGGTAACGGCACCAAAAAATTGATTGCCAATTAAAATACCATGTAGCTTATGGCTAACGGGTCGTGTCCATGAGAAGAGATGCGATGCAAGCGTTTTGATATTTTTGAGAAAAATAATTTTTAGTTTTCCTGGTTTTTAGAAGAAAAGAATATGGAGTGTAAAGAAGTGAATCAAAGAAAAACTGAACATTTAGAATAAGTTTTGGAAAAAATAATTTTTAAGAAAATTTGAGATGATGTTGTTTGTATTTAAGGTAAAAAGAGATCTGGGCTCACTATATTACTACTCAAGATGTATTATATCCTTGAAAATTTATTTAGTTAAGACCTGCACACAGAAAATACAGAATTTTAGGATTGAAAATAAATGTGCAAGTACTCAATACTACCACTATAGTAAGTGGCTGTGCAGGTCGTGATCCATAAGGAGGGACTAGCGATGGAAGCTTTTTATGAGTTCTCCTTAGTTCACTAAAAATGGTTAAAGTTCTTCTCTTGTTCTTTAAAGAAAAAGAAAATAAAATTGTGTTAATTTTTGAAGGTGATAGATAGAAGAAGATGATAATTTTGGAAATAGAAAACAGTTAAAGAAAGAAATAAAAAGAGTGAATAAAAAAGTTGGGAGATGGTGGTGATCTAAACTAAAGGATTAAGAGAAATGAAAAAACCTAGAAGAACTTACCTACCTCTTCCGGTTGATGACATACCTGTAATCCTTGCATGTTTACCTTGATCTGGAGGCGATCAACACATAACTCATAAGATTAACTCAGTCCCAATTCACATTACATCATCAAGTATTCTTCGAGCATGTATGAAATGATACAAACATAAGGAAGAAGCCATCGTCATAAGCTATCGATGGCGCTCGCTAAGGCAAGACAATACCGATGCTATTCGACTCACTTGATTATCATCAAAACCAAAAGAGGAAGAGTAGAAAAAAAAGAAGAACATGAAAATGAAGAAGAACAAAAACAAATTACCTTTTGATTTCTTATAGAAACGATGAAAGAAAGAAGGAGGTTACATCGGTGTCACTCTCAACATAAATCTCTCTTTCTCTTACTTGCATGAATCTCAGTCTAATCTATACTTACAAAGAAATAAAAATTACAAAAAATAAAAATAAAATCAACACTAAACTAGAATGAAAACTAGCCCAAGAATCTTTCTCTGCCTATTCGTTGTTGCAGGTATTTATAGTAAATACAGAATGGGGGAGAGTGTCTGAAGATAGGGGGAGCAAATGCTCCCCCAAATCTTATCAGATTGTCGCAGATCCGCAGCTTTTGCCACAGATCCGTGGCAAAAATGTGGCCAAATGGCCACATCTTGAGAGCGTATCTTGTAGATTCCCTGATTCGTCCTTTTATCCAACTGGTTTTGCGATTTGAGCTCTGGATTTGATGATATTCTCATTGATCTTCAGTTAACCTATTTGATTCACCAAAATTTGAACTTAACCAACTGGATTTGGGATCATCCTCCTCTAACCAAATTGATCTAGTCAAATTTAATTTTAACCGGTATTTATTTGATTTTATCCTCTTTCTCTCCATGATTATCTACTGCAAAATAGACATTTAAGACAAGAAAATTAGCAAATTTATTACACGATAAATATGAAAATATAATAAAAAATAATGCAATAAATGTGTGCAATCACACTCCCACACCTATCTTTTGCTCATCCTCGATTAAAAAAAGGAAAATCTAAGAAATTATTAGACCACTTTCGTCGGTCACGATATTGTACTGAACATGTGCAATAAGCCATTAAACCGCTAGGTTACCCCTAGAGGATGAGTTTTATCTCGTGAGGGTTTTCAGTTGATTACACCCACAAAATCCATATAGAAATAAAAAAAAGTGTTCGTATTTTGAAACACATTTTGAAAGAGAAAAATATTTGAAGTATTATTATAAAAATTAAGTAACCTATAAGTATTTAGGGTTATCAAAACTTAGTCATTTCTAAGCTTATTCTCTATTCAAAAATTTATCATCAATCAAGGTAATGAGTCAAATTGTATTTCTTATCTAGTCTATTATCTTACCCTACGTCATATGCATCTGAAAGTACACCTAGAGGGGGGTGAATAGGTGTAAGGCTAATCTATGACAAATAATGCAGAATTAAAAACTTAATTGCAACACACTTAGTGTAACCAAAGAGTGTAGCCGAATTCCCGGAGAAAGGCTCTGAACTAACTCCTCTTGATTCCTCTGAATAAGAGTTGAGGTGCTATATGAAGCTCTCTTGGTTAACATAAGTATGGCACACACAAACAATACCAAGCATATATGAATGATACGACAATATGAATCAATGCAAGGTAAATAAGAGAGAGTTAGAGTAAGTGAATCAAACGCAAACACCGAGATATGTTTCGAGGTTCGAGCATACAGCTCTACGTCCTCGCATTCACACAGAAGAATTTTCACTAACTCATCCACACAAGACTTCCCACACAGGGAACCTCCACTGAGGATTTGGGCAAATACAATTTGGGAGTATACAACTCCTCTCTCCAACAATACAACCTCTACACTTAGAGGCAAGGCACAAACCAGCACAATATCCACCTCTCACTAGAGGGGTAGGCACTTAGCCAAACAATGATCAACCTCTCACTAGAGGGATAGGGCTCAAAGCCACTCAAACACAATCACCTCACACTTGAGGGATTCTAACTCAATCTCAACAATCACCTCTTACTAGAGAGATACAAACACCACTTCCACAATCACCTCACACTTGAGGGATATCAACACTATCACCTCTCACTAGAGGGATATCACAATGATGGAAGGTTATAACTTGGTGATCTCAAAGATCACAAACAACTCTTTATCACAAAACAAAGAACCTAATAGATAGGATAGATAGATAGCTCAAGTGTGAGAAATAAAAGTGTTTGAAAATGAAAACAACAAAGAAAAACACTTGGGAAAATCACAAGATAGATGTTGAAATAAAGATCAAAAACCAATTCCCGAATACTCTCTTTTTCTTTGAATTTTCCAACACTTTAAAACAAATAAAGATTGATCTTTTAAACCCAAAAACTCTTTTGAAAACTTGTAAATAAACACTAGAAAGAATGAGAATTTTTGCTCTTTAAAAACTTATATAAAACACCAACTCAAATTGGGTATTTATAGCCCCATAAATTTTTTGCCCGTTGGCAGCAGGAAAGGGCATTTTTGCCCTTCCGGTCGACTGGGCGGTCGACCGGCCAACGATTATATTTTTGATCGTTGAGCCTACCGGTCGACCAGCTCGGTCGACCGAGACTGGATACAGAGAGCAGAGCTCTCTGCCGGTCGACCGTCCCGATCGACCGGGCCATTTCAAGAGAGCAGAGCTCTCTAGACGGTCGATCGACCCGGTCGACCGGCCCACCATCTCAAGCTGGCGTGCACGCTTGCGCACGTCGGTCGACCGCACCGGTCGACCGACTACTGCTACGGTCGACCGGTCCGATCGACTGGCAGACAGCCAGTCTAGCCACTTTAGGGATTTAAAAACTTAGGTTTTTATCTTTAATTAAATCCCATAAAAACAAATAAATTCCACAAAAATTAGTTCTTATTATATCTTTGAAATACAAATATGTGTGATAAAAATTCAACACATATTTCAAACTATTTGAACCATTTTTGTGAGATGGAAAATTTTCCTTAAACTAAAAACTGTATTTTTCAAAACTTGAATTTTTGCAATGGAAATCCGTTTTTTCCAAAACACATGTAAATACAAAAACATGATATTGAAACAACTTTGAAGCATATTGTATATGGATAGAATCCAATATACATGTAAATATTTATATCTATGTTTTTGATATTAAATCAAAAAATAAGTTTTGTCTAAATACAAAACACCAAATACATGAATAGGCTTATCAAAATAAGTTTTTCTAAATAGATGAAGCATAGATGTATATAGATTAAATCTAATATACATTAAACCATGTAAACTTGTTTTGATTCTATCTATTCATGAAAACCAAGATCGGTTAAACCGAAAAACCAAAACATGAAACTTGTGTGTGTGTATTGTGCACTTGAGCATATCACACTATCTAATCTTTACAATGATCTAAACAATCTTAAACTAAACAAACCGATGTCTTCTTGTAGAACTCCATCTCCAAGCCGACTCGATCCAAACGTGATCCACCGAGCTTGACTCCAACTGAGTGCTAGAAGTGAACTTGACGCTCGAGCTCTTGAATCACCATGTGAAAGCTCCAAAATACCTTTGTTGAAGCTAATCGCCTACTAATATCTTGATCAAATATCTGAAACTAAATATCACAAGATTATTAGTAAACTATAACTACATGAGTTAATCATCATCAAAACTAGAGTGAAGAGCCTCTGGGCCAACAGCATCTTGTGATCGTGAAAATTTGACTCGGGGTTCTTTAACTCTAACTCTCATCCCTTATTTTCTTTTTTTCTTTTTAATATTTTTTTAGTGGTATTATTTTTTAGTTCTATTAGACTTCTAATCTGCCCATGTAGCGAGCTTTTAGTCGGTGACACCCAAACCGGGCGGTTTTAGGGCACCGGGTGAGAAAATACCCCAAGGACTTAAGGACTCGAGAATGATTTTAGGCGTGAATACTTATGCTTTATGAGTCACAAATAATCCAGCTTAATTAGAGAATTATATACATATATATTATATAAGGCATAAGAATTTTTGTTTTTGAACCCTAAGTGTGTAAGTGTATAAAGTATGCATATTTCATTAAGGTAAAAATCAAGATTAAATTACTTTTTCAAATTTTCTCCCTAACCCTAGAAATCAAACAAATAATCTTATTTTTACCAAGAAGAAATCCTAATTATGATTCTCCTATTCCTCAAAATTAACTTAATTTCTTACAAAAAATAGGTCAAAATATTGTTTCTCTTTTCAAAAAAATTTTCAAAAAAGCAAAGAAAATGTTAATTTTTTATATAAAAAGAAAACCTATGTTATGTTAGAACCCTCCACCAAACCTATCTCATGCATTGTCCTCAATGTATGAATGGACGCATAAATATATAAAAAAGGAGAAAGGGAAGGAAAATATTATCTTAAGATGGTGGTTCCGGTGGTGGTTGTATTGGGTCAAGCGTTGCTACCCAATCAAGATAATGTGGTGGTTCACAGAGCCCATCTTAATTGACCTCTTTTCTATACATATAATTACAATCCCTGATATGAATGGGATCATAAACGACCCTATCACGAAACTTATTCCTTATACATGACCAGTCTTGAAAAATTATTTTGGAGTCATCATGGACTATGCCTATGTCCAACAAAAGAATGTGACTTGGTAGAATGGTTGGCTTAGACTCAAGAGTGATAGGTTCTGGAACCAATACTAACTCGAAAAAATTAACTTTGTGTTCGAGAGTTGGTTTTGATTCAAGAGTTGAGTCCAAATCAAAGAATTAAAATTCACATTCTTTTCCCATTAATGGAATGTGACTATCCAAATTTGTTCAATTTCTTGATCTATGGGTACGGGAATAAATTTTGGCTCAAAAAATTGGTCCAAATTGGGTAAGGATACTGAAGTTAACATAGATTTAAAGATGAAGACTGAATCACAAGGTTGGGAATCGAAGTCACATTCACATTCAAGTTCAATCTCATTGAATGGAAAACTTGCCAATTTGTCCAAGGTTTGAAATTGGTCAAGCTCAAATTTATGTGATGAAAATGAGTCTTGATCAAAGAGTCCAAAACACCAAGATTCTTCGTTCCTATCAATATAGCTAGGACAATCGGGAATGGTCGAACATGTGTTAGGTAGAGTATCCTCATTTCTTTCTTTCGTTATGTTAATCAAACAACCCATTTGTGCTTCTAGCCTATTAATAGATTAGTTAAAATTATTTTTGAACTGAATCGGATTTTTCATACTCCTATTTGAGTTCATAGGTTCTTCTTCTTGTTGTGGGACTTGAAATATGGTGTAAGGATCTTAGATTTGGTAGTCTTATTTAAATTGCGAGTCCATCATTTTCAGCTTTTGTTCTTGGGATCCAACATGATTTCTATTCTTTTCATCACCTCAGATTTTTCTTCTATTGGTTGATAATGACTAGGAAAATTAGAAACTGAATGTTAAAATGGTGGTTGACAATAGGACTCAGGGGAGTTGTATCCCCATTGATCCTATGAAGATTAGTGATAATTGTTCCAGTCTTGTTCATGAGGCTGGGGTATGTATTATTCGGATAAGACCAAACTGGCATACTTCGTTGGTTAAAATTATGATATGCCAGGTTGGTAATATCCGAAAAAGAGGTCGGGGTGTAAAATGGATTACCATTAAAATTAAAAACATTATTGTTATAAGCTATATCACATAAGAAATGTTAAAAATAAATAAAGAAAAACAAACAAATAAACAAAAGAGAAAATCCTAACCTAAGTTAGGGTAGACCTTAGATCTAGACGACTCCTAACTGATTAAACTGTCCACGGGAAGTATATTGCAGAATTTGATCACAAATTAATTGACCAGGTAGGGGCAAGATTGGTGGGTATCCGTGCTAAAAAGCGACGAGCCTAATTAAGCCAAACCACCAACCTTCGAGGTTTCACCTCTCAAACCCCAACCTTTGACACAGATTTGGCAAAAGTCAAATTTTAATCAACTTCTCCCTTAGGTCAGTCTCTTATTGAGTCCAAGATGTTCCTAGGGCCAACATCTATTCAGTTTAGTTAGATATGGGTTATTGAGTGAGCAGATTGTTTGTGGGCTAAGGGAGGTAATAACTTCTCCACCTTATCTTGTTTAGAAGACAAGCCCTTAAATAAATTTAGTGCAGTGTATAAGTATATAGTAAAAAAGTAACACTCAAACAATATTTCATAAATAATGAACCTTATACTAAATGCTATGCACACATACTTTGGCTCCAGCACTTTTCAACAATAAATAGAAAATATAACGAAATAAATACGTGCTTAAATACAAATCTAAATGTTTTTAGCATTTACAGGTAACAATTTACTGTTGAGGTTAGGGATGTATGTGCAATGAGTCAAACAAGAACATAAATAGCTTCATATATTTAAACTTTGCAATTCTTACAAAAAACTGATTAGTAGTTCACTCAGATTGCCACGAGAATGTAGCAAATCTGAGGGCTTCTAGGCTCTGCTTTCTTGAGCAGAGTCCAGGGCAACTTATATATCCACTGTAGTAAAAATTTCCTTGTTGTTAATCATGTACACCAAGAGAGAAGAAAGTTAGTCAATAAAGTAAATAAAAAAGAGTTACTTGTTGTCCTTCCCCAGCAATGGCGCCAAAATTTTGATTGAGTTAAGATCTGCACACAGAAAATACAAAATTTCAGGATTGAAAAATAAAAGTGCAAGTACTCAATACTACCACTATAGCAAGTGACTATGCAGGTCGTGATCCACAAGGAGGGACTAGCGATGGAAGCTTTTTATAAGTTCTCTTTAGTTCTAAAAGTGGTTAAAGTTCTTCTCTTGTTTTTTAAAAGAAAAGGAAAATAAGACTATGTCAATTTGTGAAGGTGATAGATAGAAGGAGATGATGATTTTGAAAAATAGAAAACTAAGTTAAAGAAAGAAATAAAAAAGGTGAATAAAAGAGTTGGGAGATGGTGATGATTTAAACTAAAGGATTAAAAAAGGAAGAAAACATAGAAAAACTTACCTACCTCTTCTGGTTTATGACTTACCTGTAATCCTTGCATGTTTACCTTGATCTGGAGGCGATCAGTGCATAACTCATAAGATTAACTCAGTCCCAATTCATATTACATCATCAAGACTTCTTTGAGCAAGTATGAAATGATACAAACATAGGGAAGAATCCATCGTCATGAGCTATCGATGGCACTTGTTATGGCAAGGCAATACCAATTCTATTCGACTCACTTGGGTTATCATCAAAATCAAAAGAGAAAAGTAGAAAAAAAGAACATGAAAACAAAGATGAACAAAAACAAGTTACCTTTTGATTGTTTATAGGAATGATGAAAGAAAGGAGAAGGTTACATCAGTGTCACTCTCAACATAAATTTCTGTCTTACTTACATGAATCTCGGTCTAACCTATGATTAAAATGAAATAAAAATTACATAAAAAAATATAAATCTACACTAAATTAGAATGAAAGCTAGCCTAAGAATCTTTCTCTGCCTAATCGTTCCTTTTGTCATGGATTTGTAGGTATGTATAGCAAATACAGAACGAGGAAGAGCGTCTGAAGATAGGGGGAGAAAACACTCCTCCAAATCTTACCAGATTGTCACGGATCCGTGGCTTTTGTCATGGATCCGTGGCAAAGATGGGGCCAAAAGGTCACATCTTAAGAGCGTATCTTATATATTCTCTGATTCGTCCTTTTATCCAACAGGTTTTGTGATTTGTGCTCTGTATTCCATGATATTCTCGTTGATCTTCGGTTAACCTATTTGATTCACCAAAATCTGAAGTACTGGATTTGCGATCATCCTTCTTTATCCAAATTGATCCAGTTAAACCTGACTTTAACTGGTATTTATTTGATTTTATCCACTTTCTTCCCATGATTATCTTCTGTAAAATAGACATTTAAGACAAGAAAATTAGCAGATTTATTACACAATAAAAGCAAAAATGTAATAAAAAATAATGCAATAAATATCTGCAGTCAAAAATCTTAGTGCCTCAACTCGATCATAGCCCAAAACTTAATCTTGAATTTTAAAAGATTATGTAAAGCAAATAAGATGTTGTGTGAAAAGTTAACTCCTTTTTAAAAATCACTCTTGAACTGAATGTTATATCATCAAGTTTGTTTTCAAGTATGAAGTAAAAACAAGTTCAAATATTATTTTCAAAATAAAAGTTTAGAAATTCAAACCCATCCTCATGTGCCTTCAAGAACACTTGAAAAGATGCAAGGTTAGTTTAAGGCATCCATATGATTTCGTTGGGTTTTTTGCACAAAAATTGTTCAAAATAAGAAGGATAGAAGAGAGAGACGATAGTAAGCCGAGAAAAATCAATTTAGCTACTCATACTAGATATAAAGTAAATCATAGAATTAAAATGCAACATACCAGAAATTTGGAGAAGAGTTGAATAAACAAGGTGAATCTCCTTTGATGTCACATTAACGGTAAATTACACACTCTTTTTCTCTCTCTCACTTATTGCTGGACTGAACTACAAAGCAAATAACTGAGATACAACTTCTCAAAAGTATCTAATAGTGATCCTGAATCCTAGGAGTAAAGCAAGCATTTAATCCTAGTCTTCGTCCTATTGAACTCTCGAAAATACAGTATTTATAGCCAAATAGGGATCAGGGAGAGCGTCTGAAGATAGAGGAGCTAACACTTCCCTTATCTCTCAAACATTGCCCCGGATTTGCGGCCTTTGCCACTAATCCGTGGCCAGGATGTGGCCAAATTCAGGAAGCGGGGATCCCAGGTTTACGTTTTTCTCTTTTTGTCTAACTGGATTTTTTGTTTGATATCCGATTTACATCTGATCTTCATTGATCTTCATTGATTCTCCATTTAACCAAATAGGTCTCTGGGAAGCTGAGTTAACTGAACTGGATTTGAAATTATCTTCAGTTAACCAAATAGATCTAGTTAAATCAGATTATAACTGGTACTATTTGGTCTAATCTTCTCCCTTTTAATTAGAACAAGCCTGCAAATTAAAACACAGTCATTAGCAGGATTCAGTACATAATAGATGCAGGAATTTAGTAATAAACATGCAATAAATGTGTACAATCATGAACCCATGTGGGTGAAGAGTTCTGTATTGTTCTGGACCATTTGGGGTTGGACGTGGATTTCACATCTCTATGTTAAAATACGAAGGTTGTGTTTGAGCATACTCTGCTTCTAAACACAAGTCTCGCGTTTTGGAGTTGAAATGCCAAGGTCACATTATGGCGTGGGGTTCAGCTGAACGTGAGTCTCGTGTTCTAAAAGAGAAACATAGACCTGGTGTTTTGGCATAAACATAAGTTGAATGTGAGTCTCGCATTTTTTGCTTCTGGGGACAGAGACACGGGTCCCCCGCTGTGCTACAGAAATGTGGGTTTAAGCTTCGCGTTTCTTACTAGCAGCACAGTGTTCAGTTCTAGTAGCATCTGCTTGCTGATAATGAGGATGAAGCCTTCATCCATGTTTAGCATTCTGTTTGAATCGTAGGGGCTGTTGGGAACCCCCTGCAACTCGGAGTTACAGAGTATTGAGAGGAGGGAGACGACGAGATTGATCTTCACCATCATTTTGACCATGAACCAACACACTCGTGGGTCTCTTGAGAGATGATGATGCGGGCTGCGTGGGCTTCATTAGAGGTTTTCATAACCTCACTGGTAGTGGCGTTGCTTGCTTTGTAAACAAATAGGCAAGTCACTTTTGGAGAAGTCTTCGAAGAGACTTGAGAGCTGGTCTCCGAAGAGACTTTGTTGTATTAGCGCATTACTTTGGGGCGAATGGAGCCTGAAGAAAGAATCCTCTTGAACTTCCTTTGATCAAACTCGATGATAAGTGATTCGATAGTTGATCCAAGGAGCTCGAGTTTCGCTTGCGCTACAACATTCTCATCAGTAGAGAAAGCAATCCTTAGTGAAGTCACCTTTTCTTGTTTGTCGAAAAAATTTGAAGTAAAATTTCTTTGAGTGGATGAAAAATTATAGCAGATTAATGTCCAATTACAAAAAAGAGGAGTGTTTGAGTGAATTTCCTCTTTTCTTAAAACCGGGTTCTTGATGTAGCGATGGAGAGTGATTCTTATTTTCCGTTAACCGGCCGAACCGAAAGTTTCTTTTGTTCTTTGTGGTTACTCTCAAAGAGATGAAAAGAAATCTACTTGAACACAATAAGTGTCAGAGTCTTCCCTTTTCAAAAGATTTTTCTCTTTCTTTCTCTAAAGCTAAATTCTAAAGCAAATTAAGTGAACTTCTCTCCAAAATAAACACTTCTTTTTCTTTTTTTATTGAACTGATGGGGGCTTTTCATAGCTTTCATATCTATTTATAGGGGTTCTCAGGGTTAGAATTATCCCCGAAAAATCCTTTATAATGGGGATTAACTCCCACTTTACGTGAGTGTTAATTGACCCAGTAATGGGATTCTGTTACAACAGAATGTGAGTCTCGTACTGGACGTGAACCTCATTCTACTATTAGATATGAAACTCACAGGCTTGAATCTGTGTTGGAACATGGAACTCGTAGGCTCGTGTTGAAGTTGAAACGCGATGCTCGCAGGCTCGCGTTTGAGTTGAAACGCGAAGCTCGTAGGCGAGTGTTAAAATTATGACTCAATGCTACTCAGGCTCACATCTGAATCACGATCATTGCGTTTGGCATAGAACATGACCTCGCTTTGAGTGTGATATCCATGTTTGGGGTTGAAACGCAACCCTCACGTTAGGTCCGAGGTTTGCATTTTTGAGGCTTTATCTTTCGTGATTTTTAGACACCCTACAATAGCAAAATTAATTACTATTATGTTAAATATCACACCTCTAGTAGTAAACAAATCCCTATCATGTTAACATTATACCTCTAACAATTTATTCCTAAATCTCCAGGGGAGCATTTGTCACATTAATGATTACCTCTGAAAACTCCCTCGAAATTCTACAGGGAACGATTATTTCCCTATCAAATCCCCACAGAAGTCACTAATGTCATGCTAATGATTACCTCTGACACCTCAGAGAATGTTGAATTCTCCATATAAGATCCTTACAAAATTTTCATTCCCCAATGAAGTATTTAGTTGCCACATTAATGTTTACCTCTGACGACTCTCTCTCTGTCAAAATATTAGAGGGAATGTTATTTGCCCTTATAAGATTCCCAGAGGAGCGCTAAACTCTTCATGGGATTCTATTTGACACTGTCCCTAGCGAACATTCTTGCAGTCCAGTATGGACTATTATCTTGATCCTCAGCAAATTTTCTCGCTAATTTAAGGGTTCCTAATTTATCATGTCTATGTCACATCTAAATAGACATAATCCCTATCTTTATGGTATGAGTCTATTATATCTGTAAGATCACTAAACAAATAGAGTCCATCCTAGTTCCTGTTACATCCACATAGCGTGTGAATAGAGGATCCTTTTATGACTCAAGTTGTTTTATCTATAAGATCACTGAACAGACGAGTCGACTCAAGCTGTTATATCTGTAAGATCACTAAACAGACGAGTCTATAACCCAATTCTCTACTTCATCCCAGGGTAGAAATTCTTAGTGTCAAGTTAATGATTACCTCTGAGCAGTAAATTTATGAGTCTAGTGACTCCTGATCGGTTATATCCAGTCTATCACCTTTGAACTGATGGGTACCCAGATCTCACCCCTTTTTAATTCTTGTTATGTCAATGATTACCTCTGAACAGTGAAATCATTTTTTGACTCAAGTTGTTATATCTTTAAGATCACTAAACAGAAGAGTCTCAATTCTCTACCACATCCCAGGGTGAGAATTTTTGTTGTCATGTCCATATTACTCCCGAACAGCTAAATGCGGAATCTGGTAACTTCTGATCGGTTATGTCAGTTTATTACCTTTAAACAGAAAGATACCCAGATTTCTCTCATTTTAAATCCATTCAAGACTTTCTTTCACTATTATGTCCATATTACCTCTGAACAGTGAATTCTTAGATCCTACGGTTCTTAACCTATCATGTCCTTGTGACATCTGAACAGACGAACCCCTAGATCAACCCCTTTTTATCCCCTGTGCATCTATTTACTTTAAGACTAATTTTATCAAGTTTTTAACCTCTGAATAATTTTAGTCATGCCCCTAATTCCTTTAGGAATCCTAGTTGGTGAAATCTCACTTTCACCTTCTGTTCTTTTTAAGAACTAGCATTCCAAGTTTTCCTCCACAGAAGACATAAATTACAATGGGTAATAAAACAAACAAGAAGAGCAAAAATTGAAAATAACAAACAGGCCATTGGTCAAAAAGAATTTTATTTCTTTAGTGCAAAAGAAGAATAAAAAAGAGATACATTGATACTATTACATCAAACTTGTCTCTCATATAATCTGAGCTTTGCTTCAAGAGTAGACAATTTATGTCTCTTACTTTCTATAGCCCTGACAATGGCCTGAGACTTCAGCTTCTTCCAGTTGAAAGCAGCAATCTGAGCTAGGCGAGCTGGATTTTCGCTAATGCTGATCTATTCTCCGCCTCTAGTTGATGGACTTGGATGCTCTTGGCGGTCAGTTGTTTCAGCTGAGCAGTTTTCACCGCACGTAATCATTTGTGAACCCTATCGATCTGTTCATTGGCAAAGCGAGGGCACTATTTGAGGCCTAAATTGCATAAGCGATCCAGACTTCCTCGATCTCTAGGGATTTCAACTCCAGGCTCAGGCCAGGACTCAATCTGCTCCAATATCAGTATGGTAGAAAGAATAGACTCCGTCTCAATAGTCGCCAGTAAACCAGCAGTGGATGAGGCCTGATGTTAGATCATGCTATGGTATAAAATGTCCAGCCCTATGAGATTCAGCACAAGAGGACAGTTGCCTCCTTCTAACATGGCCCCGTAACCGGAGCAGCCAATGCAGGGTCTGTGCAAAATCATTGAGATTAGGAACAGTATATGAAAAATGATTACTACATGAATTGTTATTATCGTTATCTGGAGAAACTGAGGTTACATAAGTAGTAACCTCAGTGTTGATCACCTCACCCAGGACAACCTCAGTGGCAGTCTCAGCAATAACTGCTTCAACTAGATTATCCTGCACCAGCCATGTCACCCGGGACAGTCTCAGGAGGAACTACATTAGTGCTGATAGTCCCAGTGACAGTGGCTTCAACAAGGACCTCCCCGGTGGTTGGCTCACCAGTCGGTGGCTCAACAGTTGACCTTTCATCCTCGAGATTCTTCAAGATCTCCACATCATTAGTCTCGTCTCCCTAGAGGATGACCTTACCCTTACTGGAAGTAATTGCAACCTTATTAGAATATCCAACATTGTAAGGCCAGTCTTCAGGGTCTTCTGGGCTAAAATAATCCGCCTCATCCTTTCTTAGTAGGTGAAGAGATCCGTGAATCCATCCTTTTCCCACATGCAGCTTCTCTACCTGCATCCAAGATTCACAAAAATGAAAAGGAAAAGGGAAATTGTGTGGAGATAGGGAAGGATGGTCTTACAAGAAGCTTGAACAGGTACCCCCTGAGTCTCCTCTGGGCATATAACCTGACAATCAAAGGGCCAGGTGGAGGGATGTATGCAACTGATTCACCCTCCCCAGCAGAAAAAACCTCTCGGGCATCTCGGCGAGGCTTGATCACTACTCACTTCTTTTGAGGTTTGCGAGAAGAAGACTCCTTCCTCTTTCTTTTAAAGTGGATGTTGAGATCTTCTTCTTCCTCCTCCTCTTCATTAGCAGGAGCCATGTCCTCCCCACCGGCAACTTCCTGGACAAGCCCACCACCTTCAGCCTCCTCGAAGCATGAGCTCTCAGCATCTGAACTTCGCTGTTAGCTTCAGCCTAAAATTCTGGGTTGCTTGGTCCTAGATCCGCTTCCTCTGATCGCGTTCGGACACCTTCTGTTTCAGGCGGGCAGAAATCAGCTTAATCCCAAATGCATTGATCTTACAATTTAATGGGTTGGAATTAGAAACATAATACAACTAACAAAATTCTAAACTCATTAAAAGATTAGGGGTCCACTGTGGCATGTAAAAATGAGCCACAGTACAACTGACGATGAAATACCTCCAAGCTTGCGCACTGTCAATCAGATTGACAATGTATGTCAGACAAGGTTTGGGTTGCCGACATACAGTTGGTTGCATCTAAACTGTCGTACAAACTGGCTCGGCATATAAGGCTCCAATTAGCAAACATCTATGTAGTAATACAGTAAACGGGATGGCCTGATGTTAACCAACCATTTGAAGATTCTTTACCCAAGTGAAGAATGGCCATCTCCTTCATCTCAAAACTCTTCGCTATATCCAGCGCCAGGGATGTGAGGGAAACACCAAAAAAGGCTATAAACATCGTAGCGGTGAACCAACCTCCGAACCCCTGCCACGTACTTCCTTTCCCATTATGAATTCTCAAAATGGTGAAGATGTATGAAGCGAATATTTTCTGGTGGTTCTTCCCCCTGCTGGATCATGGATGGACAGTGAAGTGCAAATTATGCCGTCAGATAGGTGTTAGGAAGCTCCACCCTAGGACATGGTCCATCACAGGGAAGAACTTGCCCCTTTCTCGCCTTCTTCATGGTCGTCGGCTTGCAGAATGCTTCTGTCAGTGCCCAAAGACCATGTTGGATACAGCAAATCATCGCTGGAAGCAATCCAAGGGGTCATCCGTAATTCAGCTGGACGGTTGGAAAAAGCACCAGCAATAGGATCCCATCATGTGGAAGAGATGGAATCAAGCACTTCTTGAGCCACACAGATAAAAAGCCGACTAGCAGAGCCTTTTGGGATATGGACTAACTTGCTTGGTAGTCAAAACTCTTGAACTTGTCGCCCTTCTCATAGATCCCATCATTCTCTCCCAAGATGACATCACCGTGCCCGCTGGACGCCATCATCGCAATAATATATCCCCTAGCTACTAGAACTTGAATCTCCTCAGAGGCATCATCAAAAGTAGGAAACAAATAATCAGCCCAACACTTCAACCTGTTAACATTCCCACCGACATGGTGGACATCAAGGAAGATGTAAAAGTGGCACATAAGCTCGTGGTACATCTCAAACAAGGCGGGATATTGCTTCTCCAACTGGTCGAGCTCCACTGCGCATAGGAAGTACTCCTCATATGGTAGAGAACCTATTGGGAGATTTGACACTTCTTACATCTCGTGCAAAGCCAGGCCCAGTTCACTAACCAGAGTAAAAAAGTCCCAGAAGATGGACAGTATAGCTCAAATATGGCATAGAAGTTGGGCACAATCACTTCTATCCCATAGCAAGTGGCCCTGACCTCTTCGTGAAGCCCTAACCTCTACAGATTTTCACCAAAATACTCTAAGACAAAAAGGGTCAAATCCTTCCACCATTGCTTTTAGGTAGGGTGCACCCATTCCGGTTCCTGAAGTCCGTCGTCGGGTAATTGCCATGGACTTTGACAAACTGATTTATGAATGTCTGCGCCATCGCTGGATTCTCTCCCACCAGTACATCCTGTCCAACATTACCCGGATACAAGCCAAGCTTGTTCTGAGGAGGTCTAGCCTGGTTGTAACCAAGAGGTGTCAAAATCCCTATAGGGCACTGTGTTCATAGACCAGGTTACAAAATAATTCATCTTTCGTGGTCAGTTATTGACTGGAAGAAAGAGAGGGGGAAGTGTTGTTTTCTTTACGGGAGATAATATTTCTCCTTCCCAATAGTGTAAACTCATTGGCCCTACCTAGTGAGTAATTATTAGTCAGTGTCGGGCGCTGCATCTCTAAACATAAAATTGGCTTCCGGTGAACCGCCTGGTTATGGTCTTCAAGTACAATGGTAGTTAGAATTCTCTTCAAAGTGCACTGGTCTGCTCAAGGACTAACGCATCTCGTTTCGGCGAACTATTATCGATAAGAAGCGAGGCTTGCCCCTGAAATTGGAAATGGGTGCTCCTGTCCACCTTGCTCATAGACCAGAAGAGACTGTTCGAGGGTTTAGGAATGTAGTGCACTTCCAAACAGAAAGAGGCAAATGTGTTAGTGTCACGACAACTAAACATGAAAAATTAGAGACACAGTCTCTTCAAAATAAAAGTTCTGCCTCTAAAACCTAGCTTCCCTCAAGAAACTAAGGCATTGCCTCGCCTAGCTGGCCAAGGTCTAGCCTCGCATAGGCTGCTAAAGCCTAGCTTCACGGAGAAGCTAAGGCATAACCTCGCCTAGCTGGCTAGAGCCTAGCCTCGCATAGGCTGTTAAATCTTGACTTCATTGAAGAAGCTAAAGCGTAGCTTCGCCTAATAGGCCAAAAACTAGCCTCGCCTAAGAGGCCAAGGCATAGCTTCGCCTAAGAAGCAAGACCTAGCCTTGCCTGAAAGGCTAAGATATAGCTTAGCCCAAGAGGCTAAGGCGCATCCTCACCTGAGAACAGTTCCACAGAACTTAAAAGCTAACAAGTTGTAACTTTGCCTTAAGGCTAGCTTTGTCCCAGGGCTTAAACTCTTAAGCTTCGCCAACAGGCAGAACTCAAAGAGCCCTATAGGCTAGCTTCGCCTACTGGCTTAAGTTAGAAGCTCTAAAGTTTTTAATTTTGTTTCATCAAAATTAATGGAAATAAAATCCCTAAATCAAAGGGATCAAAATCCCTAAAATTTTTCCTAAGGACTGGTCGAAGAGTTAAACTCCCTAAGATTGCCAGACCATGGCGGATATAGCCAAAAGGCATCGCCTTTAATGGCAAAGTAGCCAGAATGGCTTCTAATAGAGATCAAAAATATCTATTTTGTCAAACCCTTACTAAGGATAGACCTTTCATTGGCCGGGGCTGCCGAGGCTGGAAGGGCTTCTGCCGCCACTTTAGAGGTGGCCACATCTTTCCTGGGCACTATTTTGGTGCCATTAATCTCAAAGTGAGGTTATAATCTCAGAGAGAAAGAGAAAATTGTATAAGATGAAGAAAATTAAGTGTTGTTTTATCTCTAAAAAGATTGTGAAATCTTTAAGAAAAGATCATTCTCAAAGATGTAGCCAATTGGCTATTTTTAGGCATCACTGCCTAGCCGCTCCTCCTCGTAAGGAGTGCGGGATATCACTTCAAAAAATTGAAAGGACAAAAGGAGGGTAATCTACTTCGGCGAGTCTAATGGCCTCGCCATGATACAGGCTTGCATAGGCCTGCTTCGCCTCACAGGTAAGCTACTATAGTCTCACTTTGGTTAACTAATTCATAACCTCACACATGCTTGCTTCACCTCATAGGCAAGCTGTTTAGCCTCACATATAGGCTAGTTTCACATGGAACTTTAGCCCCAGAGTGGACTAACATTGCATGAAGCTTTAGCCTCATAGTAGGCTAGCTCAGCATGGAGCTTTTAGATTTACCAAAATTGGCTATCTAATTGAAAAGTGCGAATTGCACCAAGTCTAATCGATTTACTTGACCTAAGCGATGTCAAAATTTAGATAACAAGCTATAAGTTCAAAGTATTTTAAAATTCATACGAATCTATAATGGATTTACAAAAACTTTGAATGGAATTTTATTGACACTTCTAAAACACAAACTCTCAGATAGCTCTTCAATCGGTCTAAACGATGTCTAACTTATCGACACTTTCAAAAGATAAGTCGCGGACAAGTTAACAGCGAGTTCCTTTTGATTACTCATCCTAGATGGATATAGTAGTTATTTGGACCCTACTGATCTAATTAAGCAGACATTAGGTCATGTATTGCCTTCGAATACGTCTAAGTATGCTTATAAAGCTAAGTTAGTTCAACACTTAGCCTTACCTAAGCCCAAAGGGCTAGCTTCACCTGAGAGCTAACTTTACCTGAGAGCTAACTTTTCCCAGCTTCGCCAGAAGCTTGGTATAGCTCCACTAAAAGCTAACTTCTAGCTTTGTTTGAAGCTTTTTTTAGCTCCACTAAGAGCTAATTTGAGCTTCGCATGAAGCTTTTCATAGCTTTGCCTGAAGCTTTATCTAGCTTCGCTGTGAGCTCACTTCACACTCCAGGTCATTAATTGACCGTTTCAAATCCCCTGGTAAGATTAATGGCTAACCTAACTACTTTAGTGGGGTTAATGCCACTTTAGTGGGCGGTTACACCCGTCCACTATGTCCCACACTAAATGGAGATAGTTAAGCCAGAATGGTTATCATAGGCTCGTGCAAAGCCAATTTAACTCGGCATGAATCTTGCTAGGCTTGCGCAGAGCCTGTTTAACTTTGCCTGAATCATTTTAGGCTCGCGTAAAAGCCTATTTTAGCCTCACGCGCGAAGCAATCAAGGCTATTTCAGTCTTTGCTGATTTTTAGGGCCAGTTACACCCCTGCAGAGTCCATAAATAGCTCATTTTAAGGATGACCAAGGGGCTGGACATTTTGGCTAGAGAGAAATGGGCTGATCACTTTGGCTAAACAAGAGAATTATTCTTTAAAGCTTTTAAAAATTCAAAGGTTCATTTCTCTAATCCTCTAAGGATAAAATCAAGGTGCTACTACACTAAATCTTTCATTTTCAAGAAATTTTTGAAATAGACGAGAAGGAACTTCTAGTAGAAGATTTAAAGACTGATCGCACATGTGGTCAAAGGGACAACGTGGTCGAATGCTGACCAGACTCCTACAAGCACACTTTCTCATAAACTCTAGAAGAGATCACTTGAAATTTTCTTTTTTTATTACTTGTAAATTTCTTCAAAATTTTTGTAAATTTTCCTTTTGAATTCTTAATGGAAAACATACATCTGTGATGCAATTCTTTAAGGGAACGCGCTCTTCTTTGGCACTCCACCAAACATCTTGGATCCCAATTCTAATCTAGCCGATCAACTAGAGTACTTATTGATCAGAGGTATGGTGTTAACTTGATCATGAACAGTTATTTTTTTAAGAATTTATATTAATCAGCATCATGAACATATCGCCATTTGGATTTGTGAGGTGATAGGCCCTATTTTAGTAGACTGTCTCTACTATAAAAGGTCCCTCCTATTTGGGTTGAAATTTTTCTTTGATCTTATGTGTCATAACCATGGGTCATCTGACAGCTAAAACAAGATCGTGTTTCTTAAAGATCTACTCTTTGACTTTCTTATTGAAGGCTTTAGAAATTCGAGCTTGATAGAGCTCAATTTGTTGCAGCAAAGCTTTCAACTCTTGAAGGTACAGTCAATAATTATCCTTGTTTTTCAACTCTATCGTTAGGGCAATCGCAGAGATGGAATCTGAGCTTTTGATCTGTCACATATATTACATATATATTTTCACATTACCATATTTATTATCTAATAAATCTTATTAATAAGTCTTATTTTTCTATATAAAGTGCAAGTCCATTGCTAAAAGAAAGGGAAGAGAAACGAGCCCAAAAGCCCATCAAAATTATTATTTAATTCAGAATTAATTCAAAATCAAAAAATCAGGGCAGATCATGGCAAATCATAGAAGTTAAAACCCGGTTAAAATAAATCATCCCAGATCAATCAGTTAAAGTCAGAGATCAAAGGCAGTTTTTTATCAAATCCAGGAGCTGAAATAGGAAAACCAGCAAGAGATAAAGGTGTATCACCAAACAAGGGAGTACCACCAACCAGGTGTGGCCATCTGGCCACACCATGTCCGCAAAAATGCGGCCAAAGCCGTATTTCTGCGGCCTAGTTAGTTCTGTTGGGGGAGCGTTTGCTCCCCTATCTTCATACGCCCTCTCCCATTTGGTTTTTCCTTATAAATACCACATTTTTCAGAGAAAAAGGGACCGAAAATTAGTTTAAGTTTTTCTCTTTATTTTTAGGGTTTAGATTCTTTGTTAGATTGATTGAGAAGTTGTATCTCTGTTTCTTTATTTGTAATTCAGTCCAGATACAAGTGAGAGAGAGAAACGAGTGATTGTAATCTGAAGTTGAAGTGACATCAAGAAAGGTTCAAAGCTTCTTTTCTTCTCCAATTCACGGGTATGTCTTATTTTATTTACATGTCTTTTTTTACATTATTCATGAGTAGCTAAACTTGTTTTCTAGGCTCACTATTATCTCTCTCTTTGATCTCTCTTGTTTTGAATGGTTTTGATGTTAAGAACCCAACGAATCATATGTATGACTTAAACTAAGCCTTTCTTCTCTGAAAGTGTTCTTGAAGGCACATGAGGATGGGTTTGGATTTATAAACTTCTATTTCTTTTAAAACATCACTTAAACTTGTTTTTATTTCATACTTGAAAGACAACTTGATGATTTAACATTCAGTTCAAGAGGATTTCTTAAGAAAAAGAGTTAAACTTTTTCAAACAATCTTATTTGCTTTGCTTAAGACTTTCGAAACTCAAGCTAAAGTTTTTGCCTATGATCAAGTTGAGACAGTAAGAATTTAAAGAGAATAACATATCGTTGAGTAGTAAGATAGTGAGCCCAGATCTTTTTTCTATATTAAAAAAAACAAATCAGTCTTCAAGCTTTTTAAAGATCACCTTTTCCAAAGCCTTCTCTAAGTTTTCAATTTTCTTTTAATCACTTTCTTACTCTCCGTTCTCTTTTTCAATATAAAAAAAACCAACACCATTCTTTGCTTTTTAAACAAAAACACTGAAAAACTTTCATCGCAATCCTCCTCGTGGACACGACCCGTTAGCCCAAAGCTAGACGGTAATTCTCACTGCTTTTACTTGCAATCAACTTTTTGTTGCCGTTGCTGGGGAGGGAACGGTGTAATTGTTTTCTAATAAGGTTGGTGTCTTGTTTCAGGGACGTCAAGGAATAAGATTTAGCGCTCAAGCTTTGCAGGAGAAGACTTTCTATTCTGTGATGCTACTCTCGAAAGTAGGAAACAGAATTTCAAAAAATTGCAGCGCAAAAGCTTGAAATTTTTGGACTACTAAAAAATCTTTTTTGCAGGACATATCGCTTTGCAAAAATATAGTTTTTTTGTATTATTTCTGCTATATATGATATTCATACTCCCTGTTTTTAATCCAACAGTAATCTGATTGATTGCCAATTGCTTAAAAAATGTTTAGACTTGCATTCTAGGCATTTGTCTAATTACGTTTCTTTTACAATTATTGTTGAAGATAGCTGAAGACAAGGTACGTATGCATAGCATATAGTTTAGAAAACATTCTTGGGTGATATTTGCTTGTGAATGTTACTTTTCTATATCTTGCACACTTTGCACAATCAATCTTAAGGGCAAAGCCCAAATCAAGATAAGGTGGGAAAGTCATTACCCTTCCTTAGCCCACAAACCATCTCCAAGCATGCACAACCTAAGCCTAATTTAAAATCTAATAGACGTTGGCCTTAGGGACATCTCAAACTCATTAGGAGATTATCCTCAGGGGGAAGATGTTAGAATTTGACTCTTGTCAAATCAGTATCTAAGGACAGGGATTGAGGGGCGAAACCCTGAAGGCTGGTGGTTTGGTTTAATTAGGCCCGTCGCTTTTGCACGGATACCTCCCACCAATCTTGCCTTGACCTGGCTGATTAGCTTGTGGTCAAAGTCTGCATTATACCTCCTGTGGACAATCAACCAGTTAGGAGTGGTCTAGGTCAAGGTTTACCTTAGACTAGGCTTGGTTGTTTCTTATTGTTGACTATTGGTGAACTTGTTTGTGATAGTGTTTATGTATGCAAGTGTGGTCAAAAGACCCTAATTCATCTAGGTTAACTAGAAGCACATCACCTCCCAAGTTTGAATCAAGACCAGATCTAGTTATGGCTCAACCGACATCTTTGCAGGATAGGTTCTATCCATTAGAACTACACTTCTATTTTGCATCCAACTTCCATCAGTTGGTGAACACAATCTTGAGCTCAAGCCTCAGTTCATCAACACACTCCCCAAGTTTCATGGCTTAGAGTTCGAAGATGTTTATTTCTTCATAAGAAAATTTGAGGAAGTATGCTTAATTATAAAAATCCCACACCTTGTAGATGATGCTATTAGGTTGAGATTTGTCCCATTTGCTATTAAGGCTTTGCCAAGAAATGGCTTTACAGCTTAGCGGCTGACTCTATCACATCCTGGGATGGTTTCATCATGGTCTTCTTGAAGAAATTCTATCCAATTCATAAGACCGCTCTCATTAGGAAGAACATCATGCAGCTCAAGCAAGAACCTAGTGAACCATTTTGGAGGTACTTTGAACGCTTCAAAGACCTCCTTGTCCAATGCCACATCATAGAATAGAGAAATTGTGACAAAGCCAAATTTTTTATGACGGTTCAGACTACTCTACCAAGACCCTCTTAGAAACCATGTGCCAAGGGGGATTCTTAAAGAAGGATGAGAATGAAGGATGGGATTTATATAAGGATCTAGCTAAAAAGACCATCCAATTGGAACCAACTAGTGAGAACTCTAGGAATTCAAACTCCATCTCTTCAAAAGGAGGTCTCCATTCAATTGAATCATCCATAGCTAACGAGGCTAGAATTGCAAACCTAGTGAAAAGACTAAAAGCTTTAGAAACTAAGGAACCAAGTTCAGTCAATCAAGTTAGCCCAAACCAATTTTCAACTCTGGGTTGTACTTACTGTCAAGCCATGAATCATGTATTTGAGGAGTGTCCTGTGTTTCAAGCTCAGCAACAATATCCTGAACTAATGAATGCGGCCTTTTTAAGGCCTAACAATAATCCTCATGCACCAACGTACAATCCTGGCTGGAGAAATCACCCGAATTTCTCATGGGGTCTAAACAACAATGACCACTCACGGTCAAATCATGTAAGCCACTTCCATCATTCTAATAATTCTTCCAATCATCAACCCAACTTTTCTAATTACCATCACAATTCCAACCATCCGCCCAATTTTTTAAATTATCAACAAAACTTTCCCAACCAAGCTCCAAAACCCTCCTTCCAGAATCCTCCTTAACTTGAAAGGAGAATGACTGACTTTGAGAGAAACATGAAAAGGTACATGAAGAACCAAGATTCCTTCATGCAAACTATACAGAGGTTAGAGTCCAAATGAGCCAATTAGCCAATCCATAGAATAAGAGACAAAAGGGTACCTTGCCTAGTCAGCCAGTAATGAATCCTAGGAATTCTAAACATGCTCATTTGGATGATGATAAATCATTGAATCAATGTGATGTTGTTCATACATTGAGGTCGGAAAAGAAAGTTGATAATCATGTGTCAACACCCATCAAATTCCATTCGGCACAACCGCACTCAAGCATCCACCTCATCTAGACCCAATCCTTCCAAATCTGTCGAATCTGAAATGGATAAGTCAACCAGTCAGGTGCACTAGCCTATAGTACCGTTTCCTAATAGGCTGAAAAATAACAAATAAATCCACACATGGATAACATAATTGAGATTTTCAATCAAGTAAAAAAAATTATCCACTTCTTGATGTCATCCAACAAGTCTCATCTTATGCAAAATTTCTTAAGGACATGTGCACCAAGAAGAGAAAGATTAATGTACCCAAGAAAGTCTTTATAGCCACTAACATTAGTGAGCTACTATCAGGTCTGATCCCTGTCAAGTACAAGGATCCGGGTTGTCCCACCATTGCCTGCACTATAGGACAAGCTGAGATTAGTTATGCACTTCTTGACTTAGGGGCAAGTATCAACTTGCTCCCATCTCAGTTTATCAACAATTCAGATTGGACGATCTTAGTCCAAGTCGAGTCACAATCCAACTGGCTGACCGTTCACTGAAATTTTTCAAGGAGAAAATTAATGATGTCCTTATTCGGGTCGGGGAGTTTATCTACCTGGTTGATTTCATAGCTCTAGAGACACAACCTGTGTCCAATCCTAGGGCTCAAATTCCTGTTATCATAGGGCGACCATTCCTTGCTACGGCCAATGCCATTATCAATTGTAGGAATGGGTCCATGAAGTTAACCTTTGGGGACATGACTAGATAAGTCAATGTCTTCAACCTTGGAAAGTAACCCCGTGATGTTGAGGATCAAACATTTGAAGTCAACCTCATTGAGAACTTAACAAGTGAACACAGGGAAGAATTGGAATTAGAAACTAATTGTGACTTCGAGTTAGAGTCTGACGACTTTAACCTTGATCAGGTTGTAAAGACTGCTGTGAATTGGGCCTTGAACCCTATTTCACCAAATGTGGAGCCAACAAAATTGACTCATCATCCCAGTGAGCTTTCCCCTTCCTTAGAATTGAAAGGCTTATCTGCGCATCTCAAGTACGTCTATCTAGGCGAACACGAGACCTTTCTTGTCATTATTGCCTTCCATTTAAATGATGGGCAAGAAGAAGATCTTAAAGCAATTCTGAAAAAACATAGGGGAGCCATTGGTTGGACTATGACCGATATAAAGGGATTGAGTCCAACCATAGTTCAACATCGCATTCATCTTAATGAAGACGCAACCCAAAAAGAGACCCGCAGCGTAGGTTAAATCCTATAATGTAAGAGGTTGTTCATGCTGAAATTGTGAAACTCTTAGACAATGGGATAATCTATCCCATTTCGGATAGCCATTGGGCCAGTCCTGTCCACGTAGTTCTAAAGAAATTTGGTTTCACCGTAGTGAAAAACGAGAACAAAGAGTTGGTCCAAACTGGACTTCCCATGAAAATTTGAGTTTACATTGACTATAGGAAGCTAATGCAGCAACTCGTAAGAACAATTTTCCACTTCCCCTCATTGATCAAATGCTTGAACGTTTGGCGTGCCATGAGTATAACTGTTTCTTGGACGGTTACTCCGGGTATAATCAGATTCCTATTGCTCCTGAGGATCAAGAAAAGACTAACGTTCACATGTTCATTTGGGACATTTGCTTATCGTCGAATTCCTTTCAGCTTGTACAATGCCCCAGCAACGTTTCAACGTTGCATGTTGAGTCATTTTTTAATATGGTAGAACGATTCTTAGAAATCTTCATGGATAATTTCTCCATCTATGGAGATTGATTCACTCAATATCTTCCCCATTTAGAACTTGTCCTCCAACGTTGTACTGAGAAAAATCTGACACACTGAACTGGGAGAAATGCCACTTCATGGTAAGATATGGAATTGTCTTGGGTCATGAAATCTCCAAGAAAGGAATTGAAGTGGATAGAGCAAAGATTGAGGTTATTGTTAAGCTTCTCATGCCCAAATGCGTGAAGGATATTTGATCCTTCTTAGGACACGCCGATTTCTATCGAAGATTTATCAAAGATTTTAGTAAGATTGCTAGACCCTTAACTAATCTGTTAGCTAAGTATGGGTCTTTCACTTTCGATGATGAATGTATAAATTCTTGGGAGAAGCTTAAGAAAGAGCTCATTTCTGCACCAATCATATCTGCACCGGATTGGTCTAAGCCGTTCAAAATCATGTGCAACGTTTCTGATTTTGCAATAGGTGCTATCCTAGGACAGCATATTGATAACAAGCAGCATGTAATTTACTACTCTAGGAGGATTCTCAACGATGCTCAATTGAACTACACTACTACTGAGAAGGAATTCTTAGCAGTAGTGTTTGCCTTAGAGAAATTTTGTCCCTACCTACTAGGGTCCAAAACCACAATTTTCACCGATCATTCTGTGCTTAGGTACCTCATGATGAAGAAGGATGCCAAGGCCCGACTCATTCGTTGGATTCTCCTTCTTCAAGAATTCAATCTCGAGATTCGAGATAAGAAAGGGGTAGAAAATATCATTGCTGACCATCTCTCGCGTATCCCAAACTTTCCATGCAACAAATTTCCCATATATGAGGACTTTCCAGATGAAAATCTCTTAGCTATCTTTAGGGAACCTTGGTTTGCTGATATAGTGAATTACTTAGTCACAAACCAAACTCCTCATTGGTCTAAAAATGATATATATCAATTTTTATCTCAAGTCCGGTATATCTTTTGGGAGAAACTGTATCTTTTTAAGCATTGTTCTGACCAAATTATTAGGAGATGCATTCCCGATGAAGAGATTAAGAGTGTTTTATCCTTCTGTCATGAACTTGCATTCTGGTCCCCGCAAGACTGCTGGAAAGTTACTGCAAAGTGGGTTCTATTGCCCTACTTTGTTCAAAGATGCTTATGAATTTTGCAAGACGTGCCGTAAATGCTAGATGGTAGGAAGGATCTCAAAACGAGATATGATGCCCCTCAGCCCAATTCTAGAAATAAAACTCTTTGATGTTTGGGGCATCGACTTTGTGGGTCCATTTCCTAATTTATTTGGAAACCAATACATATTGGTTGCTGTGGACTATGTGTCCAAGTGGGTAGAAGCCATTCCTAGTAGAACTAATGATAACAAAGTTGTCATAAAATTTTCGAAAGAGAACATTTTCTCACGCTTCGGAACCCCTCGTGCTATCATCAGTGATAATGGTACTCACTTTTATAATAGATCCTTTGAAGCTCTTATGCGAAAGTATGCCATAACTCTCAAGTTGTCCACACCTTATCATCCTTAAACCAGTGGGCAGGTTGAGGTTTCCAATAGACAAATCAAGCTTATTTTGGAGAAGACTGTGAACCAAAACTGGAAAGATTGGTCCACCAAACTTGTAGATGCCTTATGGGCCTACATGATCACTTTTAAGACGATTCTAGGGATGTTTCCTTATAGGTTAGTATTTGGGAAGGCTTGCCACCTACCTGTTGAGTTAGAGCACCGGGCCTTATGGGTAATCAAGCAGCTAAATTTTGACTTGACTAAGGCCGGTGACCTTCAGAATTTACAAATTTCTGAGTTAGAGGAGTTGAGAAATGAGGCCTATGAAAATGCTAAGATCACTAAAGATAGAGTTAAGATTTTTTATGATAAACACATCATAAGAAAAACATTTGTCCCTAGACATAAAGTCTTACTCTATAATTCCAGACTTCATCTTTTTCTAGGAAAACTAAAATCAAGATGGACAGGGCCATTCGTTGTAAAAACCGTGTTTCCACACGGTGCCGTAGAGATAAGTGACACCAAGAATGAAAATGATTTTAAGGTAAATGGTCAAACCTTTTTTGGAATTGGTGCCGGTAAATGAAATGGCTATGGGTCTTTTCGACCCAGTATATCGGCAACTTTCCTCTTTTATATTCCATTTCATGCATCTATATATTTCTTTCATACATTGGGGACAATGCATGAGATAAGTGTAGGGGAGGCTCAAACATGACTAATATAACTTAAAAAAAATATGACTAATATAGCTAAAATATATATATATATATATATATATAAACTTTTTGAAAGAAAAAACAATATTTTGATATTTTTGTTTGTAAGAAATTAAGTTAATTTTAAGGAATGGGAAAATCATAATTAGGATTTCTTATACTTGATCAAAATAAGATGACTTGTTTGATTTTCAGGGTGAGGAAGAAAATTGGTGAAAGTAATTTAGTCTTGATCTTTACCTCGAAGAAATATGCATGCTTTATACACTTACACACTTAGGGTTCAAAAGCAAAAATTCTTATGCCTTATAAAAAAAAGAAAAATATATATATATATATGTATATCTATGAAAAATAAACAAATCTACTTATTGATTAGCTAGGTGCTTTGGCCTAAGCAAGCATTGTTATTTATGAAAAAGATGATTAGATAAGTTTGAATATATATATATATATATATATATATATATATATATATATATATATATATATATATATATCCTCTAACTAAGCTGGGTATTTATGCCTCATGAAGCATAAGTATTCACGCCTAAAAGGGGTACATTTTATAAATAAAGATCCTTGGTTTCGTGTCCTTGTTTGCTCGAGTGCTTAAGACTTTAGGGGTGTTTTCTCAACTGGTGCCCTAAGACTGTCCAGTTTGGGTGTCACCGACTAAAGGCTCGTTACATGGGCGGATTAGAAAGCCTAATGGAATTAAGGGATAATATCACCAAAAATAAAAATAAATAAGGCATAAGTGTTAATGTTAAAGAACCCATAGTCAAAATTTCACGGTCACGAAGGTGCATATGACTTAGGGTAAAGTAATAGACTAGATGAGAAATACAATTTGACTCCTTACTTTGATTGATGACATGTTTTTAAAGAGAGACTAAGTTTAGGAATGAAAAGTTCAATTTTCCTATAACTTATAGATTACTTAAACTCTTACAACAATACCTCAAATATTTTCTATCTTTTCGAAATACTTTTCGAAAATACTAAGTTTTTTTTCCTTTATGGATTTTGTGAGTACAATCCACTGAAAACCCTCATGAGACAAAACTCATCCTCTAGGGATAACCTAGAGGTTTAATGGCTTGTTGCACATGCTCAGTGCAATCGAGTAACCTGCGAAAGTGGTCTAATAATCTATGAGGATTAGTTTTGTTGTTTTGCTCGAGGGCGAGCAAAAGATAAGTGTGAGGGTGTGATCAGTCACATATATTGCACATATATTGTCACATTATCATGTTAATTATCTAATAAATCCTATTAATAAGTCTTATTTTTCTTTATAAAATGCAGGCCCATTGCTAAAAGAAAGGGAAGAAAAACGAGCCCAAAAGCCCATCAAAATTCTGATTTAATTCAGAATTAATTCAAAATAAAAAATCAAGACAGATCATGGCAAATCAGAGAAGTTGAAAACCGGTTAAAATAAATCTTCCCAAATCAATCAGTTAAAGCCAAAGATCAAAGGCAGTTTCTTCAAATCCAGGAGCTAAAATGGGAAAATCAGCAAGAGATAAAGGTGTATCACCAAACAAGGGAGTACCACCAACCAGGTGTGACCACTTGGCCACACCATTGTCGCGAAAACGTGATCAAATTCGCGTTTTCGTAGCTTGATTAGTTCTGTTGGGGGAGTGTTTGCTCCCCTTAACTTCGTACGCCCTCCCCCATTTGGTTTTTCCCTATAAATATAACATTTTTCAGAGAAAAAGGGACCGAAAATTAGTTTAAGTTTTTCTCTTTATTTTTAGGGTTTATGTTCTTTGTTAGATAGATTGAGAAGTTGTATCTCTGTTTCCTTATTTGTATTTCAGTCCAGATACAAGTGGAAGAGAGGAAAAGAGTGATTGTAATCTGAAGTTGAAGTGACATCAATAAAGGTTCAAAGCTTCTCTTCTTCTGCAATTCATGGGTATGTCTTATTTTATTTATATGTCTTGTTTTACATTATTCATGAGTAGCTAAACTTATTTTCTGGGCTCACTATCATCTTTCTCTTTGTTCCCTCTTGTTTTGAATGGTTTTGATGTAAAGAACCCAACGGAATCATTTGTATGCCTTAAACTAAGCCTTTCTTCTTTGAAAGTGTTCTTGAAGGCACATGAGGACGGGTTTGAATTTCTAAACTCTATTTATTTTAAAACATCACTTGAACTTGTTTTTATTTCATACTTGAAAGACAACTTGATGATTTAACATTCAGTTCAAGAGGATTTCTTAAGAAAAAGAGTTAAACTTTTCCAAACAATCTTATTTGCTTTGCTTAAGACTTTCAAAACTCCAGCTTAAGTTTTTGCCTATGATCAAGTTGAGGCACTAAGAATTTCAAGAGAAGAACATATCGTTGAGTAGCAAAATAGTAAGCCCAGATCTTTTTCCTATATTAAAAATAACAAATCAATCTTCAAGCTTTTTAAAGATCACCTTTTTCAATGCCTTCTCTAAGTTTTCAATTTTTCTTTTAATCACTTTCTTACTCTCCATTCTCTTTTTCAATATAAAAAAAAACTGACACCATTCTTTGCTTTTTAAACACAAACACTGAAAAGCTATCATCGCATTCCTCCTCGTGGACACGACCCGTTAGCCCAAAACTAGATGGTAATTCTCACTGCTTTCACTTGCAATTAGTTTTCAATGGAAGAACAGTTCCACATTCGTACACCAAGAAAAATAGCGTAGCTTTTGTTGGAGTTCTCACCGTTATGCGGTAGGCCAGAAGGCATTCACCTAACTTCTCGTCCCAGTCACGTTGACTTTTTGAGACAAATTTCTTAAGAAGTTTTTCAATGGTCTTATTGAAGGTTTCTGCAAGACTATTAGTAGCTAGATAGTATGATGTTGAAAATACACTCTGAATTCTGAATTTATTGCAGAAGTTTTAGAATATTTGACTGACAAGTTATGGTCCATTATCGTGGATGATTCGTCGAGGTACACCGAACAGTATATTACGTGATGTTTGATAAAACTAATCTTATCAGACGTCCTTACTTCCTTTAGAGGGATAACTTCAGCTGATTTTGAGAAGTAATCAGTTATGGCTAAGATAAACCGATGTTTTGTAGACATTGGTTGGTTGATGGGTCCGATAACGTCTATTCTCCACATCTCAAATGACCCTAAAGAAGATGTTGGATGAAGATGTTCAAGTGCTTAATGTTTGAAGTCACCATGAATCTAACAATCATGACATCGTCTAGCGTAGGTGATAGCATCAAAGATCATCTTCGGCCAGTAGTAGCTAAGTCTTCAGAGTCAGCCCCTAGTTTGGGTCCGGGTTGGTGAGCCCCGCACGTGCCATTTTGAGCTTCCCCGAGTGCCTCTTGTGCCTCTTTAAGTGAAAGGCAGTGATGTAGGATTCCATTATACGATCGGCACGTAGTGTTCGCGAGAACGAATTAAAATAAAACCGAGAAGCTTTCATTTTAATTGCAACTGCCTCTTTAGGATCATCAGGCTGTATGTCGTATAAGATGAAGTCAATGAATGGAAATTGCTAATCTCTGAGTTCTGGACCTGTTGAAGTCTCAAGAACCTCTTTAACTTGAAGATCTTCTTTTGGAGCCTTACTGCCTTCAAGGGCGAATTTTAAACAGTACAAGTCAAGGCTATGGACGAGTACTTCCTCTGTTGCTCCGATTGGATGAGCATTTGAGGTAGTAAGAGATGTTAATGCATAGGCATGTGCATTTTGTTTGCAAGGTACATGTTGATGTAAAAGCTTTTGAACTCCTTAGCCATGTTGATGGTGGCGTTGTGATAGGGAACCAAGTCCTCATGTCTTACATCGTACTCTCCATGGACCTGGTTGACAGTAAGTTTTGAGTCACTGTATCTTCGAGATGCTTGACACCGATCTCTTTCGTGATTACATTCTGATTATTAGAGCATTATATTTCATAACATTATTGGAATACTACTTTGTTAACAAAAATGCGCGCGGAAATAAGTAGTTTTGTGAAGACACAAGTATTACCCCTACTCCTGCTATGATGTTTCCTTTAGGACTATTTTTGAGGCGCCATCAAAGAATAATTTTCAGATTTGTTCTTTGAAAGATGTCTGGGTCATGCAAACTTTAGCCGACTCATCTGGGAGATTTTCATAAAGTTTGGTGGATCTTGAGGATGGATGTTCAGCTAAGAAATCTATCACGACTTATCACTTCACGGCATTCTATGGCATAAATTGAAAGTATACCTAGAGGGGGGTGAATAGGTGTAGTGCTAATCTAGGACAAATAATGCGGAATTATAACTAAATACTAAACACACACTATGTGTAAGCAAGAGCAAGTCCGAATTTCTCGTGAAGGGCTCTGAAACTTCTCATCACTATTCCTCTAAATTATGAGTTGAGGTGCTTCAATAGCTCTCCTGGTTCAACACAAGTGTGAGCACACAAACAATATCAAGCATATATATGTATGAGTAATAAAAACAACGCAAGATATAAAGAGTTAAGAGTTGAGAGAAAGATCCAAACGTAAACACCAAGATATGTTTCGAGGTTCGAGCCACTGCTCTACTTTCCCACCTTCACACAGAAGGATTTCAACTATCCACTATAGGATTTTTCACAATGGGACCTCCACTAAGTAATTTTGAATACAAATCAGGAGTATACAACTCCAACTCTCACACCTTTATACAAGAGGGTAGGCACAAAATAAAGAGAAAAATACAACTTTGTAATCACTTAGATCACAAACAACACTTGGTGATCTCAAAAGACTAAACAAAATCTCTCACAATATAAGATCCTAGAGGATAGATTTGCAATGAAAATCTCAAGTATGTGAGTACACAAAGTTTTTGGAAAAGAAAACACTAGAGAAAAACTTCTTGGCAGATGAGAAAATTGAAGAACAAAACTAAATTACCAAAACTTGTTTTTATTTGATTTTTCAAAACGTTGAAAACAAATATAGATTTTTATTTTGAAGCTCTAAAACTTGTTTAAAAACTTGCTTAAATACGCTATAGAATATGAAAATTTTGGCTCTTAAAAATCTTGTGAAAAACTAGCCAAGAGAACCTCTATTTATATATAGTCTCCAAAAACTAGCCGTTGGGGCTCAAAACTACGCCAGAGAGGCTTATCGGTCGACTGACCAACGGTCGATTTTTCGACTATTGGGGTTGCCGGTCAACCGCCCCAAGGCCACAGAGAGACTTTCTCTCTGTCGGTCGACCAAACGGTTGACCGACACCCAACCGAGACTTGGGTGAGCCAGTCGGTCGACCGAGCCTAGCTACGGTCGACCGGTCAGTCGGGCGAGCAAAGGTAAAGGGCTCGCACACATTTTTGTGCACATTGGTTGACCGCTCGGTCGATCGAGCCATGCTTCGGTCGGCCAATCGGTTGGCCGACAATAGCCCAGAAACAGATTTTAAGGGATAATGACTTAGACTTCAAACACCCTTAAAAATTCAATAAAATCCCATAAATTCCACAAAAATAAGTTCATATAATTACTTTGAAGTAAAAATATGTCTGATCAAAAATCAACACATATTATAAACAATTAAACTATTTTTGAGTTAAAGTATTTTAGGCTTAAACTAAAAACCGTATTTTTTAAAAACCTAACTTTTGAAATGGAAATCTGAATTTTTCATAAACTTGTATAAATACAAAAATAAGATATTGAAACACTTTTGAAGCATGATGTGTATGGATATAATCCAATACACATAGTAAATGAAATATACTTATTTTTCACAATAAATACCTAAATAAGTTTTGATAAAACCAAAACACATGACTAGATATATCAAAATAAGTTTTTCTAAACATATGAAGCAAAGAAGTATATGGATGAAATCAATATACATTAAACCATATAAACTTCTTTTAATGAACTCTATTCATGAAACCAAAGAATGTATACTTGATATATTAAAACTCGAAACCATATACATCATAAATCAAAACACTTAGAAATAAGCTTTTCTAAATAAATCTCAAATATGTGTAGATAGAATCCAACACATATATAAACCATGAAACTTATCCTATGTAGATATAAAAAATGTAAACTTAATGTTATTAAAACGAAACAGTTAAACCGAAAATCAAACTATAAACTTGTACGTGTGAACTTGAGCAATTCAAAACTAAAATATCCTTACACAAGATCCAAACTAAACAAACCTAGATCAAAGTCTTCTTGTCAATCTTCTCCAAGATGACTCGATCCAAACTCGATCCAAAGAGCTTGACTCCATCTTGAGTACTTGATGTGATCTTTAAGCATGAGCTCTTAAATCAACTCGTGATAGCTTCGAAACTTGACTTCACGCCTTTGTTGAAGCTAAACACCAGCTAAGATCTTGATTAATATCTGAAACTTAATAAACACAAGATCATTAGTACTATAACTTCATAAGTTAGTCATCATCAAGGATGAAAGGCCTTCGGGCCAACAATCTTCTCATTTTTAATGATGACAAAACTGAGGTTATATATGCATGGATTAAAGATAAGCTTCAAAGAAGCTCTCCCTTAACTCATGCATAGCAATAAAACATATAGATATTAAATAAAAAGTGCATGATATCAAGTATAATAATCACAGAGATATGCAATGTTAGTTTTAGGTACCAAATGTTTGCAAAAACTCGATATCAATTTCAATTGAGTATGCAATCTAAGCCTCTTGATAGCAATGCTCTCGATATCAATTGAACAATTGAAAATATGCAATACCAACTGAAATTATGATATCAAATGAATATTCATGAATATGCAATATGAACTCTTGATACCAGTGAACTAATATAAGTTCTTTATACCAATTGATCGGGATGGAAACCAGCACTTGAAAATGTGTGTTTTTGAAATCAGTGTAAAAGTGTGTATGCTAATATTCTCTCGATACTTTCGTTATAGCATTGGCTCAACGGGTCGAATCCACAGGGATGGGAGGTGATAGAAGTATTAACAGTTCTTATTCACAACGTTTGTTAACAAGTTTTTCTTTGTTAAAGAATGAGGAAAAAAAGAAAAGAAATTCAGAAGTCATAGGTGGGGAAGATGATGAAAACGGCGATGTAAAAAAAAAAGAGAAGTGGTCGGTAACACAACACAAGAAAGTAGAAATGAAATAGAAAGTGGAGTGATTTAGAAAGTGCATTTTAAAATAAAAAGAAGATGAAAGAAAGATGAACTAAGAAGTTAGTGAAAACATTGATAAGAAAATGATAAAAAAGATTTTGAATTTTTTTTAAAATAAAGTAAAGAAAAGAAGGAAACTATGAAAGAAAACTCATAGCTACTAACTACTAATTGCTCTAGTAATTATGCTAACCTCTTAGTGATAGTTGCCTCACATGGATCCTTGGTCATCACTAGTCTTTGGCATCAAGAGATGATAAAAAGCATGGCTTATAAGGTTGTTCTTTCACATTCAAACACATCTATTCCACACAATCAAAATAAGCTACTATTAGATCATCAAAATCAATTAGAGGTTAGCATGAAATAAAGAAGATATTGCAAGTTAGCTTGTTAGTAGTTAGATATTAGAATGTTAGGATGTTAGAATCCATCATCATGAGCCATCAATGGCTCTTGCAAGAGCATGACCTTGTAGATGCTATTAGATTCATGTGGATTATCAAGTAAGTGGTTAGCTAGTTAGTAGTTAGTAGTTAGATTGCCATGTGCAGGAAAACTAGCTAAGCATCATGTAGAAGATGGAGAAGATTACAATAGAGAAAAAAGGAGACACTTTTACATAGATTGTCACCCTCTATTACATCAATATCTCGCTATCTCTCTCTGAATCATCTCAGCCCTAATACATGAATCTAAAAAGAGAATGAAAATACAAAATAAAAGAAGAAGAAAAATCTTACTCTACAACTAGAATAGAGAGGAAACCTAGCCTATAGCCTTCTACTCTCGTTTCTGGCCCATCCGCAGTGTTTATAGGCAAATGAAGAATTTGGAAGGCAAGACGAGGCCATGTGTCGAAGATCGACACGTGGGCTCACAAGAATGCCACAGAAATGCGGTAATTGTCGTGTTTCTATGACACACTCCCTGGTTTCGCTCAGTAGATTCATCCAGCTGTGAGAACCTTCTAGATACCTCTGGATTTGGGTGAATTGGATTCGGGTATCTTCAGATTCGCCAATGTATTCTCTAGAAGTGCTTTCAAGCTTGACCTCCAAGTAATGAGATTTAATTACCCAAAATTGGGTTTAATTAGGCTCTTATTACTCTTTTGCCCCTAGACTCTAGATTATCTGCAAAATAAACTAAAACACAGGTGAGAAGTGTCATTTTAATCATAAATCGGTAGGAAAATGCGATATGATAATGCTTAATTGTAAACTAATCACACCCTCATGCTTATCTTTTGCTCATATCGAGCAAAACGAGAAAAAGAAAAACTAAACTAAGAATGTTATTACATCACTTTCGTAGGTGACGCGATTGCACTGAGCGTGTGCAACAAGCCGTAAAACCTCTAGGTTATCCCTAGAGGAGTGTTGTCTCCTGAGGATTTTTAGCAGATTGCACCCTTAAAATTCATAAAGAAAGAAAATAAAAATTAGTATCTTGAAAACACATTTTGAAAGAGAGACAAGTTTTTGAAATATTTTTGCAAAAAATTAAGCGATCTAAAATCATAAGTCCACCAAAAATTATTCTTCCTTAAACTAAGTTTATATGCAAGATCTTGTTATTAATTAAGGTAAGAATTTAAAATTAGATTGAATAATTTATCTTTCATAAAACCTGGGTAATATACACTTTGTGATAGTGAAGATTTTTGGGATTTCAACTCTAACCATCAAGCCATTTATTTATATATGTATATTTTTTTTCTTTCTTAGTTTTCTTAAGCTTTCTAGTTTATTCGGGCAGTGAGCCTTTAACCGATGACTCTCAGATCAGACGGTCTTAGGGCACCAGATGAGAAAACATCTCTTGGGTTTAAGGACTCAAGTAAACAAGGCCACAAAACTAAGAGGGATTATTTGTTTCTTATGGCCACCGTGAGGCGTGAATAATCTTGCTTCTTGAGGCATAGTTATCCAGCTTTAATAAGTGATTTTTTATTCATATATTTTTTTATTTTTTTATTTTTGGTTTATGAAATTTTAGGTCTTTGTTTCCATCCTAAAAATGTGTAAGTGTGAAGTGCATACTATCTAAGGCAAAAAAATCATAATAAAATTATCTCTCCAATTTCTCTTACTTACCTATAATTTTAAACAAGATTCATTATTTCAACTAGTTCTAAGATGTCATAATTATGATTTTCTTGGTTTATAAGATCATCTTAATTTTCTTAAAAGTAGATCAAAGTTTTGTCTCTTATTTTAAAAAGTTTTTAAAGATACAAAAAGGAAGATTTCTAAGAATATCCTAAAAGAAGTGAAAAAAAGAAAATCTAAAAACTCTACAATAGTAGACCCTCCCCTACACTTATCTCACGCATTGTCCTTAATGCATCGTGAATGTATGTATGCATGAAACAAATAGAGAGGGAAGAAAAAATCACCTCAAGGTGGTGGTTCCGGTGGTGGTCTCATTGGTCCACGAAATGTGACACAATCAAAATTGCGTGGAGTCCGGAGGAACCCACCAGAGACCCCTCTAATATAACCCACTATAATGATGTGTATATGAATGATTTTTATTAAGAATTTTATCCCATCTAATTTCTAAATTTTAAAAATAATTTCAGAGTCAATTTTATCAGCATCCTTGTCCAAAAATGGAGTGTGAAAAGATGGAATGATTGATTTGAACTCAAGAAGTACAGGAACTGATACTGACTCAGAGAAGTGACTGAAATCAAATAAAGATTTTGTAGTCGAGATTGGTTCAGAAAGTGGGTCCAAATTAAGAAGTTGAAACTCAAATCCACATTCATTTCCCCACAATGCAATGCGACTTCCTAAAATTGGTGATTCAAGTTCAAGAATGACAGGTATGGGAATCAAAACTAACTCTAAATTGTTGCTCAATATGGGTAGCAAAATAGGAGTCAATATTGATTCAGAAATTTGAATTGGATCACAAATTTGAGAATCTTGGTCACATTCTTCTTTGAGTTCAATTTCATAAAAATGAGAACTTGATAATTTTTCAATGAGATTTTCAGAAGTTATGTATTAGTCAAGTTCTAGATGTGAATCATAAAAGATAGGTAATTCAATTTCACGATGAATAGGCATAGGATAAAATACTGACTCGGGGAAATGATTAATCAGGTAAAAACACCTCAGTCATTATTGAATCAGAAAGTGGAATTGAATTATCAAGTTGAGGTTCAGGATCATATTCATACTCAAGTTCAATTTCAGGAAAAGGATAACATGCCAAAATGCCAATGGGATTTTCAAAATTCAGAGTTTGATCAAGTTCAAATGGGTGTGCTGAAATTAAATATTGGTTTCCAAAACAACATGATTCCTGATCTAGATTGATAGAGTGAAGGATATCTGGATTAGTCAAAGGTTGATAAGAGTGAGTTTCCTCATTCCTATCAATGTTGACCAATTGACTCAGTTGTGCTTAAAACTTATTGATAGACTGGGCAAAAGATTTTTGAAATTATTGTGAGGTCTCATGTAAGATTTCTATCCTCTTTCTAGCTCAGATTTTTTTCAAATGGTTATTCTAGAAATAGAGTGTAGGAATCTTGATCTTGAAAAAAATGTGAAGATTGTGAGTCCAACAAGTTTTGAGATTGTTGCTTAGACTCACGCAAGAGTTCTATACTCGTGTCCAAGGATGATAATTGGTCATCATGAAGAGGTGGGACTGAGTATGAATCTTGAAAATATTGTGGAATTGGGGAGGCCAACATTTCTTGAAATTTTCGTTCGGCTTCCTGCACGGCATCCATACTCTTTTCTAATTCGGATTTTTCTTCAATTGGTGGTCCTAGAAAAGGAGTATAGGAAGTAAAATCAGGGAATGGATATTGTGAAAATTGTGAAAATTGTAGACAAGGTGGTTGAAAATTTAACTCGAGGGAGGTGAATCCCCATTGACTCTATGAAGAGTGAAAATTATTGTGAAAATTATAGTCATAAGATTGGGGATATGGGTAATATTGAATCGGATAAATTCAATCCAGCCTATTTGATTGGTTCATGTTATTTAAGGCCGAGTCAGAGTTATCTGAGTCACATGAGGTCGTTGTGAAACATGGATTCATATAAGGATTGAAAGAATTGTTGTTGTTGAATTCCATTTCACAAACAATCATAAACAAAAAAAAGCAAACAAAAAGATAGGAAAAAAAAATCAAACCAAGCCTATACTAAGGTTGACCTAGATCTAGATGACTCTTAACTGGTCGATTACCTGGTGGAGGTTGTTGTATGAACTTGACTACAAGCTAATCGGCTAGGTAGGGGCAAAATACGACGGGAGATATCCATGCGTAAGCAACGGGCCTTAATTACGTCAAACCATAGTATTTTTGAGACATAACCTCTTAATCCCCAACCTTAGACATCGATTTCACAAGAGTATGCTTCTTACAAGTTCCAACCTCGGCCAATCTCTTAATGAGTCTGAGATGTCCCTAGGGGCCAACGTTTATCAATTTTTAGATTAGGGCTTGGGTTGTGTGAGTGAGGAGGTGGTTTTGGGCTAAAGAAGAGTAATGACTTTCCCACCTTATCTTGTATTGGGTTTTGCCCTTAATTGTGATTCGTGCAAGTGTGCAATATAGATAAGAATATAACACAAAGCGAGTAAATCATCCATGTGTTTGTCTTATGCTATATGTAATGTCATATGTACACCTTGTAGGCTGTCCAAAAGTTACTGGAGGAAAAGCCATTGAAAAGCAAAGTTTCAAGCTCTAGACGCGAGGGGCTCGACACCCGCGTCTCAGCATCAAGGCGCGTTGGCTCGACACCCGCGTCTCAGCATCAAGGCGCGTTGGCTCGACACCCGCGTCTCAGCATCAAGGCGCGTCGGCCTGACACCCGCGTCTCAGTTATAACCGCCTTGGTTAAGGGACCAATCACTGCCTACACGTAAGGGAAATCAGCCCCCATCGTGGCGTGTCTTTAGCAGGCACGTGGGTTGGTTAGTTACCGCCCATGTAGCGGGAAAGTTGGCCCTCATTGTGGAGCGTTTTTAGGGGGCACGTTCACCCCTGGTACCTCTATAAATAGCCCTGTTTGCTATGAAGAGGAGAGGAAGGAGATCAGAGAATCAATCGGACGAAGAGAGACAGAGGGCGACACAGAGAGAAAAGAAGCAGATCAACTCTTTAGCAAGTTCGCTGCGTACGAGCTAGCTTTCGCCTACCTTCTCTTTTAGAGTTTTGGTAGACAGAGCTGTGTCACTCTTTCTACCGGCCGAAGAGGAGATCCCTGAAGGACGGTCATCTGGTCAACGGAGAACAAGATTCACTCTCCACCGCCACACGAAGAACCCAGCCTTAAACAAAGGGGGAATTCAAGATTCAATATTCTCCCTCCCTTGTAACCGGAAGGAACAGTTTTTGTTGTAATCCTTTTCATTTGATTCAAGGAAAACTTTTACTGCAATTCCTGTCTTCTCCTTCTCCGGGTCATACAAGAGATGGCGACTCCGCTGGGGACTACGTTTGTCACTGAGGAGCAAATAGTGGCGCAAGATGACGTCCACTATAAGGGGAAGATGGTCGAATCGCTCGTTGTCGAGTTCGACCAGGCGAAGTACGAAGAGTTTCTCTCTTCCGGTTCCAAGAGCCCAAAGACCCGCGTCTGCCGCCGGGTCTCGACGGGGAATGGCCTCGAGGCCCGATCTGTGGCTTTCTCGAGCTCCCCTGCTGCCGACTGTGCCAAGCAAGGTACACGCGCCAACGCCTCTCAGAAGGCCCGCGTGGTCCCAGGCACATCTGCCTTTGCGACCAACCGTGTCGCACAGAACACCCGCGTCAGCGTCTCTCAGGAGACCCGCGTGGTCAAAGTCCCTGGTGTCCAGCATCAGGATGTCGTTGGTCTCTCTCCACCTCCTCGACGAAATCGAAACGCTGAGCGTCGACAGAGGAGACGTGCGCGTCAGCTGCAAGTTGGAACCGTTGGTTGTCCAACTGAGGCTGGACGCGACGTACAATCTCGCGCCTTGCCCGCGCCACGTCCAGTACGTGAAGTCCGCGTTTGGCGCCCCAAACGCGAGATTCCTTCAGTTAGGTCCTCTGAGGACCAACTCACCAAACGCCAAGATGAGATCTCTGCGCCTCGTCAAGCGCAAGAGACACAAGCCCATAGGCGTGGGGCCCAACAGCCTATCCTCTCTCAAGTGTCTCCGCTCCGACACACCAAACAGCAACGCGACAGGCGCGCTTTGTCTCAACAGAGACGCCAGACGCGCGCTGAACAGCTGCGGCGCAAGAACCGCGTCTCTGATGCCTCCGTCCAGGCTGTACAGCACATGGATGCCTCCCGTCTTTGACGTTGCGAGGCTAACCTTTTCAATCCCCCTCCCATGGATTTGAGAGATTATCTGACGAAGAAAAGAAGTGCCAATCAGGCCACTTCGTCGTGTTGCTGCCAACGGCTCATCCATATGCTCTCTGAGTGCCGTTGCGGATCAGGCGTACACCAGCAGTCTTTAGTCAGACAGCTGACCCTGATTCCTCCGTCAGCTAAAAGAAGACGCTCCCACAGAAGGAGAACCTTCTCTGACGTTGAGTACCCGGAGCTCACTGCGAATATGACAAGCAGGAGCAAGGGAAAACAACTTGCAGTCAGCTCAGACGAGTCCGAGTCTGACTCTGAACCGGAAGGGGTGTATTGACACACTCGCACCCGGACTGGGGCCATTCCCCCAATTGACTATAATGCCTTAGCCCATGGCATTAATGATTCTCACTCCGCCGTAGCGGAATCAAGGGCTTCAAACTCTTCCGTCGAGAAGGAGACCTCCGCCTACATGACAGGCACTCCTGAGGAGACGACTAAACGTTTGGAGCAGATCCAGAAGGCACAAATGGATATGATTCTTTCTCAGCAGGAATCTATCAACTCCCTCAAGCAGGCGATTGCACAGCTGCTCAAAGACAGGAGGAGGTCCCCTCCTAAAAAGTCAAAGGGCAAAGGGAAAAAGGGAGAAAGCTCATCTTCCAAACCTTCTGAGGAGACGCGGCGATCTACTTCCGGCTCGTCCAAGTCCTCGTCACAAGTAAAAGGCGACCAAGACCAGGGAAAGGCTCATGTTAAAAGAATGAGTCAATTGGAGCGACGCCTCGAGGCCCTTGCCAATCGCAAAGACCTCCAAGAAGTAGGAGTGGTCTGGCCCTACCTGGCTGAATGGGACTTGGTTCCGTACCCGCCCAAGTTCAAAGCTCCAACTCTTCAAGCCTTTGATGGGAAGGGGTCACCCAACCAGCACATCTACTACTTCAAATCCCAAACCGGGAATGTAGTAGATAATGACGCCATCCTGGCACGCCTGTTCATCAGCACCCTGAAAGGGTTGGCCTTTGAATAGTTTATGAAGCTCCCAGAAGGTTCTATCAAGAACTGGAGCGATTTGGAGAAGCTCTTCTTAACACGCTTCTTCGAGGATGACTCCGAAGTCACAATGCCAACCCTTTTGGCTACCAAAAGCGAAAAGGGGAGTCCGTCAAATCTTTCGTGGAAAGATTTCGGAACATGGCACTCCGTTGTCCAAGCGGTATGACCCAGGCCACCCTGGTGGAAACATGCCGCCACAATCTCCAAACCTCACTCCTTGCTCAAATAGGAGTTGCTGAAAGCCGCACCTGGAAGCAATTAGTCCAACAAGGTGAACAGGCTGAGGAGATTGTCGCCCGCGTCAGAGCGGAGGAAGGTAAGCCTAGGCCGGAAAGGCCGACAAGGCGTGCGCCAGACACATCCCTCCAAACAAAGCGGAAGGGTAATTTGGCAACGGAGACCAAATCTCCCGCCAAACCTCAATCAGGCAAGGCGAGTGGCTCTTCAAGTCAGCCTCGCGCCAACAAGCAATATTCCTTCAAGGAGGAACATGTCAATTCGCTCTTTAAATTACTCAACAAGAGCAACCGACTGAAGCTCCCTGAAGCTAGGCGCCCAGAGGAAGTCGGCAAGACCGACAATCCCAACTACTGCATGTATCACAGGATGTTGGGACACCCCACCAAAAGCTGCTACGTCTTCAAGGACATCCTTCAGGCTCTGATTGACGCAGAGGTGTTAAAGCTCCGACCAGAGCAGAAGAAGGTGACGGCTAATGTGACGTCGGTTCTCCAGTTCGGGAGACAACCTCCAACGCCTGCGGGGGTAACTCCTATTCCAAAAGGAGAGCTGAGAGTGGTCAACACAGACCCTCACCAGTAGCAAGAGAAAGGCTTGGTACCCGTCCCTACACCTCAAGGGGAAATTATGTGGGTCCACCCTGACCTTGTCAATGAACAGCAGTGGACTACTGTGACCAACAGGAAATCCAAAGGCCAGGCAAAGGCCTCATCCTGCAATGTGGTGGGTGCCTCCTCTCGAGAAGCGGAGACTGATATCCCTTCACTGACCGACTCAGAGGAGGAAACGATAGTCTTGGCCGCAGAGCCCAACCAACCGATGGCGGGAACCCGTTCAGGACAGGCGTACTTGAAACAGTACGGCGAGATGGCGGTAGCCCCTCCACAACCAACTGCGGAGCCAATCAGGCCCTCCACAAAGCCACCTGTGGAGAAACAGAAGGAAACTCGATTTTCTCGAGCCCTTCAAAAGGGCATCGCGGAAGGATCTACAGCACCTTACCGCTTTGATGTCCTGGCTCAGTTGGCCAACATTCCGGCACGCATTACCTTGTATGAACTTCTTAGACTATCAAAGTCAACCAGGGAAGCTCTGCAAGAAGCTCTGGCAAATGCTGAGGTCTTCATGACCCAGGTGCCGAGGGAGGAAGATGTAGAGGATTGCCTCCACACCTCCTAGAATGCCCCCTGCATCACCTTCACGGCAGATGATATGCAGGTGAAAGGGAAGCATGATCGACCCCTGTACTTCACAGGGTATATTGGATCGTCCGAGGTGAACCGTATCCAGGTAGATCCGGGGTCCGCATTGAGCATCATGCCTCGCCGGGTCATGCAACATCTCGACATTCCTACCCATTGTTTGAGCCCCACCCAGACAACTATCTATGGGTTCAATGCCAACCAGACCCGTCCGATGGGGAAGATCAAGCTCAGGTGTCAGATTGGAAGTCTCAAGTCGGAAGTGACATGCTACATCATCGACGCCGACACTTCCTACAATTTATTGCTGGGACGACCGTGGATTCACCGCAACTCCATCGTTCCCTCCACTCTCCACCAAGTCATGAAGTACATTGACGGGAGTGGAAATGTTCAGACGTTGATCGCCGAAAGGCATCCGTTCAAAGGAGTCAAGAATTATTTCACCGACTCTTTGCTGTACCAAGATCCGGTGGAGACGGATGAAGCCCCACAACCAGAGGAGCCAGACTCTGGTAATGAGGCTGACACTGAGCCTGAGAAAGAAGAGTGCCTGTGGGAGTTAGAACCACTTGTAACAGGCACTAATTAGCTCGATGTCGATAATACCACCGATGATGTAGGCGGTTGGTATATTAATGAAGATTTAGATTTTGCGTATTTTTCTGTGTGTGCTTCTGATTCAATACCGTCAGATACTAGCACTGATATAGATGATGATCTCTGGTCGGCAATGGGTGCCTTAACATCATTGCATGTACCAGTGAAATCGTCCTTCGAGACATACCAAGACAATGATAATGCGCAAGAATCTATATTTATGGTTCCAGCAAGACGGAAAGGCCAAAAACCAATTCTTTTTGGGCGAATCTCGTCTGAACCAACGCCCCGCGAAGAATCAGAAGGCGAGGAAGAATCCCCTCAGTTCGATCATTATGAACCAAAAGCGCTCAAAATAATGAGATGCATGGGGTACGAGCTGACCAACAAACCCGGGTTGAACTTTGGCAAAGGAAGGAGGACGTTGCTTCAATCCTTTGTGCCGAAAGGGAAGGCCCCTGATTATTATCATCGGACACGCCGGGGGTTGGGCTATGTATCAACTCCGGTCCCATCAGCCTCCGATTCTTAAGAATCGTCGAGCAACGATTACTCTTCAGACACATCATCTTGGGAGTCAGATGTCAGTGTCGGCAACATCTTCAAGGAACTTTCAGTGAACATGGTTTCGACAAGCCACCTGGAAGATGGAAATGAAGAAATTATCCAATCTGATACAGATCCTTGGATCAAAAATTTAAATGCTCTTTGGGATACCAGCTTTGAACAGCGCGAGCCACCCACAGAAGACAAGGTTGTTCAGATCAACCTAGGAGATGAGGCTAACCCTAAGCCCATCTTTATAAGTGACGGCCTGTCACCTTCGGAGAAGAAAGATCTAATATCTCTTGTACAAGATATATAGACGTCTTCGCCTGGAATTATGAGGACATGCCAGGACTTAATCCTCAAGTGGCTATGCAACGCCTCAACATCAATCCGGACGTAAAGCCTGTCAAACAACAGCAGCGACGGTTTTGCCCAGAAATAATGGAGGCAATTCAATCAGAAGTCAGAAAACTTATTAATTCTGGCTTCGTCAGGAAAGAATAACATCCCGACTGGGTAGCCAACATCGTCCCCGTCTCCAAGAAGAACGGGAAGATCCGGATTTGCATCGACTTCCGCGACCTAAACAAGGCCTGCCCCAAGGATGAATTCCCATTGCCGATCACAGATGTCATGATTGACAATACTTGTGGATTCGAACGAATGTCCTTCATGGACGGATTCTCAGGATACAATCAAATCAAAATGTATCCTGATGACGAAAAGCATACCTCCTTCAGAACACCTCTAGGGATATATTGCTACACCGTCATGCCCTTCGGACTGAAAAATGCAGGGGCATCATACCAAAGGGCCATGAACGCCATTTTCCATCAGCAAATACGCAAAACGGTGGAATGTTATGTTGATGACATCGCGGTAAAAAGCCGCACTAAAGATGATCACATAGCGGACCTGAAGGTGGTCTTTGACATCATGCGGCTCATCAATTGAAAATGAATCCCACAAAGTCCTTCCTGGGGGTGGCCAGTGGCAAATTCCTAGGATTCGTTGTAACATCCACCGGAATTCACTTGGACCCGGAAAAGGTTCGCGCTATCCAGGAGATGCAACCCCCGAGAAATCTCAAAGAACTCAGAGGATTGCAAGGACGATTGGCGTACATCCGCAGGTTCATCTCAAACCTTTCCGGAAGATGCCAACCTTTCGCTAAGCTGATGAAGAAGGGTGTCTCATTCACTTGGGATAACGCTTGCCAACAAGCGTTCGAGGAAATCAAGCAATACCTCACCCAACCACCAGTCCTTGCAGCTCCAGTAGCCGGAAAGCCGTTTCTGGTATACGTCCGAGCAATGGATCATTCTTTGGGAGCTCTACTAGCTCAGAATGACGATCAGGGACGTGAGCAAGCAATCTACTATCTGAGTAGAACAATGATCGGAGCCGAACATCGGTATAACCCGATCGAGAAGGAATGTTTGGCACTAGTGTTCGCTATCTAGAAAATGCGACACTATCTGGTAGGCCAAACTATAAACGTCATATCAAAAGTCAACCCCCTGAGGTTACTTATGACTAAACCTTCATCGCTAAATGGCCGACTGGCAAAATGGGCCATATTGCTCTCCCAATATGAGATGCGCTTTTTACCACAAAAGGCCATTAAGGGACAAGCAGTCGCGGATTTCCTAGCTGAGCACCCAGATCCGAGGGCAGCCAAAGTCTACGAGGATCTCCCAGATGAAGTTGCTGAAGTCTGCCTGACTCAGACATCGTTCGAAAGTCAAGTATGGAAACTTTTCTTCGACGGTGCATCAAGAACAAGCCCGAAGGGACACGTAGTAGCAGGGGTAGGAGTAGTACTCGTATCCCCACAAAATTATGTAATTCCTCGGGCTGTCTCATTAACTGAGCCTTGTTCCAACAATGTGGCGGAGTACAACGCTCTTTTGATTGGGATGCAATTCGCCTATGAGATTGGCGTTAAAAATCTCGAGGCATACGGCGACTCCAAGCTCATCGTCAGCCAAGTTCGCGGGGAGTACGAAGTCAGACATGAACACTTAGTATCCTATTACAACGCGACTATCCGCATGGCCGAGGGGTTTACAAGCTTCTACATCGACCATGTACCGCGCAGGCAAAATGCACACGCAGATGCACTCGCATCCCTGGCTGTCTCCTTAGCTCTTCCAGCTGGAGCAATGGAGAAGATATTCGTCTACAGTCACGACCTGTACTGCCCGAGAAATGCTCTCGAGGATTATCAGGAGTCAACGGAAGGTCGTCACCGCGAAGAAGCACTTGAAGCATCAACCGGTCCAGAGCTTAAAGACTGGCGATTCCCCTATATCGACTACGTCTTATACGACATCCTGCCTGAAGACACCAAAGAGGCGGCTGCCATTCGAAGGAAAGCCCCCAAATTCTATTATAATGTGATTACGCGAACATTGTATCGTCGATCGCATGACGGGATCTTACTCTGGTGCCTCTCACCAAAGGAGGCTCAAGAGGTATTGAAAGAAGCCCATGACGGTATGTGTGGAGCCCATCAACCTGGCCCAAAACTGGCACATCGACTTCAAAGATTGGGTTATTATTGGCCCAAGATGATTGCCGATGCCGTCACTTATGCCAAGAGATGTCACGCCTGCCAAGTGCACGGCGATTTCATCCATCAAGCACCAGGGTACCTCCACGCTACGGCCTCTACCTGGCCATTTGAAATGTAGGGGATGGATGTGGTTGGCCCTATCAGCCCACCATCATCAAAAGGACATCGGTTCATTTTGGCAATAATCGATTATTTCTCCAAATGGGCCGAAGCCATCCCTTTGAAGGAGGTCAAATCGTCGAACGTGATCAAGTTCGTGAAACATCACGTTATTTACCGTTTCGGTGTACCTCGGCGAATTATCCATGACAATGGACCCCAGTTCATTAGTCAGGCTTTCCAGAGATTCTGCGCTAAGTTCAGAATCCAGAGTGTGTCGTCAACGGCATACTATCCTGCCGCTAATGGCCTCGCAGAAGCTTTCAACAAGACTATTGGCAAGCTTCTCAAAAAGTTCGTCTCGAAAAGTCAACGAGACTGGGACGACAAGTTGGGTGAATGCTTATGGGCTTACCGCACAACTGTGCGAACCCCAACTAAAGCTACGCCATTTTTTTTTTGTCTATGGGTGTGAAGCCGTGCTCCCACTAGAGATCCAAATTTCATCTCTACGCGTCGCCTTGACAGCGGAGATGACAACAGAGGAGAAGCATCGACAGCGACTCCAAGAACTGGAGGCCTTAGATGATAAACGTCTGCAGGCCCAACAACAAATCGAGCTCTACCAAGCTCGAATTACCAGAGCCTTCAACAAGAAAGTTAAAGTGCGAACTTTCAAGAAAGGCGATCTTGTCTTAGCCGTCAGAAGACCCATGGTAATGACGCACAAGACAAAAGGAAAATTTCAACCCAAATGGGAAGGACCATTTGTAGTAGAGTCAGTCTACTCAAATGGGTCATATCGCCTCATAACCTCGAATGGCGATACACTCATGATGCCAATCAATGGCAGGTTCCTGAAGAAATACTATCCTTAGATGGTATTCTTTCGCTGATCAAGTTAAAAATACACCTCTGATCAAAACAAGAAGAGCTTCTTCATTAAAATCCGACGCCCCCGACGGCTAAGGATAGAAGAAAATGTTGGCTTCTAAGTCCAACATAAGTCTTCGACAACTCATCATGCTGAGGGGAATAACATGGCTAGCCCAACTCAAACGGTAGTTGGTAAAGGCACCTCAAACCCGTTGACAGCTGAGGATTTGCTAAAAATCCTAAGGGACACGTTCCCATTTGATCCGACGCCTCCGACGGCTAAGGATAGAGGAAAATGTTGGCTTCTAAGTCCAACATAAGTCTTCGACAACTCATCATGCTGAGGGGAATAACATGGCTAGATCAACTCAAACGGTAGTTGGTATAGGCACCTCAAACCCGTTGACAGCTGAGGATTTGCTAAAAATCCTAAGGGACACGTTCCCATTTGATCCGACGCCTCCGACGGCTAAGGATAGAGGAAAATGTTGGCTTTTAAGTCCAACATAAGTCTTCGACAACTCATCATGCTGAGGGGAATAGCATGGCTAGCCCAACTCAAATGGTAGTTGGTAAAGGCACCTCAAATCCGTTGATAGCTGAGGGTTTGCTAAAAATCTTAAAGTGGACTTGGCTCCACTCTTTCCTCCAAAATCCCCTACCAATTCTCATCCACAGAATGGTAGGTCTACAAAATATGACCATTACTAAGTTAACACTATACCTCTGGTAATGGAAACTTTTCAATATTCCTTGTCGAGTACAAATTTTGCTTGTCAACTCTACACGGAGTATAAAATTTTCAAATTTGCCAAGTTAACACTACACCTCTGGCACTTCAAAATTTTCACTTGTCAATTCTTACCAATAGAATGACAGGTCCTCAAATTACTCTTATCATGAGTCAATCTTTGTCAAGTTAATATCACACCTCTGACAAATTACTGTTAAAGTTTAACACCACACCTCTAAACAGTAATCAAGTTTCTGCCAGGTTTAATATTACACCTCTGACAGTCACTTTTCTTCAGACTTCCACACCGAAGCTGAAATGGATGATGCTAAGTTAACACCACACCTCTAGCATCTAAGTCATTGCTAAGTTCAACAATACACCTATGGCCATGACTTTCCTTCGGACTTCCTTATGCGAGCCGAGATGACCAATGCTAAGTTCAACATTATACCTCTAGCATTACCCTCACTGTCAAGTTAAACATTACACTTATGACAGTGACACTTCTGAGTTAAGTTAATATCACACCTCTGACTCACATCCTTGTCAAGTTAACATTACACTTCTGACAAGACCACTTCCAACCCGTTAAGTTAATATCACACCTCTGACGGTAACAAACTTTCCTAGATTCCCCACGAGTCTAGTCCTACTTGTTATTCTCTTCAACAGAATAACAAGTCTACCTAAAAACATTGTTAGGTTAATACTATACCATCAACAGTGTTTCCATCAAATCCCCAGTTGAGCTCAATCAAGTTAATCCCAAACACTTGATAAAAGTTCACCCTCCCTGGGGGTACCAATTCTACTTGTCACTTTCTCTTAGAAAGTGACAGGTCCATCAAAAATTTCATCTCTGTCAAGTTAATATTACACCTCTGACAGTATCATGAGAGTTCCTGAAATAGGATCTTTCTCCACAAAGTTTGACTTATTAAAATTACCATCATAATTTTGACAAAGTCAAAAATTCTTTGCTTCTATGAGTCTAAGATAAAAAGTTCAAGACAACGAAAGAGGCAAAAAGAGAAGTGTCACTTTTATTTATTTCCAGGCATATGAAAATGATACAAAAATGCTCTCTTATACAATAAGATTGAGTGTTACAGTCAAAACGCTCTCTTATACAATAAGATTGAGTGTTACAGTCAAAACGCTCTCTTACAATAAGATGGAGTGTTACAATTAAGGAGTACAAAGAAGTCCCTCTCTCTCTCAGAGGTTGCACTCACTCCTTGAAGCCGCATCTGATTCCAAGTACAGGATGGTGCATGATGTAAACATCGAAAGAGCCCTACCTGACTAAGCTAAGAGCAATGGTGTTCTTGAGGTCCGGTGGCAGCAGAAAGTCCTGCAACCCTTCGTTCATGAGCATCTCTTTCCCTAGCAGGCCATCCAGCAGACATGGAAAGTCCTCGATGTCACTTCTGGAATGGGAGAGGAAGAGGATCCTATCTGCCGCCGTGTCCACCATAACCTCCTCGCCGCCATACTTACCCTGACCATCTCTTGCCAGCAGGCATGATTGGTGCAGTGGATCTGAAGAGACCTTGGCGAGAGTCGATTCCTCGTCAGGGACATAATATATTCCCTTGTGGACGACGAGGACCATAATATATTCCCTTGTGGACGAACATCGAACAAGTTCGCCGTCCGATATATTCTCCCACGGACTTAGCGAACATGAAGAAGAATGACCAAGCCTACCTGCAAAAAAACAAACAGGGAATCAGACAATTCAGAGCTTAGTACACTTCAACAGAAGAAAACTAAGTCACAGACGCGGCTATTTTCAAAGGCCGCAGACGCGGGAATGATCCGCGTAGCGAGCCAGAGTCCTGCGACAATAAAAACAGACGCGAGCGAGACTGTGATACACACAGAATGCAAACGCGACTTAACTCCACATCCGCGTCTAAGATACAAGGTGCGCAGAGAATCAGACGCCGAAAACTGCCATCTCTCTGTTGGAGGAACAGGAGTTGCAAGATTCGGGTCTGAAGCCTTTAACCCGAGTTGGAATTCATCCAAGTCAGTGGCCTTAAAACGCGAGCTTCATGAGTAAAGCCGCGGCCAAGTACCAAAGACTTCTGTACTCGCGTCCAAGGAAGTTTAAGTCGGCGGCGCAATTTCCAGAATGAATGCACCAACCACGACTTCACAAGAAGGTCCAGATGATATCTCTTTTAAGGGGTATACTGAAATTCAAACTTGGTTGGATCTAAAATGTCATGGTAAGTGGGCATGACATACCCGCAGAAGCCTCTGTTAAGAGTTGAACTATCTGCGTTGAGACGCGGACGTAAAAAGTGCTCAAAGAGACGCTTCCTGCCATTGAAATCACTTGACAGTGGTAATCCATTGAAGAGACCAAACAGAAACATGAAAGCTCTGGGTCATCTTCATCCACAGAGGCACCTTCATCCATGGAGGCAAACCCCTGATAGGGTCCTTGAAGGAAGAAGGCAGAGTCCCTCAGAGTACTCGTTCTCAAACAGAGCACGGTCTAAGAAGCCGCTGTTAAAGAGAGGGGGTGAGTCCTATTTATAGGCAACTCCTGATAACGGTCATTAATGGTTCATTAATTAAAACCGCCAACCTTAATGACCGCACGACCGTCAAAACCCAATGGGAGGCTGACGCGTGGAACGTCGCTTCGGGAAGCATCGCAGGCGCTGATCTCAAACCGTCAGCGCCGGTTTCGCATTAAAGGGCATTAACGCCCAAGTCCAATGGAAAACCGACGCGTGGACAACTGCTTCGGGAAACAACAGATGACCCGGTTTCCCAATCGTCAGCGAAGACTTGACGTTCAATCGTCAGCAAAGACTTGACGGTCAAAGATCTCCTAAAATCTTTTAAGTCAGGCTGCATTAAACGCAGATAGGAAAGTCGCGTCCAAAGAACCGCGTCTCCTTTCTCAGATTGAAAGACATTCACCCGCATTCCAGAAGAATGCCTGCGTCGCGTCCCTTCAGCAAACAATGCTGCGTCCCTCGCGTCTGCTCTATCTGCGTCTTTCTCAGCAAGACAAATTCGTGTTTCACTCTGTGATTGACGCTGCGTCTCATCAAAAGGACTTAGTGAAATCTAAGTTCCTATGGAATGATGACCGCGTCTCACCCTGTGATTGACGCTGCGTCTCATCAAAAGGACTTAGTGAAATCTAAGTTCCTATGGAATGATGACCGCGTCTCACCCTGTGATTGACGCCGCGTCTCATCAAAAGGACTTAGTTCTATCTAAGCTCCTATGGACGGATGACCGCGTCTCACTCTATGGAACAATGTCGCGTCTCATCAAGAAGACTTAGAGTCGACGCCGCGTCTCATTGAAAGAACTTAGTCTTACCTAAGTTCAGTATTCACAGCCAGTGATCAGGGAGTTGAATTCATCCACAGCTAAACAAAGAAGATGGAACAAAAACTTCAAAAACTTTTATTATATCGAAAATAGTAAAAGTGGATACAAACACTCTAATAGAGTGTCCTCTTCTTTACAAAAAAAAGGGAAGAAGGGAAAAGGCCAAAAGTCTTGATCTGGCAAAGAACGGATACGCTCCATGAGACGATGCATCTCGTGCTGACGTGCCTTCTCAGCCTCCATCATGGCTTGGACCCGCAGCTCCTCTTCAGATAAAAAGGGTTTTGCAGCCAGCTGTGCTCGCAGAGATTCCAACCTGGAGGAATGAATGGTCTGGCTTTCTTCAGCTCGTGCCTTCGCAGCGTGTTGCTCCTCCAGCCTCTTCCGGACGGTGGCAAGCGTCCTCTCATTATCCGTGATCATGGCTTCCGCCTTAGCGATGGCAGACCGAGCATTGGTAATGGCGAGCTCTGCGTTTTGCCGGATGAACTCAGATTCCATTGAATCGTCAGCCAGTTTCTGACATTTAGCTTGGGAACGCTCGAGATTGTGGACCTCTTCAGCAACTTGTGCTTCCACCTCCTGTCGTTCTTGTTCCTGGGTGGCTAGGATCCTAGTCAAGATGACCTGGGCTTCTTGAGAAGAACTAGCATTGTCCAAAGACTTCAGCTCTTTCAGGTCACTTCCCAATTGCTCCACCAACAGCAGACACGACTCGGCAAGCGAGGAGCCTCCGGTTAATTCGATGTTACCGGCCATGTTTCCAAGAAACGTCCGGGCAAAGTCAAAGGAGCTACGCCCAGACAGGATAAAATCGATGCACGACCGCATCGCGTCAAGGAACTGCTGCACCGTTTTGCGTGTCAGGAAATCCATGGTATCATCACCCGAGGTACTCCCCGACCCCCTTTCTATCATGAGGCAAGGGGTGCAAGCCGGCTCTTTTTGCGCGAGAGTCGTGCTGACCGTCGATACGGCAAGAGCGAGACTGGCCACTGGCGCTTCCGGAGGTGTTATCTCTACAGGAACCTCCACAGCTAATGATGGAGTAGTAAGCGCAATCTCCTCAGAAGCTTCAGCCAAGACCTGAGCTGTGTGGCCTTTTGGAAGGGTACCGACCGTCGGACTCTCCACCTGTTCCCCCTCAGTTCCCTCTGCAAGTTATCGCGACATTAGCCACAAAGGAGAAAAGCGAAACATTTAAAATATCAGAACTTCCTTACCATCTGGGAGGTCCAGAGATGTCGAATCCTTGGGCGAATCCTGCGGAGTGGAAGTCTCCCTGGCTTCAATAGTAACCTCTTCACCCTACAGAGTGGGTTCTTCCCCAGCCTTAGGGGATGCCTCCTCTTCCAGAAAAATGGAAGGCTCCCCAATTTCAGTAGTTGCCCTCTCTGGAGTTATCTCGGCAACTGAAGCCTCGACTCCTTCGGACCGGGTCAGCTCTTTTACCGTCTCCTCGATATGCGAGGAGATTACAGCTTCAATGTCCCCGGCCAACCCTGCAGCAAAAAAGAAGAATGTTAAAACATCCTCTTCAAAATGAAAAGGGAAATTAGGTCAAAAGGTGAAAAGAGTACCTTCAGCGGGAATAATCGCCAGCTGTGATACCGTTGATGGCTCACTCCCGTATATTTCTTCCTCTGAGATGTGGGAGAACTTACCCGGATCAGGAAGAGCGGGTTCATCGCCGTAGTCGACCTCGTCTTCAAAATCGCTTTCCCCTGAGAGTGAGGAAGACGATAGCGCCACGCGCGAGACTTCTGCAGCCGGAGCCTTGCCACCAATTACCCCAGTGGTAGGCTGGGGTCAACTGCCTGAGGACTGGAGATGAAGACACAAGGCGACCCAGGTTGCTGTGCCTCATCTCTCCCTTCATGAGCAAGTAAAAATTCGGGTTGAACTGAAATCCCCGGAATATCGACATCTCCTCCACTCATGATGTCGACCTCTAGCTGCTCATCCTCGTCAGCGGTGGTGGCTCTGTCAACGAGCTCCCCTTCCTCCGCAGACCTGTGGTCTCTGCTGCTCGACCTAGGGGCACGGACTAAATGAACATCCTCTTCAGCTGTATCTTCTTCCCTCGGTACCTCAACGACAGCAGGGATGTCTTCGGATCGGGAGACTTCGGTTGTCAAGTCTCTCCGAACCTTCTTGGGAGCAGGTTCAGCAGTTGAAGCAGAGCGTTGATGACGCTTGCTTACCGCCTGTCGAATCTTTGTTGCTCGTGGCTCCGCCCTTGCTGCTTGCGACTCCTCCCTTGTTGGTCGCGGCTCCGCCCTTATTGCTCGTGGCTCCCTTCCCGATCTTCTCCCGACCTCCTTCTGGGCCTTCAGGTACTGGTCGGTGAGTTTCGAGTGTTTACCAGACTCTGACCTTGCCTCGAGATTTGCATTGATGCTCTTAATACATGAAGACGCCGGAACAAAGTCTGATGTCTGGATGGCTTGAAAATACCAAGTGCAGAAGCTGAAGCTCATACGGCACTTGGACCCCTCGATAGGTAGACAGAAAGTTGCTCCCGTCCCTCCGGCCACACTGTAGTACCAAGCCCGAGCACCTTCGAACAAGTTCCCTTCGAAGGCGAGTCGAGCATTGGGATTCCCGACGTAGAGTTGATCATAGCCGAACTGTCGAGCGAAACGATTCGGCATGTACGGCTCGATGGTGCATGAAGTCCCTTGCCGGAAAAGCACATATCCGGGCCGAATATTGATCAACCACCAGAAGACTCCCGCGGACAACCTCGTGAAGCCATCTGGGCCCGCGGAATCAGTAAATAGATCCCCAAAAGATGCACCAGAGATCTCGGGGAAGCAGCGATTGAGCTGGTAATTCGCAGAATCTGAAAGTCGCTTCCGGACGTAATATATATAAAGATCACGCCAGCTCGAATCCTCCAGCCGCTGTACAAAAGGGACGGAACTCTCCCCCCAACGCACCGCTGTCATCAGAGAAGGGCAGTGCATCACGTACCAAGCCATGAGGTACGTATAAGGCAGCTCGATCCGAGGGTTGGGGCGCTTCACTGTCGGATTCCCCTCTGAGTCAACATACGGCTTGCCGTGGGAGTCGACAGTTTTCGGTGCCTCGCAAAAACTCTTGGTTAGCGCCCGCAACCCGCTCTGAATGCAAGCCGCCACGGCCGGGAGAAGGGCTATAGGGTTGCCATGAGCCAGGAGCACCGCCGGGTGCACCACGTCAGCAACAATAGCTTCATGTGGCAGCGTGGGCACCACACAACGCTTCAGCCACAGCATCAAGAAGCCTGCCAACAGTGCCCTATCGGAGATAGGGGTCCGGGCTTGATGGTGGAAGCTTTCAAAAACCAGGTCAGGGTCGAAACCGTCCTCGTTCGAAACCGTGGTGTAGAAGCCTTCAGAAGCCTTGTCGATCCTGTCTTCAATCTCCCTGTCAGAACTGGGAGCCAGTCGGGTTATCGGATTGTCTTTATTATTGACATCGTTGAATAAGTAACTGGCCCAAGACAGTTGCTTGACTCCCTGCGACCTCAAGGCGGTTATCTGACCGCAAATGTGGAAGTGACACATCACTTCCCAGTAAGTCTCGTACACCCGAGGAAACTCTTTCTTCAAGAGGTGGAGCTCCTCAGTGGTCGGGACATATTCCTCATAGGGAATGTCCCCTGTTGCCAGCCCCGAGACCTCATGTAGCTCGTGCAGTGCAAGGCCCATCTCTCCGACCGGGGTAAAGAATGTCCCCGTCAGAGGATTGTAGCGCTCCAGGATCCCGAAAAAGTTATGAGAGCCTGGTGGGATACCCCACTGTTCGGCCCTGACCGCCGGGTACAGTCCCACACGCTTTAGCAGATCCCCAAGATCGGTGAGGACGAAACCCACCATCCTGCCCCACCAGTAGTTCTCCGTGGAATGGACCCACCCGGGCGAACGGAACCCGACCGGATAATCACCCTCCGCTTCCATGAACGCGTTGAGGAAGGTAGTGCCAAGTTGTGGTATCTCTCCAACCGGAACCTCAGACTTGCGCGACCCAGGGAATAGGCCGAGAACCGACCTGTCATGGCTGTCATGACGGTGTACTTTATGGGAACCCAAATCACCGAGAGTAATCTCAGGGACATATCGAGAAATGTCCCATTCCATCTTCCGAGGGACGGACATGTGCTGGAAGTAGGACAGCGGGAACATCCTCTCCATGTCCGGAAGAAAGAATCTTCCACCCTTTATCTGACGGAGCCATTTATAAGTTCCGTCATACACACGATAGCCACCGTCGTTGATACGATCTCCGAAGAAGAAGGCAGGCTTCTCCAGCTTGATGTGAGCATCCGTTGTGAATGCTGCATCGGTCATAAGTACCCGAAGAGTCCTCATGTCAACATTAGAGAGCCTCTCCCTGCGATCCTGCGACTGGTCAGCAGTCACAGGGACAGTCCTTCGTAGCACAAAGGTCAAGTCCCGGTCAGCACTACCTACATGTCCAAAGTGGCGCGTCTTGGCGAGTGAGGCAGAAGGATGGGGCACTGCAAAAGAAAAGGACACTTAGTTAGATACTTTATTAGAAGCAAAAATGCTAAGTGTTCATAACCCAGACGCAGAAGAGATACTAGACGCAGGAATTATCAAATCCGCGTCCAGACCTGCGAAACCGCGTCCAAACGCAGAAGAGATACTGGACGCAGGAATTATCAAACCCGCGTCCAGACCTGCAGGATCCGCGTCTCCACCACCAGAAGGTCATGGAATGTCCTTAATGTCACTTTCTGGGGTGCGAAAAGAAGGGAGTTATCCACCTTAACCCTTCCATCACCACAACCGCCAGAAGTTAAGGAGGGTAACTCCCTTCCTTTCACACCCCCAGATTTCTAATTGCTTGGACTCAGGTGCCAGATTCATCAAAATCGGCAGCTGATGAAACAGAACGCAAGGATCAAATCCGCGTTCTGCAAACCAAGTCCGCGTCTGAACCCTTCACAATTAGAAATATTCTAAGTGAAGAATCCGAAATACAGGACCCAATGGCGCGAGGGTCCAAACCCGCGCCTCGGTTATCAACTCAAAGACCGCGTCTGAGACCGCGTCTGAGAATCAAACATGAGTTATATTTTCTGTTAAGGATTCTTAGGGTTCTATGAGCTTCCGTTAATGGCGAAATCCACGCCTAAAAGGCATTATACCTGGGAAAGCGACATCCTGCGCAGAGGAAGCGCCCCTCTGGACCTCGGCGACAGTCGCCCGTGAAGAAGAGGCGGTTGGCTTGGTCTTGGGTGCTATCTTTAATTCCAGTAAAAGGAGATGAATAGTTCAAAAGTCCAGTAATGGAGATGAACAGTTCAACAGAGGAAGAAGAGAACTCTCTTTCTTGAGCAAGTGCGTTCGGAGAAGAAAAGATGTCTCTGTGACTGTTGCCTTTTATAGGCACAAGGATTCGCGAAGATACGCGACGTGTGGCCCGATAAAAGCTGCAACGAATCATCACATGACGCGTGGAACAAATCATCGCGAAGATCATGCGTCACGACTCCGCAGCGAGTCATCATTTGACACGTGGCGCGGTTCAGTTAATGAACCGGGAAGTCCGCGCGCCAAAAGGTGAAATCCTGCCGGTTCCCCAGGCCAGCTGGCGGCGTAATCATGACACGGCATAGATTCGCACCCAAGGGACGCACCTCTTCGATGGACATGCCCCGTCAGCATCTCCATAAATGCATTCAGAAGGTCGCGTCTCTCTACAAAGTCCGCGTCCGACCCAGCGGGCCCAACATCGCGTCTGCCACATGGAAGATCAGTCGCGTTTTTCCATTGCCAAAGGACGCACCCTACAGAAATCACGTCTTTAAAGCAGTACCATCTCGGCTTTTCGAAAAGAACCTACGTTCGGCCTCCTGCTTCTGCAAAATCAGTTCAACAGTACACTGACGCAAGCAGACGACCAACCACTCCTGGCTTAAAGCACACCCGTGACAGACTAAAAGCAATCGGGGAGGTTTAGACTGTGCATCTAGACACTCAACATGATCAACTCTGGTGGCTTCAAGGAGTTCAAACAGTACACTCACGAAGACCAACTCCAGATAAAATCAAACCCGGAGCACTAACAGTCCAGTCACGAAAGCAAATATGGCTAAAATCTAAAGTATTTCGAAATCCGTCCCAGTTAACTGCGGAATATCGAAAACTTTGGAGGGGGTTCTGTAGGCTGTCCAAAAGTTACTGGAGGACAAGCCATTGAAAAGCAAAGTTTCAAGCTCTAGACGCGAGGGGCTCGACACCCGCGTCTCAGCATCAAGGCTCGTTGGCTCGACACCCGCGTCTCAGCATCAAGGCACGTTGGCTCGACACCCGCGTCTCAGCATCAAGGCGCGTTGGCTCGACACCCGCGTCTCAGCATCAAGGCGCGTCGGCCTGACACCCGCGTCTCAGTTATAACCGCCTTGGTTAAGGGACCAATCACTGCCTACACGTAAGGGAAATCAGCCCCCATCGTGGCGTGTCTTTAGCAGGCACGTGGGTTGGGTTAGTTACCGCCCATGTAGCGGGGAAGTTGGCCCTCATTGTGGAGCGTTATTAGGGGGCACGTTCACCCCTGGTACCTTTATAAATAGCCCTGTTTGCTATGAAGAGGAGAGGAAGGAGATCAGAGAATCAACCGGACGAAGAGAGACAGAGGGCGACACAGAGAGAAAAGAAGCAGATCAACTCTTCAGCAAGTTCGTTGCGTACGAGCTAGCTTTCGCCTACCTTCTCTTTTAGAGTTTTGGTAGACAGAGCTGTGTCACTCTTTCTACCGGCCGAAGAGGAGATCCCTGAAGGACGGTCATCTTGTCAACGGAGAACAAGATTCACTCTCCACCGCCACACGAAGAACCCAGCCTTAAACAAAGGGGAATTCAAGATTCAATATTCTCCCTCCCTTGTAACCAGAAGGAACAGTTTTTGTTGTAATCCTTTTCATTTGATTCAAGGAAAACTTTTACTGCAATTCCTGTCTTCTCCTTCTCCGGGTCATACAAGACACCTCAGTCCAGATCACAACAACGTAACAAAATACAATATATTGGAATTGAATTGACATGTGCCTAAATGCAAATCTCTAAACCATTTTAAAAGCATCCAATTACCGTATTTTAGTTCTTTAGTTATTGTAGTGTTCAGGCAATCAAAGCAGGAAAATAGCTGTATAAATCCACAAGCTATTACAATGTACACATCTCAGCACAATAAGATACAATTTTATCACACAATTGCTGCGAAACTGCGGCTAAAGTCACGTTTTCGCCTTTTCTGTGAAAACTGGGTCCCTGCTTTCAAGAGCAGGGAGCTACAATTCTAATAGGTGTTCTGCAATATTAACTTCCTGTAAAAATTGACCTGTACACCAAAACAGAGAAGAAAATGTTAACAAAAATATGAGTTAAAAATCATTCCCATCCCCGGCAACGGCGCCATTATTTTGATCGGGCGAAAACCTTTCAATGCTTATATGAATAAAAGAAGATGGAGAAGATTACAATAGAGAAGAAAGGGGACAGCTTTACATAGACTTTCACTCTCTATTACAACAATATCTCTCTATCTCTCTCGTTATCATCTCAGCCCTAATATATGAATCTAAAAAGAGAATGAAAATGCAAACTAAAAGAGGAAGAAAATCCTACTCTACAACTAGAAGAGAGAGAAAACCTAGCCTACATCCCTCTATTCTCGTTTCTGGCCTATCCTTGCAGTATTTATAGGCAAAAGAAGAATTTGAAAGGTGAAATGAGGGCACGCGTCGAAGATCGGCGCGTGGGTCCACAAGAACATGTTTTTGGGGCAATACCAGGGACCCAGGTCCCTGGTTTCGCTTCATGGGTTCATCCATGTTGGCCAATAGGCCTTCCACCCTAGTTTTGATGATGATTAACTCATGTAGTTATGTTTACTAATAATCTTGTGTTGTTTAAGTTTTAGATCATTAACCAAGATATTAGTTGGTGATTAGCTTTAACAAGGAGTTTAGAAGCTTTTCATGGTGATTCCGGTGCCAAAGCTTAAAGATCATTCCTTTGCACTTGGTGGATCACGGTTTGGGAGCAAGTCTACTTGAAGATGACTTGAAGATGAAGATCATCAAGAAGACTTAGGTATCCTAGTTTAGTTTAGTGTGTTTAGATCCATTTGTAAAGCTTAGTATAGTTGATATGCTCAAGTGCACATAACACACACGTTTTATAGTTTTGGTTTTAGTTTTCATGAATAGTAGATCAAAACAAGTTTACTTTATTTCTATGTATATTAGATATGTTCTAGATATACATACATGCTTTAAACTTGTTAGACAAACTTATTTTGACTTTCCTATTCATGTATTGAAAAATCAAGTTTTGATAAAAATACATGTTTTGGTTTTTGGTAAAAATGTTAAGAAACAAAAATCATTTCATATGCTTGATATTTGAGTAGAAATGTTTATCACATGTTTATATATCAATGCAATATGGTAAAAACATTTTTGGGATTTTTACAAGTTATTAAAAGATTTTTCAAATATGTTTTAACCCAATTTCTGACCCAGGTTTGTGCTGACAGGCTAGGTCGGTCGACTGTATGGGTCGACCGCACCAAGGGCGGGTCGACCCATGGGGTCGACCGACGTGCACAGACTTGTGCACGTCTGGCAGGCACAAACTCGGTCGACCGTACGGGTCGACCGGGTCTGAGAGCAGAGCTCTCTGTTTGTTTGGGTCGACCGGGCAGGTCGACCGTGGTTGCCCAACGGTCACATTTCTGACCATTGGCGGTCGACCCGGCCGGTCGACCGGTAGCCTGTCAGGCTGCCAGCTCAGCCTAACGGCTAGTTTTCTGATGGGCCTATAAAAACCCCAATTCTTTGGGATTTTGGCCAAGATTTTTACAAGAGAAAAAATATAGTGTCTCCTGAGTTTAAAAGAAGTTTTCAAAAGTATTTTTGGGCTTTAAACTTTCAATCTTTATTGTTTTTCTAGGGTTTTGAAAAATCAAAGAAAACTAGGTTTTTGAGATATTGTTTTGGTTTGTCATTTCTATCATCTACAAGAGATTTCCCAAGTAGATTTTCTTTGTTGCTTGTTTCCAAAAACATCTTGTTTTCACACTTGAGATATCTTCTATCCTAATCTATTTAGGATCTTGTTTTTGTGGAAAAGAGAAAAGAAAGAGAGTTTGTGGTCTTTGTAACCACTTGTTGTAAAACCCTTGCTTTGATTGGGTTGCTCCCTCTTCGGTAGAGGTTGAGGATTGTGGTTTGCTCCCTCTAGTGAGAGGTGGAGTTGGTTGTTGTTTGCTCCCTCTAGTGAGAGGTGGAGTTGGTGTTTGTAACCCTCTTCGGTAGAGGTGTTGTGGTTGTATTGGCTACGGCCTACCCCTCGTTTTTGAGGTGGTTGTTTGAGAGAGGAGTTTGGTACTCCAAGAGTTGTAACAAATCCTCTTCGGTAGAGGTTCCCTCGGTGGGAGATAGTGGATTGGAAATCCTACACGGTGGTGTAGGCGGGGATGTAGAGCTAGGGGCTCGAACCTCGAAACATATCCTTCTGTTTGCATTTGATCCAATATCTCTCAACTCTCTCCCTCTTTACATTTGTTCAAAGCATCATTCTTAATTCATATTGCCATATCATATCTATTTGCTTGTGTTGTCCTTGCATTGATTCATATTGCTTATTCATTATATGCTTGGATTGATTTTGTGTGTGCCTCACTTGTACTTAACCACAAGAGCTTCACATAGCACCTCAACCCATTCAAGGGGAATCAAGAGGAGTTAGTCCAGAGCCCTTCACGGGAAATTCGGCTACACTTGTGTGTTGTATTAAGTGTGTTGCAAGAATAGTTTTAAGCTTCCGCATTTAGAGCACTTAGTTCACTAGATTAGCACTTGCACCTATTCACCCCCCCTCTAGGTGTTTTTCAATTGGTATCAGAGCTAGTGCTCCTGATATTAGGCTTAACATCCTAGGAGTGAGATCCATTTGGTTGCTAATCTATTGTTTGCATTTGCTTGTTTGCACACTCATATAGTTTGCCATGGACTTCATACCCCACCTAGCTTTGACCCTTCCAACATTGTTGTTTGGAAGTATAGGATGTCCATGTACCTAAAGACCCTAGGTTTGCATGTCTTTCTTGCGGCCACCAAGAAATGCTATCTTGGAGATCGCAATCATATAGGGGCCAATGCACAAGCCCTTGAGGCCATTAGAAGCACATTACCTAAAGAATATCTTATGCTTGCTTCTAACTTTGATTCCGCATTTGCAGTGTGGAACATGTTGACAACCACCACCACCTCCAAGCTTCAAGTGCCAAATTAACCGGAGGAGTCTAGTGGAGAATCCGATTCTCAATGCTTAATGATCCAAGGGAATGACTCCCTTGAGGTACATTCGGAACCCCACTTAGATTGTGTTGGCCCAAAAGGTTACACTCTCCATTTGTTTAGAGTTTTGATGATAACAAAACAAACAAGAGCTATTTGGTACTAATTAGTTTGTTTAGATAAGTTTCAGGTTAGTACCATACTTGGAGGCCATTGCTTAGTGATTGGTATCCAATATTGCATATTTTACATCATAATTCCCATGCATAATACAAATAAATAAGTGATTTTTACTCCTCTTCTCTACTTATTTGCAGGTACATACTTAAAGGAGAGATATTCAAATAATCACTTAATTAACACTAATTAAGTGATTAATCAAGATTAAGGATAAAGCCAAATCTCAAACCAGATCTAGAGAGATCCGCGCAACAAACTCAGAATCCAAGTGGTCCACGTGGCCAACAACCTTGTAACTGATCTCCACCAGAAAGATCCGATCCAACGGCCCAGATCTGGCGGCAATCCCGCGGCAATCCGCGGCAATCTTGGGCCGTTGGATCCCCGGATTTTGTGGCAACAAACTACTCTCCAGAAGCTTCCCATTTCTCCTATAAATACCCCATGAAGACCTGCGAGCTGGGACTGATCAGAGAAGAGAGGAGATTAGTTCATTAGTTGTAATTTTCATGTATTTTCTCTAGGTTTATTTCTTGTAGATCCCTCTTCTTCTCTATCCCTAGATTTCATTACAAAAGAGAGTGATTGTGAGGGAGAGAGCTTGTATAATCAATGGTGACAATTGAAGCTATGCAAGGATTGATCCATCCTCCATTCCTCTACTTGAGTTTGATTCTAGTTCTTGTGCTTTCTTTACATGCTTTCTTACTTGCTTTGTTTAATTCTTGCAATCTAATTCAAGCTTTGTTTTAGTTCTTTAATGGCTTCTTGTAGCTAGATTTTCATTCCATGTACTAGCTAACCACTAGCTTAGCCACTTCAATAACTCATGGGTGATTGCTTTTGTTAATCTTGCAAGTGTATGATCTTCTCTTCTCCGATGGTTAAACCACCATCTTGCAAATGAGAAAGTAATTAGGTCAACACGTGAGAGGAATTCTAAGCCTATGGAGTGACAACATTAGGCAAAGCTTTCATTATCAAGGAGTTTGGTAAGTCTTGGCAAGCTAGCAAGGTAAGCTAGTTATGGATTGCTTTCTTTAAGTTTCTTGTTCTTTTCTTGTGAATACCACATCCACACCACTTCTTGATTTCTTTTCCACTTCCACAATGAACATATCCATCTTCTTTTGGTTTCTTTTGTATTTGCATCACTGAGTTTATAATCAAGAGAAGGATACTAGTTTTATCACTTCACTACCATACGTGTAAAGCTTCCATCGCTAGCTCTTCCCGTGGATTCGACCCGTTGAGCCAACGCTATAACGGTAGTATCGTGGGTATATTAAGCACATTTAAGCATTTCAATTGATTCATAGATAATACATACTTTGAGTGCTACTTCCCCCACGATCAATTTTGGCGTCGTTGCCGGGGAGAGCGACGGTATTTTTTTTAAAAGTGAGAAACTAAACTATAATTCTTCTCTGTTGCAGGTGACAGGAGAAGAAAACAGGAAAATATCTACAGCAGAAACATATAAGTGGACCTGGGACTCTGCTCAAGAAAGCAGAGCCCAGGATCCCTCTGGAGTGCCGCGGATCCACAAGAATTGCCGTGGAAACGCGGCACAATAGAGAGAACTACTGACAAAATTTTTGCAGGGGCTTCTGCTCTGCAAGATACTGCTGCCTATATACTTCATTTCCTGTATACTTCACTGTATTCCTGTTAATTAATTCAACAGTAAGAAATTGGTTGATAATTGCTAAAAAATTGTTAGACATCTTGCATTATAGGCACGTGTCTTTCAATTACTTTAAATTTACTGTTGAAGAGTGCGTGGGACAAGGTACGTGATTCATTGCATATAGACTAAGACTCACTCTTTGTTTGATTTTTCTTACTTGGAGTGAACCTTGTTTGTTTCTATATCGTACACTTGCACAATTAATTCTAAGGGCATATCCTGTAAATAACATAAGGTGGGGGAGGTCATTACCCTTTCCTTAGCCCGGAAATCATTTTCCCCACGTACTCACAATCCTAAGCTTGTAAATAAAATTTGATAGACGTTGGCCCTAGGGACATCCGGACTCACTTAGGAGATTATCCTAAGGGGGAAAAGTGTTGGAAATTGACTTCTGTAAAATCGGTGTCTAGGAAAGGGGTTAAGGGCCGAAAGCCCGAAGGTTGTTGGTTACTTAATTAAGGAACGTCTTCGGACGGAAAACCTCCCAACGACTTTACCCTTCCCTGGCTGATTTGCTTATAGTCAAGGTCTACACTAAACCTCCTGTGGACAGTCTATTTAGGAGTCACCTAGGACCAGAAACCCTAGACAAGCTTGGATTGATTTTTTCTTTTGTTGTTTGTTATTTTTTTTTTTTCGCTGGTGTGATCGGTGCACGTTGTTTGTGATTGTATATACAATAGTGGTTTTGTGATCCTAATTCTACACTTACACATACACATCCACTTCACATCATGACCAACAACGTCTCACTTCAAGATCGATTTTATCCGATTCGCACCTCCATTCCTTCATGCATTCTTCTCCCCGAGCCTAATGGAAATCATTTTGAGCTGAAACCACAATTCATTAGTACACTTCCCCACTTCCATGGTTTAGAGTCTGAGGACGCGTACCTCTTTATTCGTGAGTTTGAAGAGGTATGCCAAATGATGAGAATATCCCAACTTTCTGAGGATGCTGTTAGGTTACGGTTCATACCGTTTGCACTTAAGGATTTAGCTAAGAAATGGCTTTATAGTCTTCCTGTCAGTTCCATATCTTCATGGGATGATTTTGTTAAGGTCTTTCTTAGGAAATTCTATTCTATCCACAAAACAGCCCTCATGAGAAAAAACATAATGCAATTCAAGCAAGAACCAAATGAACCTTTCTGGAAATATCTTGAGCGTTTCAAAGACCTCTTAGCCCTATGTCCCCATCACGGCATAGAGAAATGGCGGCTATGCCAGATTATCTATGATGGATTAGATTACCAAACGAAAACACTTTTAGAATCCATGTGCCAAGGGGAATTTCTGAAGAAAGATGAACATCAGGGGTGGGATCTCTTTGAAACCCTAGCTGAGAAAACCATTCAGTGGGAGTCATGCCCTGATAAACCGACTCCCACCACTTCCAGAACTGGTACACAATCCAAAGAATCCTCTCTAGCTTCAGAAACCAAGATCACACAATTAATGAAGAGGATAGAGTTGCTTGAGTCAATAGGGAATTCTGTGGTCAACCAGGTCAACCCATTGCCTTTGATTAGACCAGGTTGCACCAACTGTCAAGACCTTAGCCATGTTGTTGAGGAGTGTCCATTATATCAGCCCCCATTTCAGGAGAACATGAATGCAACTTTTACCAGACCTCCATACTCCAGCACTTACAAGTCAGGATGGCAGAACCATCCAAATTCTTTATGGAGTCAGTCTGGTACTGAGCATCATATGCCACCACTTCCATATCCATACAATGCTCAGTTTCATTCATCCAGTTTTGATCAGAATTCAATGTATATTCATCCATCTCAAAGTCCACCACAGTCATATCAGTCTTATCAGAATCCTCCACCATTCTATCAATCACAATTCCAAACTCCATATCCTCAACATCCACCCCAAAATAATTCTGAAATATCTGAGTTGAAACAAATGATAGAAACCTTAACAAAGAACCAGCAACAGGAGTTGAATGAAATGAAGGTCCAGATCAAGCAATTGGCTGAGAATCAAAAAGGACTGTTCTTAAGCCAGCAATTGCTAAATCCCAAAGTTGAAAATTCAGGACCCAGTCATTGTCATGCCATCACACCCTGAGATCTGGTAAACAAGTTGACAATAAGGTTTCTAGTCCACAATCTCATCCAGTACCAAAGCCAACATCTCATGTCCCAATGTCACCAACTTTTGACAAACCATCCTCTAGTTCAGAGCCATCCACTTCCAAGGCCAAGGGTGAAGAAAAGGTAGATGAGCATACATACAAGCCTATAGTTCCATATCCAAATAGGCTGAGAAATAACAAGTCAAATGCTCACATGGAGAAAATAAAAGAAACATTCAAAAAGGTCCAAGTCAATGTCCCTCTTCTTGATGCCATTCAACAAGTGCCATCATATGCCAAATTTTTGAAGGAAATGTGCACCAAGAAGAGGAAGACCCAAGTCCCTAAAAAAGTCTTCCTTGCATCATCCATCAATGAGTTGCTCACTGGTCCAATTCCTGTTAAGTACAAAGACCCAGGGAGCCCCACCATTTCATGCATCATAGGACAGACTACCATCAATAGGGCACTTCTTGATTTGGGGGCCAGTATCAATCTCCTGCCTTTCTCTGTGTACCAACAATTGGGGTTAGGTGATCTTCTCCCGACCCAAATGACCATTCAATTGGCTGACCGCTCTGTTACTAAACCAAGGGGGTAATTCAAGATGTCCTTGTCAAAGTTGGAGAATTCTTTTATCCTGTTGACTTTGTTGTCCTTGAAACAAAACCAGTATCAAATTCCAATCAAAGGGCACAAATTCCTGTCATTCTGGGTCGACCATTCCTGGCTACAGCAAATGCAATCATTAATTGCCGGAATGGATCAATGAGGTTGACTTTTGGTAACATGACACATGAACACAATGTCTTCCACACACAGCCTCACAAAACAAAAGATCAAACATTTGAGGTTAATTTCATTAATAACAATTGTGAGGAGGAAGGTGAAGATCCAAAAGATGAGTCACAATCTTGTGATTCTCTTATCCGAGTACCCTTTCAAACGGGGAAAGTTGATTTGGATACTTTCACTTTCAATGAGCCAACTGAGACTGTATTTGAGCCTCCAATTGATATATCATTTGAAGACTTGTTTGCTGATGAGATCATGTGCTTAGATGAGTCAACTCGGGGTAAGTTAGCTAATTGTCCACTTCCGGATGTTGATTTGAGTTTTGAAGAATTATATGGAGAGGAGTTAAAATTTCTAAACATTGGAAGTGATGAGATTCTGAGTGAAAGTGGTGATAAGGACTTTGTGTGTGAACGATGTGGTGGAGAGAGTATGAATGAACATAACAACCAATTGAAACTGGAAACACCTAGGGTTAAAATAATTCAGACCGTTTCCCAATGGAGCTCAAGAAAGAGAACACATTGGAACGATGGGAAACGGGCCAGAGGGAAGCGACCAAAAGCCCAGGTGAGAGTTACACTTGTATATTCCTTGTAAATAATTCCTTTCCCTTCCATTTTGTTTCATGCATACATATATCATAATGCATTGAGGACAATGCATGAAATAAGTGTGGGGGAGGGTTTACTAACATAGGATCATAGGATTTTCAATTTTTTAGGATTTTCATTTTCTTTTTAGGTTTTTATTTTCTTTTAGATTTTACCTTTCTTTATAGATTTTCTATTTTCTTTTAGATTTTTCTTTTAATAAAAAAAATAAAAAATAAAAAAATAAAAACTTTTTGAAATAAGAAACAAAGTTTTGATCTATTTTTAAGAAAATTAAGATGTATCTTAGAAATTAAGAAAGCCTTAATTATGACATCTTAAACATAGTTGAAGTAATAGATCTTGTTTGAAAATTATAGGCTAAGTAAGTAAAATTGAGGAGATATTTTTATCTTGCATTTTTTGCCTTAGATAATATGCACTTTACACTTACACATTTCTTGGGATGGAAACAAAGACCAAAAATGCCATATATATATATATATATATAAAAAAAAAAAAAAAAAAAAGAGAAAAAGAAAAAAAAGAAAAAAAATATATAAATAAAAGATCACTTATTAAGCTGGGAAATTGTGCCTCAAGAAGCATGATGACTCACGCCTAACAGTGATCTCACCTATTAAGCTGGGAAATTGTGCCTCAAGAAGCATGATTATTCACGCCTAACGGTGATAATAAATAATCCCTCTTAGTTTTGTGGCCTTTTTCACTCGAGTCCTTAAACCCAAGGGATGTTTCCTCATCTGGTGCCCTAAGACCATCTGGTCTGGGAGTCATCGGTTATAGGCTCGCTACATGGGTGAATTAGAAAGCCTAAAAAAACTAAGGAAAGAAAAAGAAAAAAAAAAAGAATATATATAAATAAATGGCTTGATGGTTAGAGTTGAAATCCCAGAAATCTTCACTTACACGGTGTGCATATTATCTAGGTTTTATGAAGGATAAAATATTCAATCCAATTTTGAATTCTTACCTTAATTGAAAACAAGATCTTGCATGGATACTAAGTTTAAGGAAGAATGATTATAGGTGGACTTATGACTTAGGATCACTTATATTTTTGCAAAAATAGTTCGTAAACATGTCTCTTATTCAAAATGCGTTTTCAAAATACTAACATTTGTCTTCTTTCTTTATGGATTTTGTGGGTGTAATCCGCTGAAAACCCTCAGGAGACAACACTCCTCCTCTAGGGTAACCTAGAGGTTTAACGGCTTGTTGCACATGCTCAGTGCAATCGCGTCACCTGCGAAAGTGGTGTAATAAACTTGTAGCTTAGTTTTTCTTTTTCTTTGTTTTCGCTCGGGACGAGCAAAAGAATAAGTGTGGGGGTGTGATTGGTATCCAATATTGCATATTTTACATCATAATTCCCATGCATAATACAAATAAATAAGTGATTTTTACTCCTCTTCTCTACTTATTTGCAGGTACATACTTAAAGGAGAGATATTCAAATAATCACTTAATTAACACTAATTAAGTGATTAATCAAGATTAAGGATAAAGCCAAATCTCAAACCAGATCTAGAGAGATCCGCGCAACAAACTCAGAATCCAAGTGGTCCACGTGGCCAACAACCTTGTAACTGATCTCCACCAGAAAGATCCGATCCAACGGCCCAGATCTGGCGGCAATCCCGCGGCAATCCGCGGCAATCTTGGGCCGTTGGATCCCCGGATTTTGTGGCAACAAACTACTCTCCAGAAGCTTCCCATTTCTCCTATAAATACCCCATGAAGACCTGCGAGCTGGGACTGATCAGAGAAGAGAGGAGATTAGTTCATTAGTTGTAATTTTCATGTATTTTCTCTAGGTTTATTTCTTGTAGATCCCTCTTCTTCTCTATCCCTAGATTTCATTACAAAAGAGAGTGATTGTGAGGGAGAGAGCTTGTATAATCAATGGTGACAATTGAAGCTATGCAAGGATTGATCCATCCTCCATTCCTCTACTTGAGTTTGATTCTAGTTCTTGTGCTTTCTTTACATGCTTTCTTACTTGCTTTGTTTAATTCTTGCAATCTAATTCAAGCTTTGTTTTAGTTCTTTAATGGCTTCTTGTAGCTAGATTTTCATTCCATGTACTAGCTAACCACTAGCTTAGCCACTTCAATAACTCATGGGTGATTGCTTTTGTTAATCTTGCAAGTGTATGATCTTCTCTTCTCCGATGGTTAAACCACCATCTTGCAAATGAGAAAGTAATTAGGTCAACACGTGAGAGGAATTCTAAGCCTATGGAGTGACAACATTAGGCAAAGCTTTCATTATCAAGGAGTTTGGTAAGTCTTGGCAAGCTAGCAAGGTAAGCTAGTTATGGATTGCTTTCTTTAAGTTTCTTGTTCTTTTCTTGTGAATACCACATCCACACCACTTCTTGATTTCTTTTCCACTTCCACAATGAACATATCCATCTTCTTTTGGTTTCTTTTGTATTTGCATCACTGAGTTTATAATCAAGAGAAGGATACTAGTTTTATCACTTCACTACCATACGTGTAAAGCTTCCATCGCTAGCTCTTCCCGTGGATTCGACCCGTTGAGCCAACGCTATAACGGTAGTATCGTGGGTATATTAAGCACATTTAAGCATTTCAATTGATTCATAGATAATACATACTTTGAGTGCTACTTCCCCCACGATCACTTAGCTATTGCAAGAATTTCTAGGTTCATGAAGTAAAGAAGGCTTTTTGCACATCAAGGAAGGAACATAGAAGAGAAGGCTCTAGCAAGGCATCGCATGGCTTAAGACTTCAAGATTGCTCAAGATAATTTATTAGATTTGTTTTTAATTTAGAATTTTGTTAAAGAATAGTGAATAGGTTTGAAGCTCTATCACACACGTTTTTGCGCACATCTTGTTTCCTAACATAAATAGTTTGTATACAATCTTCAACCTACAAACTTATTTTGGTATTGGAATTTATGACAAAAACTTTGATATACATATGTTTCATATATATAGGATTATGCTTAAAAATGTTTAAATATCATGTTTTTGTATTTGGAAGAGTTTTGGACAAAACGTATTTTTCATTAAAAATCCAAGTTTTAGAAAATACAGTTTTTGGTTTTTGGTAAAAATGATAAGAGTCAAAAATAGTTCATATTGATTGATATTTGAGCTAAACTTTTTACCACATGTTTATATATCAATGCAAAATGATAAAACTATTTTTGGTGATTTTTAGGAGTGTTAAAAGATTTTTCAAAATATTTTTAAAACTATTTTTCTGTCCATTCCAGACTTCATCCAGTCGACTAGTCTTCTGACAAGTCGACTTGGCTAGAAGTCAGTCGACCGGGTAGGTCGACCGACGTGCACAAATCTGTGCACGTTTGGCAGTCTTTGGACGGTCGACCGTCCCGGTCGACCGGTCTGAGAGCAGAGCTCTCTGTTTGTTTGGGTCGACCGGGCCGGTCGACCATAGCCTGCAACGGCTATTTTCTTTGAACTTGCGGTCGACCGGCCGGTCGACCGTGCTAGCCGTTTGAACAGTAACGGCTAGTTTTCTGAGCTAGTTTATTTTTGTCCTTTTCTCACTTAATTATGTTTAAGTGACATGTTTTGGTTCTAATACTTTCTGATTAGCCTTAAATATGTTTTATCTCCTAACCCTAGCCCTCTTCTATAAATAGGGGTGTTTAGGGAGAGGTTGGTAACTAGAAAAATTATCAAAATTTTCAAAAGTTTAAGGCTTTCAAAAAGACTTGGTTTCTTGGTTTTTGTGCTGAAATTCTCTCTCATTTTCTGAAGTGCTTTCAAGAATTCTCTGATTTCATTTTCTTTTCTCCTTACGCACAAGAGCTTCATTCCTACTCATTATTTCTCTAAGGACCTTTGTAAGGGAAGAGAATTTTGTAAGAGAGAGTTTGTGGTCTTTTGACTACTCAGAGATTGCTTGTACTTGAGATTGTGGAGTTGGGTAATCCGGTGTATTTGTGACATCTTTGTGATAGTGGAAGTGGTTGGAATCCTTCTGGGGAAGGCGGGGAAGTATGGTGCTCGAACCTCGATAACAAATCTCGGTGTTTGCGTTTGGTTTACTTGCTCTTATTTCTTGCACTATTTTCATTGCTCTTATTACTTGCTCTCTACATTCATTGCTATATTCACTTGCTTTGTGTGATTGTTGCTTCATAATTTTAAATTGTGCATTGATTAGCATTATCACCTATTCACCCCCCTAGGTGATTTTCAATTGGTATCAGAGCTTGGACTCTAGGTTTTGGCTTAACATCCATAGAGAGATCCTTAAAATTTGCTAATCAACATTTACATTCCATTTGTCATTCACTAGTAAACATGGCCGATAACATCAAAACCCCTCCTAAATTTGATGGACTCAACTTCCCTATTTGGAAGGTTAGGATAACTATCTTTTTGCAATCCTTAGGTAGCTTAGTGGCTAAATCATTTACGAAACCCTATGTTGCAGCCGATAGTGATGAGAGCACATGGACCGACTTCAACTTTAGAGAATATGAGGCTAACTCCAAGGCCCAAAATTCCCTCTTAACCGCCTTGAATGAGGATGACCTTACACGGGTAATTCATTGCCAATCTGCTTATGAGATTTGGCAACACTTATTGGTCACACACGAAGGGACTTCACAAGTCAAGAGAGCTAAGATAGATCTCTTGAGGTCCCAATATGAGTCTTTTAAAATGATTGATGATGAATCTATTGATTGTATGATTACTCGATTTACTAAAATCACCAATGGTCTTTCTTCTTTAGGTGATGATATTTCCAATGATCAAAAGGTGCGGAAAGTGATTCGGGCTCTTCCTACATCATGGGAGATAAAGGCCACCACCTTGAAGGAATTAAACGACAAGGACGAGATGGACCTCATTAGTCTCATTGGGAACTTAAAGATCCATGAGATGGAAAAGAAAGCAAGAGAAGAGGCCGCTCCACTAAAGAAGAAATCCTTGGCCTTCAAGTCTTCATCCACTCTTGAAGACGATGAAGAAGATGAAGAAGAAGATGAGGAGCTATCACTACTAGTTCGCAATGTGAAGAGAATGTACCGGAGGAACAAGCTCAACTTTCGAAGGAAATTTGAAGGCAAAGAGGAGAGGAGAATTATATGCTACAATTGCCGAAAGCCCGGACACATCATGGCGGATTGCCCGGAGTTCAAGAAGAAGATGACCTCCTCCTTCAAGCCAAAGAAATCGGAAGAAAAGAAAGCGTACAAGGCAACTTGGGATTCGGAAAGCGAGTCCGAGGAAGAGGAGGATGTAGCGAATATGTGTTTCATGGCAAACACACCAAAGGTAACCTCTCAACCTCTTGATGATGAAGATGATGAATTAAGTAAGGAAGTTCTTGTTCATGCCTTTGTTGAACTTTCCGAAACTTATGATAATAAGAAGATTGAATGTTTTAAATTGCAAAAAGAAGTTGCTTTTCTCAAAAATCAACTTGCTATGGTTTCTAAGAAAAGGATGATATTTCTTCTAATCTTATTTCTATTCAAAATGAGTTTAATGCCTACAAGGTTTCTTGTAAAGGAAAATCTCCTATTGTTGATGAAAAAGAAATTTCCTGTCTAAAAACTAAAATGGTTGATTTTGAAAAAGTTTTGAAAGATTGTGCTTTTAACACTAAGAAACTTGAAGAAAAGTTTTCCAAAAAGCACACCTCTCATGCTAAAAATTCACATGCTCACACTACACATAACACTTCTCATGCTAAATCTTTTCATGCTCACAATTCCCATGCTCACAAATCACACACTCACTATGCTTTTAAATATGATAGAGTGTATAGATGCACATATTGTGGTAAGAATGGATATTTAGCTAAATTTTGTTATGACCAAGTTAATAGATCAAATAATCTTGTTTGGGTTAATGAAACTAACCCTTTAGGACCCAAGAAAATGTGGGTACCAAAATCAAGTCCTAAATTATTTGATGTAGGTACACACCAAGGCTCCAAGACGTAGGGAGCGGTGGTACCTTGATAGTGGTTATTCAAGACATATGACGTGGGATATCAATAACTTTACAACCCTATCAAGGTACGAGGAAGGTGGCTCCGTCACCTTCGGGGATGACTCCAAAGGCACTATCATCGGTATAGGTAACATTCAAATTGGTGCATCTCCCATTATAGAAAATGTTGTACTTGTTGATGGTTTGAAACATAATTTGCTTAGTATTAGTTAATTTTGTGATCGTGGACTTAAAGTTGTTTTTGATGATACTTCTTGCAAGATTTTTGATATTAAATCCAATGATTGTATTCTTACCAGTTTTCGTGATGATAATGTTTATATTATTGACATGCTTAATGTGGAATGTTCTACTAAATGCTTAAATGCTTTTGATGAAAATTCTTGGCTTTGGCATAGAAGATTAGGACATGCATCTTTTGACCATCTTTCTAGGATTAATTCTAAGGATTTAGTGAAGGGTATACCTTGCTTGAAGTTTGAGAAAGACCGCATTTGTGGTGCGTGCCAACTTGGGAAACAAACCAAGTCTTCCTTCAAACCAATCAAGGATATCATGTCAACTAGGCCTTTAGAATTAATTCATATGGATCTTTTTGGACCTACTAAAACTAAGAGCTTAAATGATAATAGATTTGCATTTGTTTTAGTTGATGATTTTTCCCGTTTCACTTGGGTTTTCTTCTTGGAACACAAAGATCAAACTTTTTCTCATTTCAAAATTTTTCGAAAAAGGGTTGAAAAAGAAAAAGGTTTTTCGATTTTGAGAATAAGGAGTGATAGAGGTGGTGAGTTTGTTAACCAACTCTTCATGACTTATTGTGATGAAAAGGGAATTAAGCATGAAATGTCTTGTCCTAGAACTCCACAACAAAATGGAGTTGTAGAAAGGAAAATAGAACTCTTCAAGAGATGGCTAGGACAATGATAAGTGAGTATGACCTCCCTCATTATCTATGGGCCGAGGCCGTAAACACCGCATGCTATATATCAAATCGTATTTATTTATGTAAAAATTCTTCCAAAACATCTTTTGAAATGTATCATTCTAGAAAACCTAATGTTTCATATTTCAAAGTTTTTGGATGCAAGTGTTTTGTTTTGAACACTAAAGATAACTTGGGTAAATTTGATGCTAAGGCTTATGAAGCAATCTTTGTTGGATATTCTACAACTAGTAAAGCTTATAGAGTATTCAATAGATCTTCACTTACCATCGAAGAATCCATGCATGTTAATTTGAAGAATCTAATGTGTTTGTTGAGAATGTTGTAGAGATTGAACCATTAGGTGAAGACATGGAGAGACTATCCTTGAAGGACTCACCCGCTCAAGATGATAAGCAAGAACCAATTGGTGACGTTCAAGAGGATAAGGAGGAAAGCTCTCAACCGCTTCCTAAAGCTTGGAGATATGCCACAAATCATCCCAAGGAGCTCATCTTAGGTGATGCATCTAAAGGGGTAACAACTTGCTCCAAACTCCATGACCTATGTGGTAATTTTGCTTTCATTTCTCATTTTGAACCCAAAAGTATCCTCGAAGCCGAGGCGGACTCATATTTGTTGCTAGCCATGCAAGAGGAACTCAATCAATTTGAGTGCAACCAAGTTTGGCACCTTGTTCCTAGGCCCCACGATAGACCAATAATTGGTACTAAGTGGATCTTTAGAAACAAGATGGATAAGTTCGGAAATGTGATTAGGAATAAGGCTAGGTTAGTGGCCCAAGGTTACACTCAAGTTGAGGGAATTGACTTTGAGGAGACCTTTGCACCCGTAGCACGGCTTGAAGCCATACGGATGACACTAGCTTTTGCATCTTTCAAAAATTTTAAACTTTTTCAAATGGATGTGAAAAGTGCATTTTTGAATGGTTTTATAAATAAAGAAGTTTATGTTGCTCAACCTCCCGGTTTTGTTGATCATGTTCATCCCGATTTTGTTTTTAAACTTGATAAAGCTTTGTATGGATTGAAACAAGCTCCAAGAGCTTGGTATGAAAGGCTTTCTAGTTTTCTCATTTCAAATGATTTTATTAAAGGCAAAGTAGATACAACACTATTCACTAAGCATGTTGATAATGATATTTTAATTGTGCAAATTTATGTTGATGATATAATTTTTGGTTCTACTAATGAGTTTTTATGCAAGGAATTTGAAAAGGTTATGCAATGTGAATTCGAAATGTATTCAATGGGTGAGCTTAATTTCTTTCTTGGACTCCAAATCAAGCAATTGTAAGATGGGAACTTCATATGTCAAGCCAAATACGCAAAGGAACTCGTAAAGAAGTTTGGACTTGAAGACTCAAAGGTTTGCAACACTCCCATGACAACTACCACCAAGCTTGATAAGAATGACCAAGGTAAAAATGTGATATTAAATTGTATAGAAGCATGATAGGTAGTCTTTTGTATTTGACGGCAAGTAGGCCGGATATCATGTTTAGTGTGTGTCTTTGTGCTAGATTTCAATCGTATCCCAAAGAGTCTCATCTTATTGCGGTAAAACGCATTATTCGTTATATTAAGGGAAGGATTGGAATGGGTCTATGGTATCCGAAAACCGGAGATTTCTCAATGACGAGTTATTCGGATGCCGACTATGCGGGTTGTAGAGTAGATAGAAAGAGTACTAGTGGGACATGTCAATTTCTTGGTAATTGTCTTGTTTCATGGTCCTCTAGGAAATAAAATTCCGTAGCTCTCTCAACCGCCGAGGCGGAGTATGTTGCCGCGGGGCTTGTTGTGCGCAAGTCCTTTGGATGAAACATACTCTCCTTGATTATGATTTGCATTATAACCATATAAAATTATTTTGTGATAATACTAGTACTATACATATGACAAAGAATGCAAATCAACATAGTAAGACCAAGAACATTGAGATTAGATATCACTTTCTTAGAGATCATTTTGAGAAAGGAGATATAGATATTGATTATGTTTCTACGGATTTGCAACTTGCCGATATTTTCACTAAACCACTTGATTTTGCTAGATTTTCATTCATTTGTGGTGAACTTAATGTTTGTGTTATTGAATAAAATGTTTTCTTAACCCTTTTTGATGTATGACAAAAAGGGGGAGAATGAGTTTACGTATGGAAATATGAGCTCATTTGGTTTTGGTTCCATATGAGTTTATATATGTTTTGAGATTTTGATGTGTTTTCATGAAAGATTTTGATGTGTTTTCATGAATTCTTGAGATTTTGATGTGTTTTCATGAATTCTTGTAATTTGAGTTTAAGTGTTTTTAAGTGTTTTGCAAGTGTTTTTGGTTTTTGGTTTCATGATGTTTACTTGCAAATTACAAATTACATGGTTTTTCTTTGTTTAATATAACATAATTTGAGGGGGAGTTTTCTCCTCCCCTATACTTTTGTTTATAGCCTATTTGTTTTGTCATCATCAAAAAGGGGGAGATTGTTGGCCCAAAGGTTACACTCTCCATTTGTTTAGAGTTTTGATGATAACAAAACAAATAAAAGCTATTTAGTACTAATTAGTTTGTTTAGATAAGTTTCAGGTTAGGGCCTGTTTGGTTGGTTGCAAAACTTTGCAAAATGCAAAAAGTTTTGCAACTTTACCATTTACACTTGTTTGTTTCCATTTGCAAAATGCAAAAACTTTTTCCACTTTACAGTTGCTACAGTTAAATTTGTGGTCATTTAATTCTCACTTTTACACTCATATTTTCTCACTTGCAGTTGCTACAGTTAAATTTGTGGTCATTTAATTCTCACTTTTACACTCATATTTTCTCACTTGCAGTTGCTACAGTTAATTTTGTGGTCATGTAACTCTCACTTGTAGTACACCAATTCAAAACAGTTACTTGATAATCAATATATAATTTAATATTTTAAATTTAATATTTTAAATAGTGTTCAATTTCTTATTTAAGTATTTAATTATTTTATATTTTTAATCTTTAATTTTTTATTGTTTTTAATATTGTTTTAATATTTAATATTTTACTATTATAATTTACTATTTTTATTTAATATTTTATTTAATATTTTATTATTTTATTAATACTTATTCCATTTTTTATTATTTTATTTAGAGTAAATATTTTATTAATATAACAATATTATACTATAATATAAAATTACTATATATTTAGTTATTTAATTTTTAATATAAAAATTACTTTATTAATATCATAATAATTTTTATTATTATATTAATATTTTATTATGTTAATATTGTAATAAAGTATTTAATTATTTTATATTTTTAATCTTTAATTTTTTATTGTTTTTAATATTGTTTTAATATTTAATATTTTACTATTTTAATTTACTATTTTTATTTAATATTTTATTTAATATTTTATTATTTTATTAATACTTATTCCATTTTTTATTATTTTATTTAGAGTAAATATTTTATTAATATAACAATATTATACTATAATATAAAATTACTATATATTTAGTTATTTAATTTTTAATATAAAAATTACTTTATTAATATCATAATAATTTTTATTATTATATTAATATTTTATTATGTTAATATTGTAATAATAATTCAGTATAATAATACTTTAATGATAATTTATTATTAAATTATAATTATATTTTACTTTGTTATTTTATATTTCTATAATATTACAATAATATTATAATAAAATTTATACTATAATAATTTTCAAGTATTTTTAATATTATTACTATATTTTTACTATATTTTATTTCTTTTAACATTTTTTAATATTTATATTTTATTAGTATTCTTAAAATTTTATTAATGTTCTTTAAATTTTCTTAAGATTTTATATCATTTATTTAATTAATATTTTATTAATATTATTATTATAAATAAAATATTAAGATTATTAATTTTTTATCTCAAATTTATTAATACAATTTAATTTGCAATATTAGATTTAATTTAATAATATTTATATTATTTAAATCACTGCTACAGTTAATTTTGTGGTCAACTTTTCCACTTTCACTTTTACATTACCAACCAAACACCGTAAAACACAAGATACTTTACCATTTACACTTTCACTTTACCAACCAAACACCGTAAAACACAATATACTTTTCCATTTACACATCACTTTATCAACCAAACACCGTAAAACACAATATATTTTCACTGCTACAGTTCACTTTTTCCATTCTCATTTTACAACTTACGACTTGCGACGTTTTGCAACGAACCAAACAGGCCCTTAGTACCATACTTGGAGGCCATTGCTTAGCTATTGCAAGATTTTCTAGGTTCATGAAGCAAAGAAGGCTTTTTGCACATCAAGGAAGGAACATAGAAGAGAAGGCTCTAGCAAGGCATCGCATGGCTCAAGACTTCAAGATTGCTCAAGATAATTTATTAGATTTGTTTTTAATTTAGAATTTTGTTAAAGAATAGTGAATAGGTTTGAAGCTCTATCACACACGTTTTTGCGCACATCTTGTTTCCTAACATAAATAGTTTGTATACAATCTTCAACCTACAAACTTATTTTGGTATTGGAATTTATGACAAAAACTTTGATATACATATGTTTCATGTATATAGGATTATGCTTCAAAATGTTTAAATATCATGTTTTTGTATTTGGAAGAGTTTTAGACAAAACGTATTTTTCATTCAAAATCCAAGTTTTAGAAAATACAGTTTTTGGTTTTTGGTAAAAATGATAAGAGTCAAAAATAGTTCATATTGATTGATATTTGAGCTACACTTTTTACCACATGTTTATATATCAATGCAAAATGATAAAACTATTTTTGGTGATTTTTAGGAGTGTTAAAAGATTTTTCAAAATATTTTTAAAACTATTTTTCTGTCCATTCCAGACTTCATCCAGTCGACTAGTCTTCTGACAAGTCGACTTGGCTAGAAGTCGGTCGACCGGGTCGGTCGACCGACGTGCACAAATCTGTGCACGTTTGGCAGTCTTCGGACGGTCGACCGTCCCGGTCGACCGGTCTGAGAGCAGAGCTCTCTGTTTGTTTGGGTCGACCGGGCCGGTCGACCGTAGCCTGCAACGGCTATTTTCTTTGAACTTGCGGTCGACCGGGCCGGTCGACCGTGCTAGCCGTTTGAACAGTAACGGCTAGTTTTCTGAGCTGGTTTATTTTTGTCCTTTTCTCACTTAATTATGTTTAAGTGACATGTTTTGGTTCTAATACTTTCTGATTAGCCTTAAATATGTTTTATCTCCTAACCCTAGCCCTCTTCTATAAATAGGGGTGTTTAGGGAGAGGTTGGTAACTAGAAAAATTATCAAAATTTTCAAAAGTTTAAGGCTTTAAAAAAGACTTGGTTTCTTGGTTTTTGTGCTGAAATTCTCTCATTTTCTGAAGTGCTTTCAAGAATTCTCTGATTTCATTTTCTTTTCTCCTTACACACAAGAGCTTCATTCCTACTCATTATTTCTCTAAGGACCTTTGTAAGGGAAGAGAATTTTGCAAGAGAGAGTTTGTGGTCTTTTGACTACTCAGAGATTGCTTGTACTTGAGATTGTGGAGTTGGGTACTCCGGTGTATTTGTGACATCTTTGTGATAGTGGAAGTGGTTGGAATCCTTCTGGGGAAGGTGGGGAAGTAGAGCTGGGTGCTCGAACCTCGATAACAAATCTCGGTGTTTGCGTTTGGTTTACTTGCTCTTATTTCTTGCACTATTTTCATTGCTCTTATTACTTGCTCTCTACATTCATTGCTATATTCACTTGCTTTGTGTGATTGTTGCTTCATAATTTTAAATTGTGCATTGATTAGCATTATCACCTATTCACCCCCCCTCTAGGTGATTTTCAGATTGTGATGATAGTGCTATTTCTTTATGTGATGATAATATTGATCCCTATGATTTAAATGAAGAACTTTCTATTGTGTGTGAAAAACTTATTGAAAAATATAATATTTTGAAAAAGAAAAGTCTAGGCATTAATAATGAAAATAAAAATTTGATTGCTAGACTTGATGTGATTTTGCAAGAGAAGGAGGAAATTTCTAATGAAAGGGATTCATTGAAATCTCAACTAGACCTTGCTCTAAAAGAAAATGAGTTTTTAAAATCTAAAAATGATTGTGAAACTCTTTTGAAGAAAAATGAAAATTTGTCTTCAAAAGTTGATTTTGTTTTAAAAGAAAATAATTCTTTAAAAAGAGAAATTGATTTTATTTCAAAAGAATTAGAAATTTGTATAAATAAAAATGTTTCTTTGAAAAATAAGATTGATGCCCATGTTTGCCATGCTAGGGTAGTATCACACACTTCACCTATTGCATGCCACACTTCTTCTTCTAAGATTAATAATGATATTTGTTTGCTTAAGAAGAAGATTGATTGTTTGGGGTCCACTATGAGCCAATGTGCCATGAACCACTCACGTTTGGAAACCTTGGTTCGAAAGAAACAAGTTCCATCCTTTAAGCATGCACACCCTCCACGGCATACACATGCTCCACACGGACACACCCATCACAAGTATGCTCATGTGTAAACTTGTACACACTGTGGACGTATGGGCCACCTTGCTAAATTTTGCTATGATAGAATACATGTTGATAATTTAGCAAAGAATTTTGTTTGGGTTAGAGAAGGTACTAACCCCCATAGGCCCAAGAGAGTATGGGTACCAAAAATCACCCCTCCTTTGTTTGATGTAGGTGTGGGCTCTCACATGACGTGAGAGTAGCCGTACCTTGGAGTGGATGCGTTCCGGACTTAAAAGGAAATCAATTGGATGCATCACTTTCAAGGGAAGATTTGGTGGAGAGGACCACCATGGTTTGGAGATAAGGAGAGTTGCCTTCTAGGTTTTTGTAACAATTCCTAAACTCCCATTTATTACATGCTTTTCATTCTTATCATTATTAGCATGTTTTGATGTTTTATAGCATGTTTAATTGTCTATGGATTAGTATGTAAATATCATGTTTGTTAGATCCTTGACATACATGTATAGTATTTGAGGCACACATGCTTATATGAACCCATACTTAGTGTTCTCATTTTTGTTTAAGCTATAATGTACATCATGAATCTAATACATGTGAATTTACATAGTAATCATGTTTTAGTTTTATAATGATGATTTTTATATTTGTTTTTGATGCTTCATGTTTTGAATATATGTTTAGATGTTAGTTTTCATTAAGACTAGGATTTATACTTGTGCATATAGTGGGCCACAAATAAATCTATATATGTTTGAGCTTGAATGCTTAATTGAACCCATTAGATGTGCTAGTATAGTCTAGTTTTGATGATTCATACATTTCAAACTTGTATTCTCATTTTTGAAATTGTTTTATGATTGTGTGTTTTCACTTCATGTATATGTGTATTATTGCCAAACTCTAAGATATACATGTATACCCCTTGAGTCATTTGCCTTTCATGCAAATCTATATATGGACTCAATTGTGTTTAGGGATATGTATGTATACTTATTGTGTTGACAATTCATACATATACCTTGAAATGAAATTTGTTTTGATGAAGATTTAGTTTTTCTTGATTTTGTGTTTAATTGTTTAACTTCATGTATATGTCTATCTTGTCCAAACTATTAGATATACATGTTTATCCTTTTGAGCCACGTGCCTTCATGCATATATAATTTGTGGACTCTTTATATATTGGATATGTATGTATACTTTAGTTTGTATTAGACATACATATGCCTTGAAGATTAAATAGTTTAGATGATTTTTATGTTTTCATGTTTTCTTGTTTTAAAGGAATATTGAGCTTAATTGGAAATTTCATAATGCCATGTCACACATTACTTGTACACTCACCATTTTTAAAAATATTTCTCATGAGTATGTTTTCATGAGCATGTATGGACTTTATTGAATATTGAGTGTTTTTAAGTGCTATGTGGATTTCATGTTTTATGAAATTTTTTTTGTTTTATTCCTTGCTTGAAGGATTTCGTACTAGTTTAAAAGATTTTCCATTTAACTAGTTACGGTATTCTTCATATGGTAGAGTTTTTCAAACATACTCTATTTTCAAACCTATTTTTGAAAACCCTACCCTTTATGGGAGGTTGGATGGGAGATCATGTTCATGAATGCCTTAAAATGAAAATCATTTAAAACTTGAACCTTAATTGGGAGGTATAGTAATATGATGTATATACTTGAACTTATTGTTATGTCAATTGGTATCATTGAACTCTTTCAATTGATATCATTTTGACCTTTTTGTATACTCATATGATTATTGTGTATGTATATTTTCAATTGGTATCATCTATTAGTGTTTGGTACTCATTCTATTTCATACACATATACTTGTTTTATTTGTGCTCAAGATATAAATTTTCACAAATCTTGTTTATGCTAGAGCTTGAGCTTCAACTTTATTTCAATTGATTTAGTTTTCAATTGGTATCTTATTACAAGCCTACGCATAGTTTTTGTTGGTAATTCATAAAGGGGGAGAAAATCCGTTTTTCATATTTTAATTGGTATTTGTATTTCCACTCCCTTACTTTATGATAGAAAATAGTCATTTCAATTGTTTATATGGCTTAAAAAGAAAAATACTATCTTTTGATATCAAGATGTCTTGTGTTTTAAATTGGTATCTAAAAATTTTGTTTAAAGAAAAATTACAAAAGTTTTGATTTGTATTGACTATATGCAAGGAGAGCTTAACATCTCTTCCACATATAGATTCATGTTGAGTGTATCTTATATTGAGGAGTTTAACATCTCTTCTTTATATGGTACACGTATGTAGGGGGAGCTTCACATCTCCTCTATGCAGTACATAATGTGTGTTATGTGAATTAGGGCTTAACATCCCTCCTTCATGTAATGCATATGTGTAGGGAAGCTAACTTAGCGTCTTCCTCTTCATGAATGTATATAGCATATAACATTTATTGATCTTTGTTTACTTTCAATTGATATCAAGATTTTCATGTTTTTGCTTAAAAATTTGGTATCAATATTTTCCTTGTATGTTTCCTTTCAATTGGTATAAATATGCTATTCTTTGATATATTTTCAATTGATATCTAAATTGATTGTCATCCCTATTTGGTTTTGTTTTTGTTTTAGACAAAAAGGGAAAACATTATTTTTTATTGACCCTTTGTTGATTCATTGTTTCGAACAAAAAGGGGGAGAAAAATTTTTTTATTTTGTTTTGATTGTTTACCCCTTTGTTGTTGATTGACAAAAAGGGGGAGAAAGATTTTGAGTTTATATGCATAGTTATGTCTTTGCATATATTAAGTTTAATTTAGTTTATTTTTAATTGGTATCTAGAACATGTTTTGTTTTTGATAATTGGTATCTAGAGCATGTTTTGTTTTTGAACATTTCATTGGATCTAGAACCCTTTATTGTTTTGCATATTTATGCATTCTTGTTTAAGAGCCTTCATTGCATATTATTATGTTTATTTGTTTATGCATGAGTTAAGGGGAGCTTCTTTGAAGCTTAACTTTAATCCATGCATATATAACTCCATGAGTTTTGTCATCATCAAAAAGGGAGAGATTGTTGGCCCATAGGCCTTCCACCCTAGTTTTGATGATGATTAACTCATGTAGTTATGTTTACTAATAATCTTGTGTTGTTTAAGTTTCAGATCATTAACCAAGATATTACTTGGTGATTAGCTTCAACAAGGAGTTCAGAAGCTTTTCATAGTGATTCCGGTGCCAAAGCTTAAAGATCATTCCTTTGCCCTTGGTGGATCACGGTTTGGGAGCAAGTCTACTTGAAGATGAAGATCATCAAGAAGACTTAGGTATCCTACTTTAGTTTAGTGTGTTTAGATCCATTTGTAAAGCTTAGTATAGTTGATATGCTCAAGTGCACATAACACACACGTTCTATGGTTTTGGTTTTGGTTTTCATGAATAGTAGATCAAAACAAGTTTACTTTATTTCTATGTATATTAGATATGTTCTAGATATACATACATGCTTTAAACTTGCTAGACAAACTTATTTTGACTTTCCTATTCATGTATTGAAAAATCAAGTTTTGATAAAAATACATGTTTGGTTTTTGGTAAAAATGTTAAGAAACAAAAATCGTTTCATATGCTTGATATTTGAGTAGAAATGTTTATCACATGTTTATATATCAATGCAATATGGTAAAAACATTTTTGGGATTTTTACAAGTTATTAAAAGATTTTTCAAAATATGTTTTAACCCAGTTTCTGACCCAGGTTTGTGCTGACAGACTAGGTCGGTCGACCGTATGGGTCGACCGCACCAAGGGCCGGTCGACCCATGGGGTCGACCGACGTGCACAGACTTCTGCACGTCTGGCAGGCACAAACTCGGTCGACCGTACGGGTCGACCGGGTCTGAGAGCAGAGCTCTCTGTTTGTTTGGGTCGACCGGGCGGGTCGACCGTGGTTGCCCAACGGTCACATTTCTGACCGTTGGCGGTCGACCTGGCCGGTCGACCGGTAGCCTGTCAGGCTGCCAGCTCAGCCTAACGGCTAGTTTTCTGATGGGCCTATAAAAACCCCAATTCTTTGGGATTTTGGCCAAGGTTTTTACAAGAGAAAAAATACAGTTTCTCCTGAGTTTAAAAGAAGTTTTCAAAAGTGTTTTTGGGCTTTAAACTTTCAATCTTTATTGTTTTTCAAGGGTTTTGGAAAATCAAAGAAAACTAGGTTTTTGGGATATTGTTTTGGTTTGTCATTTCTATCATCTACAAGAGATTTCCCAAGTAGTTTTTCTTTGTTGCTTGTTTCCAAAAACACCTTGTTTTCACACTTGAGATATCTTCTATCCTAATCTATTTAGGATCTTGTTTTTATGGAAAAGAGAAAAGAAAGAGAGTTTGTGGTCTTTGTAACCACTTGTTGTAAAACCCTTGCTTTGATTGGGTTGCTCCCTCTTCGGTAGAGGTTGAGGATTGTGGTTTGCTCCCTCTAGTGAGAGGTGGAGTTGGTTGTTGTTTGCTCCCTCTAGTGAGAGGTGGAGTTGGTGTTTGTAACCCTCTTCGGTAGAGGTGTTGTGGTTGTATTGGCTACGGGCCTACCCCTCGGTTGTGAGGTGGTTGTTTGAGAGAGGAGTTTGGTACTCCTAGAGTTGTAACAAATCCTCTTCGGTAGAGGTTCTCTCGGTGGGAGATAGTGGATTGGAAATCCTACACGGTGGTGTAGGCGGGGATGTAGAGCTAGGGGCTCGAACCTCGAAACATATCCTTGTGTTTGCGTTTGATCCAATATCTCTCAACTGTCTCTCTCTTTACATTTGTGCAAAGCATCATTCTTAATTCATATTGCCATCTCATATCTATTTGCTTGTGTTGTCCTTGCATTGATTCATATTGCTTATTCATTATATGCTTGGATTGATTTTGTGTGTGCCTCACTTGTACTTAACCACAAGAGCTTCACATAGCACCTTAACCCATTCAAGGGGAATCAAGAGGAGTTAGTCCAGAGCCCTTCACGGAGAATTCGGCTACACTTGTGTGTTGTATTAAGTGTGTTGCAAGAATAGTTTTAAGCTTCCGCATTTAGAGCACTTAGTTCACTAGATTAGCACTTGCACCTATTCACCCCCCCTCTAGGTGTTTTTCAATCCAACCGTGAGGACTTTCACAAGGTACCTCTAGATTATAAATTGGATTCGAGTTTTTTCAGATTCACGCCCAACTTCTGGTTCCAATGTATTCTTTAGAAGCTCTCTAGCTTGACCTCCAAGTAATGAGATTTAATTACTTGGAATTGGGTTTAATTTGGCTCTTCTTACGCTTTTACCCCTAGACTCTTGATTATCTGCAAAATAAACCAAAACACGGGTGAGAAGCGTCATTTATTCATAAATCGGTAGGAAAATGTGATATGATAATACTGAATTGTAGACTAATCACCAATAATCAACCCAATAGAATGGATATACATACAAACTCTAGATATCAAAACCAAAACATGATATCAAAACTTCAAAACAAAATATATATGCATAAAACTAAAAACATGCATATATAAACTCAAATCCTTCTCCCTTTTTTTGTCATTCATCAACAAAGGGGTGAAAAAAAACAAGATAAGTGTATATGAGATATGAATCCATGAAGAGGAGAGACGGTTAGGAACTCCCCCTGCATACATGCATTACATGAAAAAAAAAGGATGACTAAATCCTAAACCATATAAGCATAATATACAATGTATGCTGGAGATGTTAAGCTTCCCTACACACATGTACCATATAAAGAAAAGATGTCAAGCTCTTCTCTATATACTACACTCATCATGAATCTATATATAGAGAAGTTGTTAAGCTCCCCTTGCATATAAACAATACAATGTCAAAACAAATTTTGAAAACAAATTTTGGTACCAATACAAACTAAAAGCATATGTCAATGCAAAATATTTTGACACCAAAAAAAAAACATTTGAATGGCAACATGGATATCACATAAAGATTATACCAATTTAAAGTTAATAATCCATGATATCAATTGTAAACTTTTTCAATATAAACACCAATTTTGCAATATCGATACCAACTGTAAACAGTTGATTCCAATATGAAAAATATAAGCAGTTTTTAAACAAAATATTTTTCTCAAAAAGATTAGGAGTAAGATACCGATTGAAAAACATATGAAATACCACTTGAATGTAAAATCAAAAAATTTTCTTCCTTTTTGAAATACCAATGAAACCCATGCATAAGCTTGTAAAAGATATCAATTTTAACATTTTAGAACTAAATCAAGATTAGCATAAAATAATTTGTGCTATAAAGAATATATATGAATATTTTTAATTTAGCACAAAAATTATATATATGTATATATGATCATAGCAATTTAGATATGATATCAATTGAGGTATGATGTATACATATATAAGAAAACATGAGTATACAAAAATAAAATATTTTTAAAGTTATGTATATCTCATAACATCCACCCTCTCATGCACATATTTAAGAGATAATCATTAAGGCACACAAGGCATGGTCTCCCAACCAACCGCCCTTAAGGTAGAAGTTTTCAAAAGTAATATTTTAAAAATAATTTAGTATACGGTGAAAACTCTGCCAATTGAAGAATAAGGAACTAGTTTTAAGGTAAATTTCAAAGTTAGTATGAAATTCTTCAAATAAAGAATAAAACATAAATGTATCCATGAAAACATGCTAAATACAAAACAATTCACACTCAAAGAACAATTAAGCACATAGATTCTCATGAATCCAAAATTATGAGTAAAATACAAAGTATAGAGTGCACAAGAATCATGTAATAAATATAATCATGGAGATTAAACAATGAGGCTCAATTTCATCAAAAACAAATAAGAAATTATCTTTTCATGAACATGAAACCATAAAACATAAAAAAAAAATTATTTTTATCAAAAATTAAGCAAACTTCAAGGCATATGTATGTTTTTATATAAACTAAACCATACATATTATCCAAACATGAATTGAGTCCATAAACGAGCATATAACATATAAAGCAAGTGACTCAAGAATAGAACATGTATGTCATAAAGTTTTGACAAAATCTACATATACATGAATCTAAACACATTTTCATCAAAAACATGTACAAAGGTGAAATAAAAACAAATGTAGGAATACAAGTATAAATATAAGAGTCAGCAAAACTAGGTTATATAAGTACATCTAATGAGTACACATGAGCAATAAAACACGCAATCTTGAGAATCAATTATAACTCACTAATTGTACAAGTATAATCACAAGTTTTAACAAAAAATTGTACAAGTTTTAACAAAAAATTACATCTAAACAAATAATCAAAACATGAAACATAAAAACATCAAAACAATAAACCTATATAATCATTAGTGTAAATGCAAGTATTATTAACATAGGGATATGCACAATAGCTAAACAACAATTGAGAACATAAATATATGAATCCATATGAACATGGGTATATCTCAAATACTATATATGTACATCACAAGTTTAATAATCATAGCATTTAATCCTAATGAGTATGAAAACCAACATATGCCAGAATCATCAATAAAAGCATATCAACATAAATACAAAATAAGTAGGATAGAGATAGTTACAAAACTAAATGAACTAGTCCCTTTATCTCCACAAACTTTGTAGTTCTCCCACCAAAACTCCCTTGATAGTGATGTATCCAATGTTGTGTCCATTGAGCTCAAACGCATCCACTACTAAGGCACTAATACTCTCGCGTCTTGTGAGAGCTCACACCTATATCAAATGAAATAGGGATAGATTTTTGTATCCAAACTTTCGTGGATCCTCCAGGGTTAGTAGCTCTCCTAATCCAAGCATGTTTACTTATAAAATTTAAATCATTTAACCTATCAAAATAAAATTTTGTAAGGTGGCCCGTACGACCACAATGTGTACAAATGTACACTCTAGCATATAAAGAATCATGTGTGTGAGCATGATAAACATGTGTATGCCGTGAATGGTATGCATGCATATGTGGAGTATGTTTCTTTCGAAATATGGATTCTAATCTCTTGTGGTTCATGGCACATTGGCTCAAAGTGGAGCCCAAACAATCAACATTTTTCTTCAAACACAAATATTATTTTCAATAATTGAAGAAGATGTGCTGTAAGCATGGAAACAAAATTCTTTTCACAAGAAGATGAAGTTATAGTAAATCATTTTTTCAAAGAAACTTTTTCTTTTGAAACACAATCTAATTTCTTGAAAATCAAAATAATTTTGTTTTCTAAAGAATCATTTTCTTTTAAAATAAATTCAAGTTTTGAAGACAGAACATCATTTTTCTTCAAAAACAACATCGAAATCATTTTTATTTTTCAAAATTTTATTTTCTTTTAAAACAAGATCAAGTTGAGTTTTCAATGAATCCCTTTCATTTAAAACCTCAACCTTCTCCTAGAAAAACCAAATCAAGTTTTGAAAACAAATTCTTATTTACTTCTTTTCAATCAAATTTTTTGCTTTTCCAAGTTTGTATTTTGAAAGCAAATTTTCACAAAACTCGAAAAGCTCTTCATTTAAAGTATGTGCATATCATAATCATTGAAAGAGCTAGCACAATCATTTATATGAGTATCTGAATTTACCTCAAGGGAGTCATTCTCTTGGACTATGTAGCAAGCTTGGTCGAACTCATCTACAGTGGATTTCTCCTCCAAAACGTTAGACGTTTGTTCTTTGAGAGAGGTCAAAGTGTTCCACACTGCAAAAGCAAAATTACAATGAGAAATCAATGAAATATGTTCTTTGCTAAGTGTTTGCCTAAGTGAATGCAATGCTTGTGTATTAGCCTCTAATTACTTGTTATTACCAACACAAAATTTCTTGGTAGTGGCAAGATAGACATGCAATCTTAGGCCTCTGAGGTAAGCACTCATCTTAAATTTTCACATGTCAATGTTGGAAACATCATACATGGGAGGTGCAAGATAATCCATAAGTGCAAAATATAAGTGTTCAAAACAAATACTAGATTAGCAATAAAAGATCACACTCCTAGGTGATTAAACCAAATATCAGGAGCGCTACCTTTGATACAAATTAAAAGTACACTTAGAGGGAGAGAATATGTTAGTGCTAATTTAGGACAAATAATGCAAAATTAAAACTAAATGCTAAACACACACTATGTTTAACCAAGTGTGAGTCTGAATTTTTCATGAAGGGCTTTGAAACTTCTCCTCACTATTCCTCTAAATTATGATTTGAGGTGCTTCAATAGAGCTCTTGGTTCAACACAAGTGTGAGCACATAAATAATATAAAAAATGTATATATATAAGCAATAATAACAATACAAGATATAATTGAGAGTTGAGAGTTGAGAGAATGATCCAAACACAAACACAAAAATATGTTTTGAGGTTCGAGCCACTACTCTACGTTCCCGCCTTCACACAGAAGGATTCCAACTATTCACTATAGGATCTTCCGCAAAGAAACCTCTACTGAGGAATCACAAATACAAACCCGGAGTACACAACTCCAACTCTCACACCTCTACACAAGAGGGTAGGCACAAAGCAAACAGAAAAATACGACTTGGTGATCACTTGGATCACAAACAATACTTGGTGATCTCAAAAGACCACAAACAAAGCCTCACACAATACAAGATCTTAGAGGACAGATTTGCAATGAAGAGCTCAAGTATGTGAGTGCGCAAAGTTCTTAGAAAAGAAAACACTTGGAAAAAACTTCGTGATAGATGAGGAAATTGAAGAACAAAACTAGATTTCCCAAAACTGGATTTTCTTTGATTTTTCAAAACTTCGAAAAAAATATAGATTTTGATTTTGAAGCTCTAAAACTTATTTAAAAATTTGCTGAAAACATTGTAGAAGATAGAAAATTTGGCTCTTGAAAATCTTGTTAAAAACTGGCCAAGAGAATCAATATTTATAGGGTCTCCAAAAACTAGCCGTTGGGGCTCAAAACCATGCCAGACAAGCCTGTCGCTCGACAGAACAGTCAATTTTTTGACTGAACAATAATGGATTTGTTGACCATTGGTAATGCTAGTTGACCATCCGATCGACCACCCCCAAGGCCACAGAGAGACTTTCTCTCTATCGGTTCACTGAATGGTCGACTGTCACCCAACCGAGAGTTGGGTGAGCCAGTTGGTTGACCGTTTTGTCGACTAAGCCTAACTACGGTCGACCGGTCGGTCGGCCGAACAAAGGCAAGGGATTCGTGCATATTTCTATGCACATCAGTCGATTACTCAATCGACCGAGCCATGCTTCGGTCGACCGGTCGGTCAGCTGACAGCAGCCTAGAAACAGATTTTAAGGGATAAAAAGTAAGACTTTAAACATCCTTAAAAATTCATTAAAATTTCATAAATTTCACAAAAATAAGTTGATATAAATACTTTGAAGTACAAATATGTGTGATTAAAAATAAACACATATTACAAATAATTTAACTATTTTTGTGGTAAAAAATTTTAGGCTTAAACCAAAAACTGTATTTTTCAAAAACCAAACTTTGAAATGGAAATCCGATTTTTCCTTAAACTTGTATAAATACAAAAATAAGATATTGAAACTCTTTTGAAGCATGATGTGTATGGATATAATCCAATACACATAGTAAATGATATATACTTATTTTTGATAATAAATACCAAAACATGTTTTGATATAAACAAAATATATGACTAGATACATCAAAATAAGTTTTTCTAAACATATGAAGCATAGATGCATATGGATGACACCCAATATATATTAAACCATGTAAACTTCTTTTGATGAACTTTATTCATAAAACCAAAGAATGTATACTTGATATATCAAAACTTGAAACCGTATACGTCATAATTCAAAACACATAGAAATGAATTTTTTCTAAATAAAGCTCTAATATGTGTAGATAGAATCCAACACATATATAAACCATAAAACTTATTCTATGTAGATATAAAACATGTAAACTTAATCTTTTAAAATGAAACGGTTAAATCGAAAACCAAACTATAAACATGTGTGTGTGTGAACTTGAGAAATTCAAAACTAAACTATCCTTACACAAGATTTAAACTAAACAAACCTAGATCAAAGTCTTCTTGTCGATCTTCTTCTACAAGACGACTCGATCCAAACTTGATCCACAAAGCTTGACCCGATCTCGAGTACTTGATGTGATTTTTAAGCATGAGCTCTTGAATCAACCTGTGATAGCTTCGAAACTTGACTTCACATCTTTGTTGAAGCTAATCATCGACTAAGATCTTGATTAATATCTGAAACTTAATAAACACAAGATCATTAGTACTATAATTTCATAAGTTAGTCATCATCAAAACTAGGATGAAAGGCTTTCGGGCCAACATAAATTGCATCTCATATTGCGAGAGCAATATAGCCCATTTCATCAATCTACAGTTTAGCGACGAGGGTTTTGTCATGAGCAATTTCAAAGAATTGACTCTGGAGACGACATTAATGAGCTGGCCCACAGGATAGTATCGAACGGTGAAGACTAGAGTTAGACACTCTTCTTTAATCAGGTTGTATCGATATTCAATCCAGATCATGGTTTTGTTTAAGTAATAAATTTCCTGCTCATATCGCTGGTCATTTTTTTGGGCTAACAAAGCTCACAAAGAATGATCTATAGCTCTCACATATATCAGGAAGGGTTTTTCTAATACTGGAGCTATAAGAATTGGCGGATGGATGAGGTATTCTTTGATTTTCTCAAACACTTGATGGAAAGCACTTCCCAAATGAATGAACTCCATTCTTCATTAACTTGTTGAAGAGTTGGCAGTGTCCTGAGAGATTTGCAATAAATCTTTGGTATAGGGCAATCATCCTTACAATCATCTAAGTTCTTTGAGATTCCTCAGAGGTTGCATCTCCTGGATGGCGCAGATCTTTTCAGTCGAGGTGAATTCCTTTAGATATTACAACAAATCCAAGGAACTTGCCACTAGCCAACTCCAGGAAATATTTGGTTTAGTTTATCTTCAGTTAATGTTCTCGTATGATTTCGAATACTTTCTTCAGATCTGCAATATGATCACTTTTGTCGCGGCTTTGTTGAAGCTTACAGATTGAAAGATTTTAATGATGGATAACAAAGTGATACAGATGCATTTGGAGCTCTATCTCAAGCATTTATATAGAGTTCTGGTTGCTCAAACTCATATGAAGTATTTAACTATTTTTGTATATTTTTAGAATTTTTGTTAACAGCCTTGATCACACACACAATAGTCATATAGTCGACTTATACCCAACTATAGTCGACTAACCTATCACCTAGTCGACTTAATCCATTATACAGTCGACTAAGGCCTTCCATAAAAATATTCCTGCTATCTGTTTGATGTCTGTTTAGCAGTATTAGTCGACTTACCTCTAGACCCTAGTCGACTAACCTATGATATAGTCGACTAACCATGTTCTACTGGTCGACTAATTACAGTTTCCAGAAACTTGTTATCCGTATCAGTCCTGACATAGTCAACTTGCCTCCTATATTAGTCGACTAACCATGGCAAAATTTGTTCTTCTAGTCGACTAACCTCCATACCCTAGTCGACTAACAGTAGTTTCTATCAGTTAAACAGTTACTGATTTCTGGTGTTTTATCTAACGTTTTAAATTTCAAATTTGAATTGATAACTTCCCTAACTGACTATAGTTTCACCTATAAATAGGGATATTGTCCTAGGATCAATTCACCAATTCAAAACACAAGTTTTCTGCCAAAAAACTCTGTTCAAAATTCTATTTTTCTGAAAACTTGCTCCTACTTTTTGTTTCTTCACCAATTCAAAACACAAGTTTTCTGCCCAAAAACTCTGTTCAAAACTCTGTTTTTCTGAAAACTTGCTTCTACTTTCTTTTTCTTCACCAATTCCTACTCTTTTGTGAAGAATTCTGAAAGTCTACCTATAAGAGATCTTGTCCACAATCACATACAGATTCAAGACTTATAGGATTGATTATAATCACTCAAAGAGAAGTATTGTACAAGAGCGACTTCTTGGTGTAGAAGAGAAGTTGTACAAGGTATTAATGTCTTCTTAGTGTTTTGTCAAGTGGTGTACAGGTTTTGGTTTTGGGTGTATCCAAATCAGGAAAAGGAAAATCTCAAGTGGATTGCTTGGGGACTGGACGTAGGTCACAAGGACCAAACCAGGATAAAATCTCTTACATTTGCATTTGCATTTTTTGAGTTTTACTTTGTGAATTTTACTTTCCTGCAAGTAGTTTTATTTAAAAAGTTTATAAATACTGTTCACCCCCTCTAGTGTTTGTGTTGCTTGTTTATAGATCCTACACTTGGTATCAGAGCAAGGATGACAACGGAGTTTCCTTCATCACAATTCAAAGAAGGACATTCTACACAACATCCACCATTATTTGATGGATCGAACTGCAACTACTGGAAGTGTAGAATGAAGATCTACTTGCAATTACTCAATTATGAACTATGGAACATAGTGAAAGCACCATACACCAAACCTACAACCAATTATGATGCTTGGAGTGAAGAACAAAAAAAATCTGTCAACCTTGATGCCAAAGCAATGAACGCGCTCTACTGTGCCTTGAACAAAGAAGAATTCAATCGCGTGTCAACGGCCAAATCTGCAAATCAAATATGGCAGATCTTACAAGTAACACAAGAAGGTACAAATAAGGTTAAAGAGTCTTAAATTTCTATTCTTGTTCACAGGTTTGAACTCTTCAAAATGAAGGAGAACGAAATCATAGCAGAAATGGTTACCAGGTTCATCGACATTACAAATTCCTTAGTAGCCCTTGGAAATGAATACACGCAAGTTGAAAAAATCAGAAAGATCCTTCGTGCACTAACGTCAGATTGGGAGAAGAAAACTACTGCAATAGAAGAAGCGAATGATCTCTCAACAATATCAATAGAAAACCTTATTGGTAATCTAATGGAATATGAAGTGCAACTCAAAGATAGAAAGAAAGATGAATAACAACTTCAATCCAAGAAGAAAGTACTTACCTTCCATACATCCTCAGATATTGACAATTCAGATGACGATGAAGAGGAGATGGCGATGCTTTCAAGAATCAAAAGGTTCTTAAAACAAGGTAAGTTTTAAAAGAATAAAGATACTAATGATAATCCTATTTGTTTTAAGTGTAACAAACTAGGTCACACAAAGAAGGATTGCCCATTGATGAAATCAAAAGAAAATTTCAAGAATTTCAATAAGTTCAACAAGAAGAAGAAAGCCTTCTAAGAAACCTGGGATGATAGCGATTCATCTTCCTCTGACGAAGAAGAAGCAACTGAAATCGCCAATATCTGCTTTATGGCTCAAGAAGATGAGGTACAAGATTATGATGAATTATTAGAAGCATTTAATGAACTTTATAATGATTTAAAAAATGAAAAGATTAAAAATAAAGTATTAACAAAGGAAAATGAAAGACTCAACAATGAAAATTCAATTTACGTTTCTCAAACATCTTCTTTAAATTCTCAAAAAGATGATTTTGAAAAAGTTATTTCATTTTTAAAAAAAGATAATGAGAATTTCTTAAAAGAGAATTCTATGCTTAAAAAGAAAACTGTTTCTTTAAATTCTAGAATTACTATTTTAGATAAAGAAATGACTAGTTTCAAAATTAAGTATGAAGAAATTTTGAAAAATGTGACAAAATTTAATAAAGGAAAAGAAAATTTAAATGATTTATTATCTTATCAAAAGATGTCAAATAATCATTTTGGTCTTGAATTTTCAAAAGATAAGATTTACAAACCTACACATGTTGGTCTTGGATTTTCAAAAACTAATTTTGTAAAATCTACACATTTTTATAATAATAATCCATATAATTCTTTTGTGAAAAGAAATACTAATACTATTTCAAAAAGAATTAAGAACAAATATATATGGATTCCTAAAAAACTAAATAATATTGATAAAAATGCTTATATTGCATCTTATATACATGATGTATGTAATTCTGGTAATTATGTTCATACTAACAAATGGAAACAAAATTTCAATTGGATTTGGGTTCCTAAAGGCTAATATTTTTCGGACCCTATCATGATGGGTACTATACAAAATATTTTTATCTTATAGGTACCTTATAAAGAAAAGTGGATACTTGATAGTGATTGTTCCAAACACATGACCGGACACATTCAACTACTGTCTTCCGTTCAAATCAAAAAGGGAGGTACAGTAATATTTGGAGACAATAACAAAGGAAAGGTTATTGGTATCGGCATGGTTGGTAACATTTTGAAACCCCTTATTGAAAATGTTCTTTTGGTAAGAGGTTTAAAGTATAATCTATTAAGTATTAGTCAGTTATGTGATAAAGGTTATAAAATTATTTTTGAAAAAGATGCATGTCTTATATATGATACTAACATGAAAGATATTCTGTTTAAAGTTCTCGTAACAATAATATTTATGAGTTACCAATAACTTGTATATCATCAAATGATAACTTATGTATACTTGCTTCTAATAATGATTATTTTTTATGGCATAAAAGATTTGGTCATTTGAATATGAAAACAACTTCTAAGATTTATAAATTTGATTTAGTTAAAAGTCTTCCAAAAATAGCTTTTAAAAAGGATTATTTTTGTGATTCTTGTCAATTAGGAAAACAAGTTAAATCATCTTTTAAATCTAAAGATTTAGTTTCTACTAATAGACCTTTAGAACTGTTGCATTTGGATATATTTGGTCTACTCGTGTTGTTTCTTTAAACAAAAGAAGGCATGTTTTTGTTATTGTTGATGATTATTCACGTTTTTCATGGTAATTTTTCTAAAAAAATAAAAATGATACTTTTAATGAGTTTTCAAGTTTTTGTAAAAGAATTCAAAATAAAAAGCCTCTAAATATAGTCACTATTCGAAGTGATCATGGAGGAGAATTTGAAAATGAATCTTTTGTAAATTTCTGTGATAAGTATGGTATTACACATGACTTTGCATTTCCTAGAGCATCTCCTCAAAATGGTATTGTGGAGAGAAAGAATAGGCTTTATAAGAATGTGCTGGAAATATGCTTATGGACAATCATTTACCAAAATATTTTTGGGCTGAAGTTGTTGCTACTGCATGTTATGTTCTAAATCATGTGCTTATTCGACATATTTTAAACAAAATATCTTATGAATTATTTTTTTAATAGAATTCCAAAAGTTTCTTATTTCAAGATTTTTGCATGTAAATGTTTTATCTTAAATACAAGAGATGCTTTAGATAATTTTGATGCTAGATCCAATGAAGGTATTTTTGTTGGATATTCTATTCAAAGTAAAGTATATAGAATATTTAATAAGAAAATATTTACTATTGAAGAATCATTACATGTTAAATTTGATGAATCTTTGACTAAGCCTATTTCTAATACTTCTTCACATAATGATGATGATATCATAGATACTCCTATTGATAATACTATTATATCTTTTGATGATACTAACATTTCTAATGTTGATGAGACTCCTACTGAGTTACCTAAAGCATATGTTGAAGTAAGGAATCATCCACATGATTTGGTTATTGGAGATATAAATCAAGGCGTTCAGACAAGATCCAAGTTAAACTACATGACACAAATTGCTTTCATATCACTCATTGAACCGAAGAATATCAAAGAAGCATGTGAAGATGATTTTTGGACAATTGCAATGCAAGAAGAGTTGAATCAATTTGTCAGAAATGATGTTTGGGATCTTGTACAACGTCTTTCTGATCATCCAGTCATCGGTACCAGATGGGTCTTTAAGAACAAACTTGATGAATCAGGTCAAGTTATTAAGAACAAAGCAAGGTTAGTTGTACATGGATACAATCAAGAAGAAGGTATTGATTTTGATGAAACTTATACACCAGTAGCTAGACTTGAATCAATTCGAATTTTACTTGCTTTTACTTGCTTTATGAATTTCAAACTTTATCAAATTGATGTTAAAAGTTCCTTTTAAATAGTTTTACTAAAGAAACTATTTATGTTGAACAACCTCCAGGTTTTGAACATGAAAAATTTTCAAACCATGTTTTTAAACTGAAGAAAACTTTACATGGTTTAAAACAAGCACCTCATGCTTGGTATGATAGATTAAAAAGTTTTCTGTTAAATTTTGGTTTTAAGATGGGAAGAGCAGATACAACTCTCTTTATTAAACATGTTGATAAAGATATCTTAATTATTCAAATATATGTCGATGATATTTTATTTAAATCTACTAACGATAATCTTTGTTAAGAATTTTCTAAGACAATGCAGAGTGAATTCGAAATGAACCACATGGGTGAACTTACTTACTTTCTCGGTCTGCAAATAAAGCAAATGAATGATGGAATATTCATTTCCCAGTGCAAGTATGCAAAGGAACTTCTGATAAGATTTGGTATGAAAAATTATGGTCATAAAAACACTCCCATGAGTACTACTACATTCCTAGACAAAGATGAAAATGGTAAGAATGTTGATCAGAAACTATATCGAGGTATGATTGGTTCTTTACTATATATTACTTCAAGTAGACGTGATATTATGTTCAGTATTTGCTTATATGCTAGATATCAATCAAATCCTAAGGAATCACATCTTAAAGCTGTGAAAAGAATTCTTCGATATATTAGTAATACAATCAATTATGGCTTATTTTATCTGAAATCAAACACATTTGATTTACTATCATATAGTGATGCTGATTTTGCTGGATGTAAATCTGATCGAAAGAGTACTAGTGGTACTTATCACTTTTTGGGACATTCACTAGTATTATGGTTCAGTAAAAAGCAAAATTCTGTATCATTATCATTAACCGAAGCAGAATATATCGATGCTAGTGTTGTATGTGCTCAGATTTTATAGATGAAACAAATCCTATTTGATTATGGCATGTCTATCACAAATTTACCTATTATGTGTTATAATACCAGTGCTATTAACTTATCTAAAAATCTAATTCATCATTAACGTACAAAGCATATTGATATTAGACATCATTTTTACGTGATCATGCTTTAAAAGGTGATATTTCTCTAAATTTAATATCAACTGATAATCAAATTGTAGATATTTTTACATAACCTCTTAAAGAAGATATTTTTATGAGATTTCTAAGAGATTTGGGTATTTGCAATATTTCTGATCTTTGAATATTTTTTCAGAATTGTTTTAAGGCATTTTTCAATTATTAGTCGACTTATCAAGGCCTATTAGTCGACTTAATAGACAACTAGTCGACTTAACAGTGTACCATTCGACCAATTGCATCAAACAGAAACATGAGTTTTTTGAGCTATTAAGCGTTAGTCGACTATATCGACCAACTAGTCGACTAAAAGGTGGATTAGTCGACTAGTCCTGTCAAAATCTGTGTTCTGTTATTGGATATTTTTCGTTCGAACCCGACCCATATCATTAATTTTGGATCCGATCTTTCTCTATTTTCGATCCTAACCATTGATTTGGTATTTACTTCTCTTTTTTACCCTTTTCACTCATAAAAAGCCCTTGTTTTACCCCTAGTTCCTCTCTCCAGCCGCAAGGAAGTCGACTACAGCCTTCAGCACAGCATCAGAGAACCCATTCCCTCTTCCTTCAAATTTCTTGGTAAATTTGTTCCAAATCTCTGAAGTATACTTCCAATTCCCGCTTTCTCAACTTTAATTTGAGTTCTAATCATGTCTAGGTCTAAGAAATCTAAATTTACACCATCTTCTTCCTCATCTCAAACTGATTTTAGGGCTTTTCTTAAAAATCCTGCCCTAGAAGATGATTTCTTAAGAATTTCTTCATTAGAAATCTTACCTGGTAGATTTGTTAAGTATGAAGACTTTAATGACTATGATATTGTCTATTATCTTTAAAATTATGGTCTTTATACTATGTTTTCTACTGATTCAAGACAAGGGTATTATCCCTTCTTGATCCACCTGGTTTATACAAACTTAACCTATGAAGACAATGATGACGATGTTCATATCTATTCTATGGTTAAAGGTGTGAATATCAAGTTATCCCCAAAATCCTTAGATCATATTTTTTTCAATTCCTTATCACGGCCTATCTATTAATGACATTAATATGGATGATGCTGAGGTCTTATCAAATATGTTTCTTTCAGGTCAAGGACTACCAATGTCTAACAATAAATTGAAACCTATTCCTCGTCTAATTGATCGTATCCTTGCATACAACATATGCCCAAAAATCGGGAGTTATAACTATTATTCTCGTGATTTAGCTACGTGTGTCTATGCCATCATGGTTGGACTAGAAGTGAACTGGGCAAAGATATTTTTTGATACTCTTGTTAAGGACCATACTTCCTTCTTACCATATGGAGCCTTTTTATCACAAGTGTTTCGGAAATTTCACATAGATCTCACTTTCGAAACGAGAGTTGTCAAAGTTTTTGAGCCTTTTGATCATGTCGTACTTCATCGTATGAAACTTCATGACTTTCCTCACCCTCCACCACAATCTCAACATCAACCCTCTTCTCCTCCATAAAGTTCAACTCAAGCTCCTTCCTCCTCCACTGAACCCCTTTTCACTGAACCCCCTTCCTCTGAACCACCTCCTTCATATCCTGATGCTTTCTATAACTCTATTTCTGTTGAAATAGAGACTCTACAAGCCCAACAACAATCCATGCAGGACTCTCAGTCTACATTGCTCACAAATCAATCTTTACTGATGGAACATTTTATGAGTATGCAACTGAAGATGGAGTCTTTTGAAACAACTCAAAAGGAAATTCTGGATCTCCTCAAGTCCCGTTTTCCACCACCACCTCCTCCCGGATCCGACATTTGATGCATATGGAGTTGGTTTTTCTTGTTGTGTTGCATCTTTTTGCATTTTCTTTTTGCTATGACTCTTTTAGTTTTCTATTGTACTACTTGACATTTTCTATTTTGTTATGAAAACGCTAGTTGTTCATGTGTCTCTTTATGATCTATGCTAATTCTCTTTTTGTTAATGACAAAGGGGGAGAAAGTTAGAATGTTTGATATGTGCTGATATATGTGTTGTGATATGTGTGCTGTGATATTCTTCAAGATATATGATATATGGATAGTGTGTTGTGATATGCTTCAAGATATATGATATATGGATATATGTTGCAAATATTGCAAAATATTTTATGACTCATGCAGGGGAGAACAAGAACACTTGTTATATATATGTTTGTTATAACCTGTTTACTGTAGGGGGCGTTTCTCTACAGGGGGAGTTTTCATGCACAGGTTGTCATCAACAAAAAGGGGGAGAATGTTGAAGCTTACAGATTGAAAGATTTTGATGATGGATAACAAAATGATACAGATGCATTTGGAGCTCTATCTCAAGCATTTATACAAAGTTCTAGTTTCTCAAACTCATATGAAGTATTTGACTATTTTTGTATATTTTTAGAATTTTTGTTAAAAGCATTGATCAGACACACAATAGTTATATAGTCGACTTATACCCAACTATAATCGACTAACCTATCACCTAGTCGACTTGATCCATTATACAGTCGACTAAGGCCTTCCACAAAAATATTCCTGCTATCTGTCTGATGTCTGTTTAGCAGTATTAGTCGACTTACCTCTAGACCCTAGTCGACTAACCTATGATATAGTCGACTAACCATGTTCTACTGGTCGACTAATTATAGTTTTCAGAAACTTGTTATCCGTATCATTCTTGATATAGTCGACTTGCCTCCTATATTAGTCGACTAACCATGGCAAAATTTATTCTTCTAGTCGACTAACCTCCATACCCTAGTCGACTAATAGCAGTTTCTGTCTGTTAAACAGTTACTGATTTCTGGTGTTTTATCCAATGTTTTAAATCTCAAATTTGAATTGATAACTTCCCTAATTGACTATAGATTTCACTTATAAATAGGGATGTTCTCCTAGGATCAATTCACCAATTCAAAACACAAGTTTTCTGCCTAAAAACTCTGTTCAAAATTCTGTTTTTCTGAAAACTTGCTTCTACCTTTTGTTTCTTCACCAATTTAAAACACAAGTTTTCTTCCCAAAAACTCTGTTCAAAATTCTAAATTTCTGAAAACTTGCTTCTACTTTCTGTTTCTTCACCAATCCAACTCTTTTGTGAAGAATTCTGAAAGTCCACCTATAAGAGACCTTGTCCACAATCACATACAGATTCAAGGCTTAAAGGATTGATTGTAATCACTCAAAGAGAAGTATTGTACAAGAGCGTCTTCTTGGTGTAGAAGAGAAGTTATACAAGGTGTTGTTGTCTTCTTGGTGTAAGAGGAGTTGTACACATTCGGCAAAGGGTATTTTATCAAGTGGTGTACAGGTGTTGGTTTTGGGTGTATCCAAATCAGAAAAAGGAAAATCTCAAGCGGATTGCTTGGGGACTGAACGTAGGTCACATGGACTGAACTAGGATAAAATCTCTTGTCTTTGCGTTTGCATTTTTCTGAGTTTTATTCTGTGAATTTTACTTTCCTACAAATAGTTTTGTTTAAAAAGTTTATAAATACTATTCACCCCCCTCTAGTATTTGTGTTGCTTGTTTATAGATCCTACAGGCTTTTCATTGCAATATCGTCGATGTAGTATTCTACTATCTTACGTATGTGCTCATGGAAAATTCTATTCATGGCGCATTGATATGTTCCCCTACATTCTTTAATCCGAAGGGCATCACAGTGTAGCAGTACACTCCTAATGGCATTCTAAAAGATGTGTGCTTCTCATCATTGGGATACATCTTGATTTGATGGTATCCAGAAAATCCGTCCATAAAAGGCATCCTCTCAAATCCACACGTGTTGTCAATCATGACATCCCTGATCAGAATAGGGAACTCAACTTTGGAACAAGCATCGTTTAGATTGCAAAATCAATGTAAATTCAAATCTTCCTGTTCTTCTTGGGGACGGGAGCAATGTTAGCTACCCAGTCAGGATTTTGCTCCTTCTGACGAAATCAGAGTCTATGTGCTTTTAAACTTTTAATATGATTGCTCTCATGATCTCTGGATGGAATCATTGTTGCTACTGCTTGAGTAGTTTCGTATTCGGACTGATGTTGAGGTGATACATGACTACTTACTGGTCAAGTCTAGGGATGTCCTCATAGCTTCATGCGAAGACATCTATATACTCTTGTATGGGATATATTAGGTCTTCTTTCTTAGAGGATGATAAGCTTTCTCTTATGAAGATAGGTTTGGGATTAGCCATTCTCCAGATTGATCTGGATCACTTTGTCCTCTGTGGGTAGTTCACACTGTTCAAAGTGTATGTTTTAAAGAGTGTTTAAGTGTTTGATCCAGGGACCGATGTCTGACGGATTATTTCTTCAATTTTATCTTTGTCTTCATCTTCATCTTTCAGCTGACTGGTTGAAATCATGTTTACTGAAAGATTTTTGAAGATGGCACCGATGTTTACATCTGACTCTCACGATGATGTTCCCGATGAGTGGTCATGACTGACCTATTGTTCAGGTTCAGAATCTGATGAGACTGGGTAGACACATAGCCTAATCCCCTTCGAATCTTATGATAATAGTAAGGGGTTTTCCCTTTGGTACAAAAGATCGAAGTAGTATTTGTCTACCTTTGCCATAAGTTCAAGCCAGACCTTTTGGTAAGGTTGTATCCCATCTTATCCATCATACAATATGTATTTCTCCCGTAATAAGTGATTTTAGAGATTCAAAATCATCCTCTGAACTCTCGTGAGTCATTAACTCAGCCTTGATTCTTTCGAATAGGATTGTTTTTTGACCCTTGTATTTGGCCGGCACTTTAAAGAAAGTTCTATTTGTGCCATTCACCCTATTATGCACCATAAAGGAAGTTCTTATTGGAGCGTGCAGTGATATCAGAGTATGAATTGCAGATACAGAATCATTATCTACATCAATACTAGTATCTGACAGTACAGAATCAGAAGCTAATACAGAAAAGTAAGCCAAATCTAAATCTTCACTAATAAACCACTCGCCAACATCACTGGAGGTGTTATTAAAGTCAATCTTATCAATTCTCTTACAAAGGGATTCAGTTTCTAGAGACATTCTTCTTCTGATTCTGGCTCAGCATCAGCTTCGTTACCAGAATCAGGATAATAGGAGGCGACGAATTCTCCTCAGTCTCGAGAGAATCTTGGTAAAGGAGGAGTCTGTGAAATAGTTCTCTACCTCCTTGAAAGGATGCTTTTCAGTAAACAACATTCTTACTTCTCCTTCTTCATCAAAATATTTCATTACCTGATGAAGGGTGGATTGAATGACGGAGTTACGGCAAATCCATGGATGTCCCAACAGTAGGTTGTATGACGATTCTGCATCAATTACATAAAACATTCCTCTAACTTTAGGTCTCCGATCTAGCATCTGAGCTTGATCTTACCCATTAGATGTGTGCCATTGGTGTTGAAGTTGTAAATGGCAGTCTGAATAGCACTCAACCAATGGATGGGAATCCCCAAGTGTTACATGCCCCTGCAGGGCATAATGCTCAACGCAGATCCTGAATCAACTTGAAGTGACTCACTTCAGATGATTCAGTGTATCCCGTGTAATACAGGATCTATCATGTTTTCTTTTTATCTAATTGTCTCCTGTTGTGAATGTAATGCGAGGAAATTTTGAGGTCTGATGACAATGCCTATCATCTTTCTCCTCATGCACAACTGGAATCTGGGCTATGAAAGCCTCTGAATCTGATAATGCCATCTAAGAGCTTCCTTTGTCAACTTGGAGAGTTACAGGGGCTCATAGAGAGTGATCCAGGTTGGAATATTTGGCCAGCTGAGCAAAAACATCAAAGCGGATGGAAGTTGATAATTCTTCCGCATTGTCTTTTTGAAGAGCATTAAAATAACGAAGCTCTTTCTACTTTTTCACTGTTGCTTCGTGGGCTATTTGGTTGCCTCCTTGATTGGCTTGGATGAACTCCACTGCCTTATCTTACCTTTTAAAGTATTGTTATCCATACGAGGTTCCTGCCATAGGAGTGAAAGTACACCTAGAGGGGGGTGAATAGGTGTAAAAGCTAATCTAGAATAATTGATGTGAAATTTAAAACTTAATTGCTAATACAATATGTGTAACCAAGAGTGAGCCCGAATTTCTCGTGAAAGGCTCTGGTACTACTCCTCGAGATTCCTCTAATCTAAGAGTTGAGGTGCTATTAAAGGCGCTCTTGGTTCAACACAAGTGTGGGCACACAAATAATACTAAGCATGTATATGATATGAACAAGTAATAACGATGCATGATATACAGAAAGAGAGATATGCAAACACAAACACAAGAATATGTTTCGAGGTTCGAGCCACTGCTCTACGTCCCCGCCTTCACACAGAAGGATTTCTATTATGTCCACAAAGGACCTTCCACAAAGGGACCTCCACAGATGAATTACAACTCAACACTGAAAGTACACAACTCTACTCTCTTAATACAAACCTCTACACAAGAGGTGGGCACTAAGCCAAGCACAAAGAAAAGAAGAAATAAAACTTAGTGATCTAATGATCATAAACTCTCTCTTGGTGATCTTGAAAGATCACAAATAATTTTTCTCACAATATAAAAATCTTAAAGATAGATTTGAGATGATAACTCAAGTGTGAGAAATCAAAGTGTTTTGGAAAAGAAAAGAAATAACAAAGAAAACACTTGGGAAAAAACTTCTAGAAAGTATGAAAATGAAGAACAAAACTAAATTCACAAAAACTTGTTTTTTTTATTTATCAAAAACTTTGAAGCAATAAAAGATAAGAGTTTTGGCATAAAAACTTCTTTTAAGAACTTGCTAAATCTTGAAATTCTTGGTTAAAACTGGCCTAAAAAATTCAAATTTATAGGGGTTTGGAAATATACCTGTTGGGGTCCAGAACAGGTAAAAAATGACTTGTCGGTCGACCACCCGGTTTACCACCAACGGTCAGATTTTTGACCGTTGGAGTTACAGTCGACCGGCCGGTCAACCGCCCCAAGGCAACCTGCCTGTCGGTCGACTGCCCGATCGACCGAGGCCAGAACCAGAGTGCTGCCAGAACCAGAGAGTTGATCTCTCAGGTCGGTCGACTGGTCAGTCAACCGGGGCCAGATCCAGAGAGCAAACTTTCTAGATCGGTCGACCGTACGGTCGATCGGCCCAAGGCCAAGGCATTGTGCACATCTCTATGCACATCGGTCGACCGAGCTCTAGTTCAATCGACCGGCGGTCGACTGCCAGAAGGCTCAGACTGGGTTTTTAGGTTTTGAAATCTAACTTGTTAAATGCCTAAAAATTCCCATAAAACACTATAAATTCCTCAAAAATAAGTTCATGTATAGATTTTAAGTACAAATATGTGTGATCATAATTTAACACATACTACAAACTATTTGAACTATTTATGAGGCATGGAAATATTAACTTTAAACAAAAATTGTATTTTTTAAAACATGGATTTTGAAATGAAAATCCATTTTCTTCAGAACTTGCATAAATGCAAAGACATGATATTTAAAACACATATGAAGCATAGTGTGTATGGATAGACTCAAATACACATATAAATGATATATCTTTGTTTTTGACATTAAATCCCAAACTATGTTTTGATAAAAAAAAACTTGAAACCATGAACTAAAATCATCAAAATAAGTTTTTCTAAACAATATGAAACATAGATGTATAAACATACATATAAACTATGTAAACTTCTTTTGATTCTATCTATTCATGAAAATGATATATGTATATTCTTGAAAATCTAAAAGCGGTTAAACCGAAACTAATAAACTTTTGAACTTTTGAACTTGTGTGTATGTATACTTGAGCATATCAAAACTAACTATCCTTACACAAGATCTAAACAAAAACTAAAACTAACCTAGATACAAGTCTTCTCGTCGATCTTCATCTCCCAGATGACTCGATCCAAACTCGATCCAAAGGAGCTTGACTCCATCCGAGTACTAGAGGCGATCTTGACATGCAAGCTCTAGAATCAATATGTGTTAGCTCTAAAACTTGACTTTGAATGCTTTATTGAAGATAAACACCTACTAAGATCTTGATCAATAGCTGAAACTATATAAATACAAGATTATTAGTAACATAACTTCACAAGTTAGTCATCATCAAAACTAAAGTGAAGGGCCTTTGGGCCAACAATCACCCCCTTTTTGATGATGACAAAACTTATGAGGTTATATATGTATTGATTAAGGATAGGCTTCATAGAATCTTCCTCTTAACTCATGGATATCAATAAAACAAGAAGATATTTAATGTAGCTCAACTGCCCATAAACAATAATAAAAAATATGGATTAACAATCATAAAACATATGTATGTATGTATACACAACTAATCAAACATGCATATATAAATCCTACATTTCTTCCCCCTTTTTGTCACTCATCAACAAAGGGTGAAGAGAAACAAGCATTACAAATAAAAATATATATTAAAATAAAATTTTGATACCAATAAAAACTATCAATTGAAAGAAACTAATTGAAAGTGAAACTATCTTTTGACCAATTGAAATGAAATAATCTTTTAACCAATTGATACCAATAGAAGGACATGATACCAATTGAAAGTAAAAACCAAATTTTTAGGTAAATAGTAAAATCATTTTGTAATATAGATACCAAATTGAGAATAATACCAATTTAAAATTTTTGATACCAATGTTGAAAATGTTAGCATGTACTAAAATAAAGTATTTTTTATCATAAAAGTGAGAGTGAGATACCAATTGAAAATAAATACCAATTGGAAAATAAAATAAGAAATTTTCTCCTCCTTTATGAAATACTAATAAAAATAATGCATATGCTTGTAAAGATATTAATTATCATTAAGAACTAAATTAAGCTTAGCATGAAAATCAATTTGTGCTAAATATGTATGGACATTGTAAAATAAGCATAAGAAAACATCATATGTATGTATGATTAGAGCAATATGATATCAATTGAAATATAATACATATATAAACAAAAAAAAATATGAGTATACAAAAATCAATTTTCATGATAAGTATGTGTATAATTTATAACTACCTCCCTTTCATGAACATATTTAAAAGGATATTCTATAAGGTACATAAGGCATTGTCGCCCATCCAGTCTCCCTTAAAAGGTAGGTGTTTTCAAAAATATGATTTGAAAATATTTTAACATATTTGAAAAATCTACCAATTAAAGAATAAAGACTAGTTTAAAGATAATTTTGAAAACTAAGTACTAAATTTTTCAAGCAAGGAATAAGCCAAATATATATATTTCAAAAAAATATGAAAATCACACGAGAATCGACACTCAAAAATGAAAATCACCTAGAGGGGGGGTGAATAGGTGATAATGCTAATCAATGCACAATTTAAAAATTATGAAGCAACAATTTCACAAAGCAAGTGAATATAGCAATGAATGTAGAGAGCAAGTAATCAGAGCAATGAAAATAGAGTAAGAAATATGAGCAAGTAAACCAAACGCAAACACCGATAATTGTTATCGAGGTTCGAGCACCCAGCTCTACTTCCCCGCCTTCCCCAGAAGGATTCCAACCACTTCCACTATCACAAAGATGTCACAAATACACCGGAGTACCCAACTCCACAATCTCAAGTACAAGCAATCTCTGAGTAGTCAAAAGACCACAAACTCTCTCTTGCAAAATTCTCTTCCTTTACAAAGGTCCTTAGAGAATAATGAGTAGGAATGAAGCTCTTGTGTGCAAGGAGAAAAGAAAAAGAAATCAGAGAGTTCTTGAAAACACTTCAGAAAATGAGAGAGAATTTCAGCACAAAAACCAAGAAACCAAATCTTTTTGAATGCCTTAAACTTTTGGAAATTTTGAGAATTTTTCTAGTAACCAATCTCTCCCTAAACACCCCTATTTATAGGAGAGGGCTAGGTTTAGAGATAAAACATATTTAAGGCTAATCAGAAAGTATTAAAACCAAAACATGTCACTTAAACACACTTAAGTGAGAAAAGGACAAAAATAAACCAGCTCAGAAAAATAGCCGTTACTGTTCAAACGGCTAGCTCGGTCGACCGGGCCGGTCGACCGCTAGTTCAAAAAAATAGCCGTCGCAGGCTACGGTCGACCGCCCGGTCGACCCAAACAAACAGAGAGCTCTGCTCTCAGACCCGGTCGACCCGGACGGTCGACCGTCCAAAGTCTGCCAAACGTGCACAGATCTGTGCACGTCGGTCGACCGACCCGGTCGACCGACTTCAAGCCAAGTCGACTTGTTAGAAGACTAGTCGACTGGTTGAAGTCTGGAACAGGAAACTGGGTCAGAAAAACAGTTTAAAAATATTTTGAAAAATCTTTTAACACTCCTAAAGATCACCAAAAATAGTTTTATCATTTTGCATTGATATATAAACATGTGGTAAAAAGTTTTAGTTCAAATATCAATCAATATGAACTATTTTTGTCTCTTATCATTTTTACCAAAAACCAAAACCAAAAACTGTATTTTCTAAAACTTGGATTTTGAATAGAAAATACGTTTTGTCCAAAACTCTTCCAAATACAAAAACATGATATTTAAACACTTTGAAGCATGATGTATATGGATATAATCCTATATACATGAAACATATATATGTCATAGTTTTTGTCATTAATTCCAAAAATAAGTTTTGTTAAAACACAAAACTTAAAACACATGAATAGGTATATCAAAGTAAATTTTGTAGGTTGAAGATTGTATACAAACTATTTATGTTTGGAAACAAGATGTGCACAAAAACGTGTGTGATAGAGCTTCAAACTTATTCACTATTCTTTAACAAAACTCTAAACTAAAAACAAATCTAATAAATTATCTTGAGCAATCTTGAAGTCTTGAGCCATGCAATGCCTTGCTAGAGCCTTCTCTTCTATGTTCCTTCCTTGATGTGCAAAAAGCCTTCTTTGCTTCATGAACCTAGAAATTCTTGCAATAGCTAAGCAATGGCCTCCAAATATGGTACTAACCTGAGACTTATCTTAAACAAACTAATTAGTACCAAATAGCTCTTATTTGTTTTGTTATAATCAAAACTCTAAACAAATGGAGAGTGTAACCTTTTGGGCCAACAATCTCCCCCTTTTTGATGATGACAAAACAAATAGGCTATAAACAAAAATCTAGGGGAGGAGAAAGCTCCCCCTCAAATTATGCTATATTAAACAAAGAAAAACAATGTAATTTGTAATTTGTAAGTAAACATCATGAAACCAAAAACCATGATAATTTAAAATACTTGCAAAACACTTAAACTCAAATTACAAGAATTCATGAAAACACATCAAAAACTAAAAACATATATAAACTCATATGGAACCAAAACCATATGAACTTATATTTCCATACATAAACTCATTCTCCCCCTTTTTGTCATACATCAAAAAGGGTTAAGAAAACATTTCTATTCAATAACACAAACATTAAGTTCACCACAAATGAATGAAAATCTAGTAAAATCAAGTGGTTTAGTGAAAATATCGGCAAGTTGCAAATCCGTGAAACATAATCAATATCTATATCTCCTTTCTCAAAATGATCTCTAAGAAAGTGATATCTAATCTCAATGTGCTTGGTCTTACTATGTTGATTTGCATTCTTAGTCATGTGAATAGTACTAGTATTATCACAAAATATTTTTATATGGTTATAATGCAAATCATAATCAAGGAGAGTATGTTTCATCCAAAGGACTTGTGCACAACAAGCCCCCGCGGCAACATACTCCGCCTCGGCGGTTGAGAGAGCTACGAAATTTTGTTTCCTAGAGGACCATGAAACAAGACAATTACCAAGAAATTGACATGTCCCGCTAGTACTCTTTCTATCTACTCTACAACCCGCATAGTCGGCATCCGAATAACTCGTCATTGAGAAATCTCCGGTTTTCGGATACCATAGACCCATTCCAATCGTTCCCTTAATGTAACGAATAATGCGTTTTACCGCAATAAGATGGGACTCTTTGGGACACGATTGAAATCTAGCACAAAGACACACACTAAACATGATATCCGGCCTACTTGCCGTCAAATACAAAAGACTACCTATCATGCTTCTATACAATTTAATATCAACATTTTTACCTTGGTCATCCTTATCAAGCTTGGTGGTAGTTGCCATGGGAGTGTTGCAAACCTTTGAGTCTTCAAGTCCAAACTTCTTTACGAGTTCCTTTGCTTATTTGGCTTGACATATGAAGTTCCCATCTTGCAATTGCTTGATTTGGAGTCCAAGAAAGAAATTAAGCTCACCCATTGAAGACATTTCAAACTCACATTGCATAACCTTTTCAAATTCCTTGCATAAAAACTCATTAGTAGAACCAAAAATTATATCATCAACATAAATTTGCACAATTAAAATGTCATTATCAACATGCTTAGTGAATAGTGTTGTATCTACTTTGCCATTAATAAAATTATTTGAAATGAGAAAACTAGAAAGCCTTTCATACCAAGCTCTTGGAGCTTGTTTCAATCCGTACAAAGCTTTATCAAGTTTAAAAACAAAATCGGGATGAACATGATCAACAAAACTGGGAGGTTGAGCAACATAAACTTCTTCATTTATAAAACCATTCAAAAATGCACTTTTCACATCCATTTGAAAAAGTTTAAAATTTTTGAAAGATGCAAAAGCTAGTGTCATCCGTATGGCTTCAAGCCGTGCTACGGGTGCAAAGGTCTCCTCAAAGTCAATTCCCTCAACTTGAGTGTAACCTTGGGCCACTAACCTAGCCTTATTCCTAATCACATTTCCGGACTCATCCATCTTGTTTCTAAAGATCCACTTAGTACCAATTATTGGTCTATCGTGGGGCCTAGGAACAAGGTGCCAAACTTGGTTGAGCTCAAATTGATTGAGTTCCTCTTGCATGGCTAGCAACTAATATGAGTCCGCCTCGGCTTCGAGGATGCTTTTGGGTTCAAAATGAGAAATGAAAGCAAAATTACCACATAGGTCATGGAGTTTGGAGCGAGTTGTTACCCCTTTAGATGCATCACCTAAGATGAGCTCCTTGGGATGATTTGTGGCATATCTCCAGGCTTTAGGAAGCGGTTGAGAGCTTTCCTCTTTATCCTCTTGAACGTCACCAATTGGTTCTTACTTATCATCTTGAGCGGGTGAGTCCTTCAAGGATAGTCTCTCCATGTCTTCACCTAATGGTTCAATCTCTACAACATTCTCAACAAACACATTAGATTCTTCAAATTTAACATGCATAGATTCTTCAATGGTAAGTGAAGATCTATTGAATACTCTATAAGCTTTACTAGTTGTAGAATATCCAAAAAAGATTGCTTCATAAGCCTTAGCATCAAATTTACCCAAGTTATCTTTAGTGTTCAAAACAAAACACTTGCAACCAAAAACTTTGAAATATGCAACATTAGGTTTTCTAGAATGATACATTTTAAAAGATGTTTTGGAAGAATTTTTACATTAATAAATACGATTTGATATATAGCATGCGGTGTTTACGGCCTCGGCCCATAGATATTGAGGGAGGTCATACTCACTTATCATTGTCCTAGCCATCTCTTGAAGTGTTCTATTTTTCCTTTCTACAACTCCATTTTGTTGTGGAGTTCTAGGACAAGACATTTCATTCTTAATTCCCTTTTCATCACAATAAGTCATGAAGAGTTGGTTAACAAACTCACCACCTCTATCACTCCTTATTCTCAAAATCGAAAAACCTTTTTCTTTTTCAACTCTTTTTCAAAAAATCTTAAAATGAGAAAAAGCTTGATCTTTGTGTTCCAAGAAGAAAACCCAAGTGAAACGGGAAAAATCATCAACTAAAACAAATGCAAATTTACTACCATTTAAGCTCTTAGTTTTAGTAGGTCCAAAAAGATCCATATGAATTAATTCTAAAGGCCTAGTTGACATGATATCCTTGATTGGTTTGAAGGAAGACTTGGTTTGTTTACCAAGTTGGCACGCACCACAAATGCGGTCTTTCTCAAACTTCAAGCAAGGTATACCCTTCATCAATTCCTTAGAATTAATCCTAGAAAGATGGTCAAAAGATGCATGTCCTAATCTTCTATGCGAAAGCCAAGAATTTTCATCAAAAGCATTTAAGCATTTAGTAGAACATTCCACATTAAGCATGTCAATGATATAAACATTATCATCACGAAAACCGGTGAGAATACAATCATTGGTTTTAACATCAAAAATCTTGCAAGAAGAATCATCAAAAACAACTTTAAGTCCACGATCACAAAATTGACTAATGCTAAGCAAATTATGCTTCAAACCATCAACAAGTACAACATTTTCTATAATGGAAGATGCACCAATTTGAATGTTACCTATACCGATGATAGTGCCTTTGGAGTCATCCCCGAAGGTGACGGAGCCACCTTCCTCGTACCTTGATAGGGTTGTAAAGTTATTGATATCCCACGTCATATGTCTTGAACAACCACTATCAAGGTACCACCGCTCCCTACGTCTTGGAGCCTTGGTGTGTACCTACATCAAATAATTTAGGACTTGATTTTGGTACCCACATTTTCTTGGGTCCTAAAGAGTTAGTTTCATTTACCCAAACAAGATTATTGGTTCTATTTATTTGGTCATAACAAAATTTAGCCAAATGTCCATTCTTACCACAATATGTGCATCTATACACTCTACCATATTTAAAAGCATAGTGAGTGTGTGATTTGTGAGCATGAAAAGATTTCGCATGAGAAGTGTTATGTGTAGTGTGAGCATGAGAAATCTTAACATGTGAATCTTTAGCATGAGAGGTATGCTTTTTAGAAAACATTTCTTCAAGTTTCTTAGTGTTAAAAGCACAATCCTTTAAAGTCTTTTCAAAAACAACAATTCTAATTTTTAAAGAAGAAATTTCTTTTTCATCAATCTTAGGAAATTTTGCTTTACAAGCAACTTTGTAAGCACTAAATTCATTTTGGGTAGAAATAAGAGTTGAAGAAATTTCATCTTTTTCTTTAGAAATAATAGCAAGTTGATTCTTAAGAAAAGCAACTTCCTTTTCCAATTTTGAGCATTCAATCTTTTTATTATCATATGTTTCTGAAAGTTCAACAAAGGCATGAACAAGAACTTCTTTACTTAATTCATCATCTTCATCATCAAGAGGTTGAGGGGTTACCTTTGGTGTGTTTGCCATGAAACACATATTTGCTATATCCGCCTCTTCCTCGGACTCGCTTTCCGAATCCCAAGTTGCCTTGTACGCTTTCTTTTCTTCCGGTTTCTTTGGCTTGAAGGAGGAGGTCATCTTCTTCTTGAACTCTGGGCAATCCGTCATGATGTGTCCGGGCTTTCGGCAATTGTAGCATATAATTCTCCTCTCCTCTTTGCCTTCAAATTTCCTTCGGAAGTTGAGCTTGTTCCTCCGGTACATTCTCTTCACATTGCGAACAAGTAGTGATAGCTCCTCATCTTCTTCTTCATCTTCTTCATCGTCTTCAAGAGTGGATGAAGACTTGAAGGCTATGAATTTCTTCTTTAGTGGAGCGGCCTCTTCTCTTGCTTTCTTTTCCATCTCATGGGTTTTTAAGTTCCCAATGAGACTAATTAGGTCCATCTCATCCTTGTCGTTCAATTCTTTTAAGGTGGTGGCCTTGATCTCCCATGATGTAGGAAGTGCCCGAATCACTTTTCGCACCTTTTGGTCATTGGAGATGTCATCACCTAAAGAAGAAAGAGCATTGGTGATTTTAGTAAATCTAGTAATCATACAATCAATATATTCTTCATCAATCATTTTAAAGGATTCATATTGGGACCTTAAGAGATCTATCTTAGCTCTCTTAACTTGTGAAGTCCCCTCGTGTGTGACCAATAAATGTTGCCAAATCTCATAGGCGGATTGGCAATGAATTACCCGTGTAAGGTCATCCTCATTCAAGGCGGTTAAGAGGGAATTTTGGGCCTTGGAGTAAGCCTCATATTCTCTAAAGTTGAAGTCGGTCCATGTGCTCTCATCACTATCGGGTGCAACATAGGGTTTGGTCAAAGATTTAGCTACTAAGCTACCAAAGGATTGCAAAAAGATAGTCATCCTAACTTTCCAAATAGGGAAGTTGAGTCCATCAAATTTAGGAGGGATTTTGATGTTATCGGCCATGTTTACTAGTGAATGACAAATGGAATGTAAATGTTGATTAGCAAATTTTAAGAATCTCTCTATGGATGTTAAGCCAAAACCTAGAGTCCAAGCTCTGATACCAATTGAAAATCACCTAGAGGGGGGGTGAATAGGTGATAATGCTAATCAATGCACAATTTAAAAATTATGAAGCAACAATCTCACAAAGTAAGTGAATATAGCAATGAATGTAGAGAGCAAGTAATAAGAGAAATGAAAATAGAGCAAGAAATAAGAGCAAGTAAACCAAACGCAAACACCGAGAATTGTTATCGAGGTTCGAGCACCCAGCTCTACTTCCCCGCCTTCCCCAGAAGGATTCCAACCACTTCCACTATCACAAAGATGTCACAAATACATCGGAGTACCCAACTCCACAATCTCAAGTACAAGCAATCTCTGAGTAGTCAAAAGACCACAAACTCTCTCTTGTAAAATTCTCTTCCCTTACAAAGGTCCTTAGAGAATAATGAGTAGGAATGAAGCTCTTGTGTGCAAGGAGAAAAGAAAAAGACATCAGAGAGTTCTTGAAAACACTTCAGAAAATGAGAGAGAATTTCAGCACAAAAACCAAGAAACCAAGTCTTTTTGAATGCCTTAAGCTTTTGAAAATTTTGAGAATTTTTCTAGTAACCAATCTCTCCCTAAACACCCCTATTTATAGGAGAGGGCTAGGGTTTAGAGATAAAACATATTTAAGGCTAATAAGAAAGTATTAAAACCAAAACATGTCACTTAAACACACTTAAGTGAGAAAAGGACAAAAATAAACCAGCTCAGAAAAATAGCCGTTACTGTTCAAACGGCTAGCTCGGTCGACCGGCCCGGTCGACCGCTAGTTCAAAAAAATAGCCGTTGCAGGCTACGGTCGACCGCCCGGTCGACCCAAACAAACAGAGAGCTCTGCTCTCAGACCCGGTCGACCCGGACGGTCGACCGTCCGAAGTCTGCCAAACGTGCACAGATCTGTGCACGTCGGTCGACCGACCCGGTCGACCGACTTCAAGCCAAGTCGACTTGTCAGAAGACTAGTCGACTGGTTGAAGTCTGGAACAGGAAACTGGGTCAGAAAAACAGTTTAAAAATATTTTGAAAAATCTTTTAACACTCCTAAAGATCACCAAAAATAGTTTTATCATTTTGCATTGATATATAAACATGTGGTAAAAAGTTTTAGTTCAAATATCAATCAATATGAACTATTTTTGTCTCTTATCATTTTTACCAAAAACCAAAAACTGTATTTTCTAAAACTTGGATTTTGAATAGAAAATACGTTTTGTCCAAAACTCTTCCAAATACAAAAACATGATATTTAAACACTTTGAAGCATGATGTATATGGATATAATCCTATATACATGAAACATATATATGTCATAGTTTTTGTCATTAATTCCAAAAATAAGTTTTTTTAAAACACAAAACTTAAAACACATGAATAGGTATATCAAAGTAAGTTTTGTAGGTTGAAGATTGTATACAAACTATTTATGTTTGGAAACAAGATGTGCGCAAAAAACGTGTGTGATAGAGCTTCAAACTTATTCACTATTCTTTAACAAAACTCTAAACTAAAAACAAATCTAATAAATTATCTTGAGCAATCTTGAAGTCTTGAGCCATGCAATGCCTTGCTAGAGCCTTCTCTTCTATGTTCCTTCCTTGATGTGCAAAAAGCCTTCTTTGCTTCATGAACCTAGAAATTCTTGCAATAGCTAAGCAATGGCCTCCAAATATGGTACTAACCTGAGACTTATCTTAAACAAACTAATTAGTACCAAATAGCTCTTATTTATTTTGTTATCATCAAAACTCTAAACAAATGGAGAGTGTAACCGTTTGGGCCAACAAAAAATCTCTGAAACTCACATAGGCTCATGAATTAAAACCATGAGTAAACAAAATATATTGAGTGTACAAGAAACATGCAAGAGACATATACATGGAAGTGAAATAATGAAGCTCAATCAAAATCAAATTCCTTTATGAAACTATGAAAAAATTAATTTTCATCAAAACTAAACAAGCTTCAAGGTTTATGTATGTTTTGTCAAAACTAAAGTATACATATATATCCCAAACATAAACGAGTCCATAAAAGAATATTGCATGAAGGTAAGTGACTCTAGATAGACATGTATAGTTATAGTTTTGGACAAAATTAACATATACATGAAGCTAAATACAAAAATATGTACAAAAATAGAAAAAATAAGTAAAGATGCAAGAATCATCTAAACAAGGTTATACAAATACATCTAATAAGTACAAATGAGTAATAAAGCTCAAACACATAATAATCAAGTATAGCTCACTACTTGTACAAATATAAATACAAGTTTTAACAAAAACTATATCTAAACAAGTAATCTAAACATGAAGCATAAAAATACAAACAAACATGATCATTTGGCTAAATGCAAGTAATTTAGAACTAGAATATACATAATAGTTAAACTAAAGTGAGAACAAAAAATATGAATCCATAAATATATAGGTGTATCTCAAATGCTATACATGTATATCATGAGTCTAGTAAACATGCATTTAACATTATGAACATGAAAAATATGACATGCTAAAAATCATCAATGTAAAAGCATGTAAACTAAAATAAGGATTAGAGATAGTTACTAAACCATATGAACCAATGTCTAGGTCTCCAAACCATGGTGGTTCTTCCACCTAAACATTCCTTGAAAGTGATGCATCCAAAAATATAACCAATTAGCTCGGAATGCATCCACCATCAAGGCACCAATACTCTCACGTGGTGTGAAAGCCCACACCTACAACAAGTGAAACAGGGGTGGATTTTAATACTCACACTTTCTTTGGTCCGGGGGTTAACACCTTTCCTAACCCAAACAAGCTTACTTCAAAATTGGGAACATTTAACCTATCATAGTAATATTTTGCAAGGTGGCCCTTGCGACCACAATGTGTACAAGTGTACACTTTAGCATACAGGGTGTCATGTGTGTGAACATGAGAAGCATGTGATGCCGTGATTGGTGTGCATGCATATGAGAAGTATGTTTCTTCTGAAATATGGATTCCAACCGTGTATGATTCATGGCACATTGGCTCAAAGTGGAGCCCAAACAATCTACATTCTTCTTCAAAATACATATATCATTTTCAATAGAAGAAGATATGGAGAAAACACTATTCTTATCACGAGAAGATGAATCAATAGGAGCATGACAAGAATGGGAAGCAAGATTATTTTTAAATGAAATATTTTCTAAGGAAATGCATTCCATTTCTTTAGAAATCAAAACAATTTTGTTTTTTAAAATATTGTTCTCTTTTAAAACAAAATCTAGTTTTGAAGATAAGACCTCATTTTTCTTCAAAACATCATCAAAATCATTTTTATATTTTAGCATTTCATTTTCTTTCAAAGCAAGATCAAGTTGAATTTTCAAGGAATACCTTTCACTTGAAATCTCAACCCTCTCTTGCAAAACCATGTTGAGTTTTAAAAACATGTTTTTAATTTTTTTTAGTTCAAAACTCTTGCTTTTTAAAAGGTTGTATTTTGAAAGCATGTTTTCAAAAAATTTAGATTTTTCTTCATTCAAAGCATGGGCATCCATATTATCATCACATGAAGAACTAGCACAATCATTAAGATGGGAATCTGAATTTAACTGAAGGGAGTTATTCCCTTGGACATGTAACATGTTTGTTCGGATTCATCTCCGCTAGATTCCTTCTCCAAAATGGGTTGCACTTGTTCCTTGGGAGAAGTCAATGTGTTCCACACTGCAAAGCAGAATCACAATGAGAAATCAAAGAAAGATGTTCATTACTTAGTGTTTGCTTAAGTGCATGCAATGCTTGTGTATTAGACACTAAGTGCTTGTCATTACCAAGATTTCTTTGTAGCGGCAAGATAGACATGCAATCCTAGAGCTTTGAGGTATGCACTCATCTTAAACTTTCACATATCGATGTTGGAAACATCATACATGGGAGGGGCAAGGAAATTCATAAGTATATAAACTATATGTTTGCAAAGCAAAAATAGATTAGCAATGAGGATCTCACTCCTGGTGGTTAAATTGAATATCAGGAGCACTAGCTCTGATACCAATTGAAAGTACACCTATAGGGGGTGAATAGGTGTACAAGCTAATCTAGGATAAATGATGTGAAATTTAAAACTTAATAGCTAATAGACTATGTGTAACCAAGAGTGAGCCCGAACTTCACGTGAAGGGCTTTGGAACTACTTCTCGAGATTCCTCTAAAGTAAGAGTTGAGGTGCTATTAAAAGCTCTCTTGGTACAACACAAGTGTGGGCATACAAACAATTCCAAGCATGTATATGATATGAACAAATAATAACGATGCAAGATATGAAGAGAGAGAGAGAGAGATCCAAACGCAAACACAAGGATATGTTTTGAGGTTCGAGCCACTGCTCTACATCCCCGCCTTCACACAGAAGGATTTTCACTATGTCTTCATAGGACCTTCTACAAAGGGACCTCCATTGAGGAATTACAACTCAACACTGAGAGTACATAACTCCACTCTCTCAACACAAACTTCTACACAAGAGGTGGGCACTATGCCAAACACAAAGTAAAGAAGAAATAAAACTTAGTGATCCAATGATCACAAACCTATCTTGGTGATCTTAAAAGATCACAAACAATTTTTCTCATATTACAAAGATCCTAAAGATAGAATTTGAGATGATAACTCAAGTGCGAGAAATCAAAGCGTTTTGGAAAAGAAACAACAAAGCAAACACTTGGGAAATAACTTCTAGATAGATATGAAAATGAAGAACAAAACTAAATTCTTGATTAAACTGGCCTCAAAGACCCATATTTATAAGGGTCTGAATGAAATCACCTAGAGGGGGGTGAATAGGTGATAATGCTAATCAATGCACAAATTTAAAATGAGATGATACAACGATCACTCAAAGCAAGATTAGAAGCCGAATACCCCGTGAAGGGCTCTGAACTCCTTCCTCGTGATTCCTCTAAATAAGAGTTTGAGGTGCACAATGCAATCTTGTTGTGAGAGTATTGATCGACAATATAAGAATGAATGAAAAGCAAGTAAATAACACAAGTAAACCAATCGCAAACACAGAGATTTGTTTCGATGTTTGAGCACCCAGCTCTACGTCCCCGCCTTCACCCAGAAGGATTTCCGATCTACTAGAACTTCCACAAAGGATTACAACCACTAGGGAGTACCCAACTCCTCAATCACACTCCTCTAGTCCAGAGGTAGTGGAGCCACAAATACAATAATCACTTGGTGATCAAAAGACCACAAACTCTCTTTTGAAAAACTTTTCTTTAAAAACCCTAGAGAATAATGTATAGGATTAAAGCTCAAAGTTTGTAAGTGAAAAATAAAACAAAGTAGAAGAGAGTTTTGAATCAAAAACTTCAGAGAGAAATCAGAGATTAGAGCACAAAAAACTGAGAGCAAAAACTTCTTTCAAAAAGACTCAAACTTGGATTTCTTTTGCAAATGTTGTTGTGTTTTTCCTCAACCCCATTCACCCCTATTTATAGGATATATGTAGGGATTAAAGGGTAAACAATAATTTTGATTAATCAGGAAAGATAAGACCCAAAACCAGCCTTAAACCTCGTTTGGAGAATAAAAACACGTTTTAAAACATGTTTTAAAAACTAGCCGTTTAGGCTGAGAAAACGCTCACGGTCGACCGGCCGGTCGACCGGTTTTCAAAAACATTTGACCGTTTGCAGGCCCCGGTCGACCGCCCGGTCGACCGTCCCAAACAGAGACTAGGTTGCATTCAGTCGGCAGACGCTCGGTCGACCGACATGGGGTCCGGTTGACTGCCCGGTCGATCGGATAACGTGCACACATGCACGCACCCAACGGTCAGAACTGTGGTCGACCGCTCGGTCGACCGTTTTGACCTGAAACAGAGCCGATCGACTGTCCGGTCGATCGCAACAGGTCAAAATAGAAAATTTGCAAAAATGTTTTTGAGGATATGTAAATTTTCAAAAATTATTTTTGTCAAGACTTAGTACACTACAATAAATTTAGTTTGCAAATACTGAAATAGGTCTATAGAAATATTTTATATAAAAAAATAATCTTTTGAAAATCATGTGCAAATTTGTGTGTGTGGGAAATTTGAGCTTCAACACTATATACTATCCTTTAACAAACTAAAGTATAAAAATTAGAGAAAGAAATCTCCTAGCCGCGTTACACCAAGCTAGAGCCTCATCTCCTATAAAAGAGTCCTCTTGCGCCATCAACCTATCAACATGCTTTTAGCGCTATAAACCTCGCAATATGCTTAAAGCCTCCAAGACTTGTACAAAACCTGAAATTCATTCTAGAACAACTTATTAGTACCAAATAGCTTCTATATGTTTTGTTATCATCAAAACGCATATAAATGGAGAGTGTAACCTTTTGGGCCAACAATCTTCCCCTTTTTGATGATGACAAAACATATAAGCTATAACACAAGATATAAAAGGGAGGTAAAAACTCCCCCTCAAATAATGCTATATTAAACAAGTATAAAACAATTTCTTATGAGAGAATTTTGAAAATTTGAAAACACCAAACATAAAACCATGAAAAGAAACATAAAACCATGAAAAGTTACATCAAAACAACACATATTTCTCCCCCTTTTTGTCTTACATCAAAAAGGGATATGATAGCAAGAAACCTTCCTTATTCAACAACACAAACATTTAGTTCACCACATATAAAAGAAAATCTATTATAGTCAAGTGGTTTAGTGAAAATATCGGCAAGTTGAAAATCGGAAGAAACATAATCAATATCAATATCTCATTTCTCAAAATGATCTCTAAGAAAGTGATATCGAATCTCAATGTGCTTGGTCTTACTATGTTGATTTGCATTCTTAGTTATATGAATAGTACTAGTATTATCACAAAATATTTTTATATGATCATAATGCAAATAATAATCAATGAGAGTATGTTTCATCCAAAGGACTTGAGCACAACAAGCCCCCGCCGCAACATACTCCGCCTCGGCGGTTGAGAGGGCTACCGAATTTTGTTTCTTGGAAGACCATGAAACAAGACAATTACCAAGAAATTGACATGTTCCACTAGTACTCTTCCTATCCACTCTACAACCCGCATAGTCGGCATCTGAAAAACTCGTCATTGAGAAATCTCCGATTTTCTGATACCATAGACCCATTCCAATAGTGCCCTTAACATAATGAATAATGCGTTTTATCGCAATTAAATGAGATTCTTTGGGACAAGATTGGAATCTAGCACAAGGACACACACTAAACATAATATCCGGCCTACTCATCGTTAAATACAACAAACTACCAATCATGCTTCTATATAATTTAATATCAACACACTTACCTTGGTCATCCTTATCAAGTTTTGTGGTGGTGGCCATGAGAGTGTTGCAAATTTTTGAGTCTTCAAGCCCAAATTTCTTGATGAGTTCCTTTGAGTACTTGGCTTGACATATGAAAATTCCATCACGCATTTGCTTGATTTGGAGTCCAAGAAAATAGTTCAATTCACCCATCAATGACATCTCAAATTCACGTTGCATGCATTGTTCAAACTCCTTGCAAAGTAACTCATTAGTAGAACCAAAGATTCTATCATCAACATATATTTGTACTATAAGAATGTCACTACCAACATGTTTAGTAAATAATGTGGTGTCTACTTTGCCTTTAACAAAATCATTTGAAAGAAGAAAACTAGAAAGCCTTTCATACCAAGCTCTTGGAGCTTGTTTTAAACCATACAATGCTTTATCTAGTTTGAAAATAAAATTTAGATGTACATGATCCACAAACTGGGAGGTTGTTCAACATAAACTTCTTCATCAATAAAACCATTTAAAAATGCACTTTTTACATCCATTTGAAAAAGTTCAAAATTTTTATAGGATGCATAAGCTAGTGTGATCCACATGGCTTCTAGTCGTGCTACGGGTGCAAAGGTCTCCTCAAAGTCGATTCCTTCAACTTGAGTGTAACCTTGGGCCACTAACCTAGCCTTATTCCTTATAACATTTCCTGACTCATCCATCTTGTTCCTAAAAATCCACTTAGTACCAATTATTGGTCTATCATGGGGTCTAGGAACAAGGTGCCAAACTTGGTTTGCGCTCAAATTGATTGAGCTCTTCTTGCATAGCAAGCAACCAATATGAGTCACCCTCGGCTTCGAGGATATTTTTGGGTTCAAAATGAGATATGAATGCACAATGCCCACACAAATCATGGAGTTTGGAGCGAGTGGTTACCCTTTTGATACATCACCTATGATGAGATCTTTGGGACGATTTGAGGCGTATCTCCAATCTTTAGGAAGTGGTTGTGATTGTTCCACTTCATCCTTTGAACTTCACGAATAGGTTCTTACTTGTCTTCTTGGATGGGTGAGTCCTTCAAGGATATTTTATCCATGTCCTCACCTAATGAGTCAATCTCTACAACATTCTCAAGAATAGCATTAGATTCTTCAAATTTAACATGCATAGATTCTTCAATAGTATGAGATGATTTATTGAACACTCTATATGCTTTGCTAGTACTAGAATAGCCAACAAAGATTGCTTCATAAGCCTTAGCATCAAATTTACCCAAATTATCTTTGGTGTTCAAAACAAAACACTTGCATCCAAAAACTTTAAAGTATGAAACATTTGGTTTTCTTAAATGATAAATTTCAAAAGTCTTGTATTATATATATTATTATTTTGAGTTGATAATGAAATTTCAAACAGGATCACGGGCTCTATTTGATACTTGTTAAAATGAAAAGAAAAAAGGATAGATGTTGACTGATCAACCAAACGAGAGGCTTTATATGTAGGTGTAAAAATGAATAAAGTTAGAAAAGTTATCTCGGAATTCCTTTTCCATCCTTCTTGTGAGAGTTTAAGATTAAATAGAAAGTAGTAAAAATGAGTAAAGGTGACGATCGTCTATCTTTCCTCCTAGTCTAGGCTTTATATGTAGGTGTATTTATAAAGCCTAGACTAGGAGGAAAGAAAGACGACCGTCACCTTTACCCATTTTTACTACTTTCTATTTAATCTTAAACTCTCACAAGAAGGATGGAAAGGGAATTCCGAGATAACTTTTCTAACTTTATTCATTTTTACACCAACATATAAAGCCTCTCGTTTGGTTGATCAGTCAACGTCTATCCTTTTTTCTTTTCATTTTAATAAGTATCAAATAGAGCCCGTGATCCTGTTTGAAATTTCATTATCAACTCAAAATAATAATATATATAATACAAGACTTTACTAAAGCCTATTCAAACCTATGTTCAATTTATATATTTTTATTATTTAGTAAAGTCTTGTATTATATATATTATTATTTTGAGTTGATAATGAAATTTCAAACAGGATCACGGGCTCTATTTGATACTTATTAAAATGAAAATAAAAAGGATAGACGTTGAATGATCAACCAAACGAGAGGCTTTATATGTAGGTGTAAAAATGAATAAAGTTAGAAAAGTTATCTCGGAATTCCCTTTCCATCCTTCTTGTGAGAGTTTAAGATTAAATAGAAAGTAGTAAAAATGAGTAAAGGTGACGGTCATCTTTCTTTCCTCCTAGTCTAGGCTTTATATGAAAGTATTTTTACACAAATAAATACGGTTGGATATGTAGCATGCGGTGTTTACGGCCTCGGCCCATAAGTATTGAGGGAGCCCATATTCACTTATCATAGTCCTAGCCATTTCTTGAAGAGTTCTATTCTTCCGTTCAACTATTCCATTTTGTTGTGGAGTTCTAGGACATGACATTTCATGCTTAATTCCTTTTTCATCACAATAAGTCATGAAGAGTTGGTTGAAAAACTTACCACCTCTATCACTTTTTATCCGTAAAATCGAAAATCTTTTTCTTTTTCAACCCTTTTTCGAAAAATCTTAAAATGCGAAAAAGTTTGATCTTTATGCTCCAAAAAGAAAACCCAAGTGAAACGAGAGAAATCATCGACTAAAACAAAAACATATCTATTTCCATTTGAACTTTTAGTTTTAGTTGGTCCAAAAAGATCCATGTAAATCAATTCTAATGGCCTAGATGACATGATATCCTTGATTGGTTTGAAAGAAGACTTGGTTTGTTTCCCAAGTTGGCACGCATCACAAATGTTGTCTTTTTCAAACTTCAAATAAGGAATATCCTTCACCAATTCTTTAGAATTTATTCTAGCAAGGTGATCAAAAGATGCATGACCTAATCTTCTATGCCATAACTATGAAATCTCATCAAAAGCATTTAAACATTTAGTAGAGCAATCCAAATTAAGCATATCAATAATATAGACATTATTTTCACGAAATCCAGTAAGAATACAATCATTGGTTTTACAATAAAAAATTTTGCAAGAAGATTCATCAAACACAACTTTGAGACCACGATCACATAGTTGACTAATACTAAGCAAATTATGTTTAAGCCCATCGATAAGAACTATATTTTCAATTAAAGGAGATGCACAATTCTTAATGTTACCTATACCGATGATGGTGCCCTTGGAGTCATCTCCGAAGGTGACGGTGCCACCTTCAATGTACCTTGATAGGGTTGTGAAATTGTTGATGTCCCATGTCATATGCATTGAACAACCACTATCAAGGTACCACCGCTCTTTACGTCTTGGAGTCTTGGTGTGTACCGACATCAAATAATTTAAGACTTGATTTTGGTACCCATATTTTCTTGGGTCCTAAAGCGTTAGTGTTTCTAACCCAAACAAGATTATTTGTACTATTTATATGATAATAACAAAATTTAGCTAAATGATCAATCCGGCCACAATAAGTACATTTATAAATTCTTGCATATTTAAAAGCATAATGAGCATCTGGTTTATGAACATGTGATTTGTGAGCATGAGGTGTTTTAGCATGATTGACATGTGATGTGTTGGAATGATGAACATGTGGAGTTTTGGCATGAGATGTTTTATCATATTTAGCATGAGGAGTATGCATATGCTTCTTTGAAAATATTTCTTCTAATTTAGTATTATTAAAAGCACATTCTTTTAAAACATTTACCAAATCATTTATTCTAGTTTTTAACATGGAAAACTCATTTTCATCAATTTTAGGATATTTAGCTTTACAAGCAACTCTATAGGCATCAAAATCTCTTTGTGTTGAAATAAGAATGGAAGATAATTCATCTTTTTCTTTTGAAGAAATGGCAATTTGACTTTTAAGCATTTCATTTTCCTTTATCAATTTTGAACAATCTTCCTTTTTAGCATCAAAACTTTCTGAAAGTTCAATGAAAGCTTGTAATAATAATTCCTTACTTATTTCACTATCATCATCAAGTGGTTGTGTAGTTACCTTAGGTGTGTTTGCCATGAAACACACATTTGCCGTGTTGACTTCATCTTCGGATTCACTTTCCGAGTCCCAAGTGACTTTGTACACATTCTTTTCAACCGTTTTCTTTTGCTTCAAGGAGGAAGATATCTTTTTCTTGAAATCTGGACAATCGGCCATGATGTGTCCGGGTTTCCGACAGTTGTAGCAAATGATCTTTTTCTCCTCCTTCCCTTCCCAACGCCTTCTATAGTTGAGCTTATTCTTGCGGTACATTCTCTTTACATTTATTACAAGAAGAGATAGATCCTCATCATCTTCTTCATCTTCTTCATCATCATAGTTGGTGGAGGAAGACTTGAAAGCTATAGACTTTTTCTTTTGAGGCGCCGCTTCTTCTCTAGCCTTTTTCTCCATCTCATGAGTCTTAAGATTTCCAATAAGACTTATGAGCTCCATCTCGTCTTTGTCATTCAATTCCTTCAAGGTAGTAGCTTTGATTTCCCATGACGAAGGGAGAGCACGAATCACCTTACGCACCTTTTGGTCGTTGCTTATTCCATCACCTAGAGAAGCAAGAGCATTTGTGATCTTAGTAAACTTAGTATTCATATCATTAATAGATTCATTTTCTTACATTTTAAAACTTTCATATTGAGAATGCAAGAGATCTATTTTAGCTCTCTTGACTTGTGATGTTCCCTCATGAGTGACCAATAAGTGTTGCCAAATCTCATAGGCAGATTTGCAATGGATAACCTGTGTTAAGTCATCCTCATTCAAAGCTAAAAGTAGGACATTTTGAGTCTTTGAATTAGCATCAAATTCCTTGGAGGTAAGTTCGGACCAAGTGTCCTCCTCACCTTCGGTTTACTAAAAGGCTTGGTCAAAGACTTAGCAACTAGACTACCTAGAGATTGTAGAAAAATGTTCATCCTAACTTTCCATATGGGAAAGTTGAGTCCATCAAATTTGGGAGGGGTCTTAATGTTATCGGCCATCTTTACTAGTGTATGAATGAAGATATGAAAATAGTGATTAGCAAATTTTAGGATCTCTCTAAGGATTTGAAGCCAAAAACTAGAGTCCTAGCTCTGATACCAATTGAAATCACCTAGAGGGGGGGTGAATAGGTGATAATGCTAATCAATGCACAAATTTAAAATGAGATGATGCAACGATCACTCAAAGCAAGATTAGAAGCCGAATACCCCGTGAAGGGCTCTGAACTCCTTCCTCGTGATTCTCTAAATTAGAGTTTGAGGTGCACAATGCAATCTTGTTGTGAGAGTATTGATCGACAATATAAGAATGAATGGAAAGCACGTAAATAACACAAGTAAACCAATCGCAAACACAGAGATTTGTTTCAAGGTTCAAGCACCCAGCTCTACGTCCCCGCCTTCACCCAGAAGGATTTCCGATTCACTAGAATTTTCACAAAGGATTACAAACACTAGGGAGTACCCAACTCCTCAATCACACTCCTCTAGTCCAGAGGTAGTGGAGCCACAAATACAATAATCACTTGGTGATCAAAAGACCACAAACTCTCTTTTGAAAAACTTTTCTTTACAAAACCCTAGAGAATAATGTATAGGATTGAAGCTCAAGGTTTGTAAGTGAAAAATAAAACAAAGTAGAAGAGAGTTTTGAATCAAAAACTTCAGAGAAAAATCGGAGATTAGAGCAAAAAAACTGAGAGCAAAAACTTCTTTCGAAAAGACTCAAACTTGGATTTCTTTTGCAAATATGTTGTGTTTTTCCTCAACCCCATTCACCCCTATTTATAGGATATAGGTAGGGATTAAAGGGTAAACAATAATTTTGATTAATCAGGAAAGATAAGACCCAAAACCAGCCTTAAACCTCGTTTGGGGAATAAAAACACGTTTTAAAACATGTTTAAAAAACTAGCCGTTTAGGCTGAGAAAACGCTCACGGTCGACCGGCCGGTCGACCGGTTTTCAAAAACATTTGACCGTTGGCAGGCCCCGGTCGACCGCCCGGTCGACCGTCCCAAACAGAGACTAGGTTGCATTCAGTCGGCAGACGCTCGGTCGACCGACATGGGGTCCGGTCGACCCGATAACGTGCACACATGCACACACCCAACGGTCAGAACTGCAGTCGACCGCTCGGTTGACCGTTTTGACCTGAAACAGAGCCGACCGTCCGGTCGATCCCAACAGGTCAAAACAGAAAATTTGCAAAAATGTTTTTGAGGATATGTAAATTTTCAAAATTATTTTTGTTAAGACTTAGTACACTACAATAAATTTAGTTTGCAAATACTGAAATAGGTCTATAGAAATATTTTATATAAAAAATAATCTTTTGAAAATCATGTGCAAATTTGTGTGTGTGGGAAATTTGAACTTCAACACTATATACTATCCTTTAACAAACTAAAGTATAAAAATTAGAGAAAGAAATCTCCGAGCCGCGTTACGCCAAGCTAGAGCCTCCTCTCCTATGAAAGAGTCCTCTTGCGCCATCAACCTATCAACATGCTTTTAGCGCTATAAACCTCGCAATATGCTTAAAGCCACCAAGACTTGTACAAAACCTGAAATTCATTCTAGAACAACCTATTAGTACCAAATAGCTTCTTGTTATCATCAAAATGTATATAAATGGAGAGTGTAACCTTTTGGGCTAACACTGAAAATATAGTCATTGGGGTCTAGAACAGGTCAAATATGACCTGTCGGTCAACCGCCCGGTCGATCGCGAACGATCAGATTTCCAATCGTTGGGGTTGTCGGTCGACCGGCCGATCAACCACCCCAAGACAACCTGCCTGTCGGTTAACCTCCAGGTCGACCGAGGCCAGAACCAGAGAGCTGGTCTCTCTGGTTGGTTGACCATTCGGTCGACCGATCGGGGCCAGATCCAAAGAGCAAGCTCTCTGGATCAGTTGACCGTACGGTCGACCGACCCAAGGCCGAGGCATTGTGCACGTCTCTATGCACATCGATCGACGAAGCTCTAGTCCAGTCGACCGGCCGGTCGGCTGCCAGAAGGCTCAGACTAGGTTTTTAGGTCTTGAAATCTAACTTGTGAAATACCTAAAAATTCCTATAAAATACTATAAATTCCATAAAAATAAGTTTATGTATATATTTTAAGTACAAATATGTGTGATCAAAATTCAACACATATTATAAACTATTTGAACTATTTTTTAGGCATGAAAATATTAACTTAAAAAACTGTATTTTCCAAAAAATTGGATTTTGAAATGAAAATCTGTTTTCTCCAAAACTTGTATAAATAGAAAAACATGATATTTGAAACACATATGAATCATAGTGTGCATGGATAGACTCCAATACACATATAAATGATATATCTATATTTTTTACGTTAAATCCCAAACTATGTTTTGATAAAAATAAAACTTGAAACCATGAACTAGAATCATCAAAATAAGTTTTTCTAAACAATATGAAACATAGATGTATTTGGATGAAATCCAACATGCATATAAATCATGTAAACTTCTTTTGATTCTATATATTCATGAAAATGATATATGTATATTCTAGAAAATCTAAAACTGGTTAAACCGAAACCAATAAACTTTTGAACTTGTGCGTGTGTGTGTATACTTAAGCATACCAAAACTAACTATCCTTACACAAGATCTAAATAAAAACTAAAACAAACCTAGATACAAGTCTTCTCGTCAATCTTCATCTCCAAGATGACTCGATCCAAACTTGATCCAAATGAGCTTGACTCCATCCAAGTGCCAAATGCGATCTTGACACGCGAGCTCTTAAATCAACACGTGTTAACTTCAAAAGTTAACTTTGAATACTTTGTTGAAGCTAAACACCTACTAAGATCTTGATAAATAACTGAAACTATATAAACACAAGATCATTAGTAACATAGCTCATAAGTTAGTCATCATCAAAACTAAAGTGAAGGACCTTTGGGCCAACAAGGAGGGGCACCTTACTCTACAACGATAACAATTTTCTCTTCTTTTGAGTTAGTGAAAGAGGTAACATTTGTCTCAGCTTTTCTTGAAGATGCACACACCACGTTGCAAGAAAATGTTCGTGCCTTGCCTTTGGACTTTCTATTGGTTGCAGTAGTCCACTTTGCGTTTGGATAAGATCAGGATGAACCCTCATTATTTCTGCATGTGGAGTTGGAATAGGAACTAAACCCTTCTCCTCCTTATGGTGGGGATCAATATTGATCACCTTTAATTCTCCTTTCAGGATGGGAACCACTCCAGCTGACACTGACAGGAGATCCCTGCCAAATTAAGGAGATGTCTATTAACGGTCACCTTCTTCTACTCCGGGCGAAGTTTGAGCATATTTGCATCTATCAGATCTTGAAAAAATCTTTGAAGATGTAATAGCTCTTTGTAGGATGTCCCAATATTCTGCGATACAAATAGTAATTGGGATCATCCATCTTGCCCACCTCTTTAGGGCGCTTAGCCTCTGGAAGCTTGAGTTTTTGTAACACCCCATTCCCAAATACATACTAAAAATACGTGTCCTAATTTTTTTGATCGTATCTTTCTTATTTTTTCCTGTAATTATTTTTAGTTTGTGCTTATTTATACTATTATTTGGTATCGAGCTCGACTTTTTGGATCCCGAAACAGTCCAAGTCCGAACCCGGGAACTGAATCCTAGAACACTAATTGATTTGACTTTTTTGGAAGTCAAATTTAACCAATTTTAGTTTCAAATATTGTTTTTCAGTATTCTGATTTTCCATGATTTTCTAAAATTTTTCTAAATTATTTCGCAAAATCTTCAAAATCAGTGTCGATTAGTTTCGTCAATCGATTTCAGGATTTTTAATTTGCAAACAGAATTGAATTTCTTGAATCTAATTTCACCATGTTTATTGGTAGAATATTTTGTATTTTTTAGATTTTTTGGGATTTTTTGAACTATTTTATTTTCTGATTTTTCCGGTGTTTTTTCCGATATTTTTTCGAATCCGTAACCTATTCAAGGATTTTTCCCTACTTATTTTCCTTTTCCTCCACCTTTCTTTCCTTACTTTTTTCTTTTTCTTATTTTCTTTTCCTTTTCCCCCTTTCTTTTCTTTCCTTTTCCCTTTTTTCCACAACCTTCCACTTTCTTCTACTTCCTTCTAATCTCTTCCATCCAAAAAAATCCAACTTCACTCACTCTATCCTGTAGGATCTAATAAACAAGGGCAACACAAATACTAAAGCAATGATGATTAGCGTTTAAATAAAATACATACAAGAAAAGAAAAATACACAGAATAAATCTCAGAAAATATGCAAACACAAATATGAGAGATTTTATCCTGGTTCGGGCCTCGTGACCTACATCCAGTCCCCAAGCAACCCGCTTGAGATTTTCCTTATCCTGATTTTGTACACCCAAATTAACTCCTTGTACACCACTTGACAAAATAACCTTTGCTAAATCTATACAACTCTTCTCTACACCAAGAAGACAACAACACTTGTATACCTCTTCTCTACACCAAGAAGATACTCCCGTACAACTCTTTGAATCAATAATTATAATGAATCCTGTCACGCCCCGCTTCCCAAAAAAAAACGCTGGAGCGGAGACGCGACACGAGTCGGCGACGCATATACACAAGGAAAATCCCTCACGCATACGCGCTAAGCCTTAAGTAACCTGAAACAAGCTATAATAAATCCCAACTGTAATGAATACAGAATACTGCAATACCACATATGAGCAACCACGCATGATATCATAAGAATCAAGACTGGAATAACAACTGAACTGATATAACAAGGAACAGGAAATGATACGAAGGCTAGAAAGATAAAAGTACCAGAATAGAATAGGGAGAAGCTCCAGCTATTCGCTAAGCGTACAGCCTCAACGAACACCTGCACATTAAAAACAAACCGTCCAATATCTGGACGTGCAAATCCAGGGTCGTCAGAACGCGACCATGGTGAGTGTGTATGTAAAGGGGAAATAGCTCGTGCATAAGAACATGTGCATAAAGCAATATCAAGAACAACTGCTGATAACATATAACTGAATAGCATGATAAACAACTGCAGATATAAGATAAATAAATATCATGACATGATAACATCTGAACTGAAGCATATCTGATATCAATATCAACAAAGATAAATGACAACTATCTCATCTGTAAACTAACAACTGATGTCTGATGTGTAACCTAGCATATGTCACTAGTCTGATTGGTTATTATTAACCTAACTAATGTAGTACTTAGCTGTGTCCCATACCACAGCCGTTTTCCCACATATCAAATAATGTTATCGTTATTGTAACTGCCCGCCAATGTAGTGCATGTGTTTTGGAAGAGTACCGTGCATGCCCGTACCACGGTCTAACACTCCTGGCACTGAACCAGGACAAGCCGCTAGGCTCTGACAACTGAAGACCACAGCCCCACACGAAAAGACAACTAGTGTGGCGCCGTAATCCGGGCGTAGCCCTGACAACTGACAACTGAATAGGTAGCCAGTACTACCCTGGTTCCCCATGGTTGGAACCCACAACTCGGTACCATAAGAATCCTTCCAAAATACACGACATGCATCATCAGGAAATTATCCCTTGTTCCCCGGGTTATGGTGTCTTTTATTAATAAGCAATCAATGTGATTTATTATGTAATAGTAACCAATATCTCCAATGACTGTTGATGTCAACACTAGCTGATAATCTGACAACTGACAACTGTGGTATCTGACAACTATGATATCTGACAACTGTAATATCTGACAACTGAATAGAATACTGGAGATATAGCTACTAACACACAAAAGTGCCACAAACAACTGGTAACTGATAACTGGTATCTACCAACTCATATAAACTCTGAAATACATGATCACTGATCACTACCACAATGTATCACTGACAACTCATATAAACTCTGAACATGAACATCTTGTAATCACCAACAAGTATCTCACTATTAAGTAACAAACTGATAATTGGTAACTCCGAAGTACAGTATCACTGATATCAAATAGATCACTATCACCGTAACTCATCTCTACGAATCAAAGTAATCAATAACCATATCAATATCTGAATAAGTCATCACCAATAAAAGAATATCAAATCTGGAAAGTCCTCTACATGAAATATATCAATCTCATTTTAATGCATATCAAGTCTAATCATAAGGAACGTAAATCCAATATCATCTATAACTCAAGTTCAGTCCAACTCCGAATAAGTTCATGTACCATCAAATCGTCAGAATCTTTTAGTAAGGTAAGTTCACATCCAATATGTCCTCGATCAACTGCAATGTAGAATAGCAACTTCTAATACTAAACATCAACGACATATCATCTGTTAGTTCTCATATACTCAACTATAGATCCAAGTCATCATAACTAATTCATAATCCAATAGTTCTATAATCATCTAGTTCCATTACACGTCTAGTAATCTGATATAGTAATTATTGTCCCAACATATATCCATAATCAGGCACAGCTTCCTCATTCTAACAGTCTAATCTGTTTCTCAAGTCTCAGGGGTTCACATTTCCATTAAGGTCAACATCAGATCCCAACACTTGACAACGTATCCAATCCATGCATATAAGTTCTAACATGATAAGTCAAGTCATTCCATCATATATCCATCCCTCGATATCATATACATTCATCTATAATCAACACACAACTCATGGGTGTAGTCCACAATCCATCAAGTAACCATACACAGCTGACAGACTCACTGAAGTCGACTAGGGGAAATATGTAGTCGACTAGAAGGGTTCTTAGTCGACTATAGAGGTAGTCCAAGTCGACTAAGGGCAAGGCAAGTCGACTATAAAAGATGTCAAGTCGACTAACAGAGTAATACAGAGAGTTCAACATATTCTGGAAGCTATACAAGTCGACTAGCAGCTGGTAATAGTCGACTAATACATGGATTAGTCGACTATCAATATGACAAGTCGACTAATCCAGTTCTGCCTGGGCACTTAGGTTCTGAGATACTCCACTCTTCTCCCCATCTTCCCTCCAATACACCCTGGGCTACAACATGTATAGTCTACACAAATTATCTAAACTCTCATGTGATAATCATGGGGTTCCAACATATATCAATAATCATGCCTATCACATCCCTATGCATCCAACATGTGAAATAAACGGGAGATGACCGTCCACCTTCACGCTCGGTGATCTCCACACATAATCATGTAACATAAGTGTTCTACTCAACAATTTACATCACATATAAATTAATATCTGCAATCACTTAATGAATAAAGAGAGAGAGAAAGAAAGAGGGAGACACTCACATGAAATGACGCGGTTTCGGAACCGAATCGCCGTCTGGTCTTCACTTTACAAACCAGTACTGATCTACGGCTCATCCCATGAATCGGTCTTCGAATCGCTTATGTATCGGATCCACGACAAAATTAGTCAATTGATTGATTCTCTCAAAACCTTGTGCAGCACTTGACTTCACTAGCTAGTAAACTGTGTTCAGACTCCACAAGGAAACAAATTAATAATCAAGCCTAAATTAATCCAAGTCACTTGACTATTGCCTGAAAAACTAATACTGCAGCTTTCAATCCTTTTAGTTTCTTCCCAGTCACCTACTCTATCGGTAAACAAACAATAATAGTCTCCACTACTTATTTAAATATTATCTAATATGTAAAGGGGGAAATAAATAGAAAGAGGGAGAATTACTCAAGCAACGAGGTGTTTTGCGGCGCACCGATGGAGGCTCCGACGGAGGCGTCTGGGGTCGCGGAGGGTGTCGCTGGATAGAGCAACTCGCCGTGAAGGCGTGGGGTGCGCTCACGCTCGCCGACGTCGATCAACGGCATCCCGCGGAGAGCCCGAAAATGGTTCAGAGTTAGGTGCTACAAGGCCAAAAGGGTGGAAAATTGGCTTGCCTTCCAATTGTTGTCATGAACTACTTCAACAGAGACATCCTTGCTGCGGATGTGCTTGGCTTGTTGGGCTGGAATTCCGGCGTAGCTTGGCCTGGAGATCAAAATGGAGGTGGTGATGGGGAGGACAACAACATGGAAAGAGATCGGGAAATCCAGCTGTGCCTTGCTGCGGCCTGGGCTTGAGATGGGGAGTGCGGTGGTGTGCTCACGGTGTTGATGGAACGCCCAGGGAAGGGGATGGTGGCTGGATTGTTGGAGGGTGTGGAGGTTAGGTTAGGGTTAATCCTAGGATTTATAAGGTGGAGATAGGTTATAGGCATTGGGTATTGGATTGGGTTTGAGTTAGATCCAATTAGAGTAATGGGTAGTGGGTTTGTCCAAATGGGTTTGAACTTAGAAATAGAAACGGGTAATGGGTTATGGAATCCAACCAGGTATGGTAGGATTAAGATACATACAAGAAAGGGGATAATGCATCTACTAAACAAACATAATAATCGGAACAACTATAGCAACAGAAATAAAGAAATTAACAACATCACTAATAATACTAATATTAAAATAAATAAGATAATGGTAGCACTAATAATAATAATAAAATAATTAACAACGAAATGATAATAGAATATCCACTACCAAATATCAATCAATATTCGTAATAGCAACAATAATCATAATAAAATATTGATAATAGAAATAACTATTATAATATTAACAACTAATGGAAATGAAATATAATAATAATTTAGCAAAGAAATGTCAATGATAAATAACGGTAAACATATACCAAATTACCATTTACTATCTTAAAAATAAATTCTCATATTTAATAATAGAAATAATCACAAGGAAGAAAATAATAAATCAAGTCCAATAATAAAAATAATCAGTAATTTAAAATAAATACTTTTAGAAAAATGAAAATACTGTATTACTAGCTAGGGATCTTACAAATCCTATAAGCCTTCAAACTTGTATGTGATCATGAACAAGGTTTCTTATAGTAGACTCTCAGAATTCTTCACAATGGGATAGGAATTGTGTGATGAAATGAAAGTGAAAACTAGTTTTCTGGAAAATAGAATTTTTCAACAGAGCTTAGGCAGAAAAAGTATGATTTTTAATTGGTATATTCATCCTAGAATAACATCCCTATTTGTAGGTCAAATCTATAGTCAGTTAGGGAAGTTATAAACTTAAATTTGAATATCAGAACGTTGGATACACTGAATATATCAATAAACTATTTAACAGTCAAAAACTGTCTATAGTCGACTAGGGTAGGAGATTGGTCGACTATAGAACATTTTGTCTGGGATAGTCGACTAGTCAAGGTATCAAGTCGACTACATCAAGGCTGATACAGATGATAATTTTCTGAAAACTATAATTAGTCAACCAGTAGAAAGGGTTAGTTGACTACACATGAATTAGTCGACTAGCAGTGTAAGTAAGTCGACTATTTCTGCTTACAGTAAAGAACAGAAAGTTGAAATACATCTGTGAAAAGATTTAGTCGACTATATAAAGGATCAAGTCTACTAGAGGATATATTAGTTGACTAGATTTGGTATAAGTCGACTACAAGACTATATTTTGTGTGTGATCAAGGCTTTTAACATTCTATTAAAAAAAATGTACAAAAATAGCCAATATCCTTGAGTAGTCTTGAGCAATTAGAACTCAGCAATTGCTTTTGAGAAAGAGCTCCAATGCATCTACATTACAAATGTTATCATCAAAATCTAAGTTCCTAAATTCTCCCCCTTTTTGATGATGACAAGTTGTGTGCACGAAAACTCCTCTGCAGGTTATAACAAAAATTTGTTCTCCCCCTGCATAAGAATAGGTTATAACAAATATAGATAACAATTGTTCTCCTCCTGGAAACAAATATCATGACTACATATGATACATTATATTATATGTTTGAAATTTTTTTTATTATCAAGAATCACTTTTTTATAAGGTACTTAAAGATAAACATTTGAATGGTACCATCATGAAAAGGTCAAAGCAATTAACTTTAGGAACCAAACTTAATTTGAATCGGTTTCCATTTGTTAGTATAAACATAATCACAAGAATTACATACATGATGTATATATGATGCAATATAAGCATTTTTTATCCACAATACTAAATTTTTAGGATCCATATATATTTTTCTTAATTCTTTTTGAAATAATAGTATCAGTATTTCTTGTCACAAAGAATTATATGGATTATGATTCTTTTCAAAAACATGTGTAGATTTTCCAACATATTTTTATGAAAATCCAAGACCAAAATTATTATTTGAAATATTTTGATAAGATAATAAATCATTTAAATTTTCTTTTTCTTTATTAAATTTTATCACATTTTTCAAAATTTCTTCATACTTATTTTGAAACTGATCATTTCTTTATCTAAATAGAAATTCTAGAACTTAAAGAAATAGTTTCTTTTGAAGTAAAGCATTCTCTTTTAAGAAATTCTCATTATCCCTTTTTAAAGATAATATAACTTTTTTAAAGTCATCCTTTTGAGAATTTACAGAAGAAATTTGAGAAATATAAATAGAATTAACTTTGTTGAGTCTTTCATTTTCCTTTGTTAAAACTTTATTTTTAATCTTTTCATTTTTAAGATCATTATATAGTTCATGAAATGCAGCTAATAATTCAGTATATTGTACCTCATCTTTTTCTTGAGCTATAAAGCAAACATTTGTAAGTTTCAGTGGCTTATTCTTCGTCAGAAGAAGATGAATCACTATCTCCCATGATGCTTGATAATCCTTCTTCTTTTTGTTAAACTTGAATTTCTCTTTATTTTTTAGCAATGGGCAATCCTTCTTCATATGACCTATTTTATTACAATTAAAATATGTAGGATTGAACTTATCTTGCTTCAAGAACTTTCTGAATTTTCTTGAAAGCATTCCCATCTCCTCTTACATCATCATCTGAATTTCCATATCTGAGGATGTATGGAAGGAAAGTACTTTCTTCTTGGATAGAGGTTGTTGTTCATCCTTTTTTTCTCACTTCAAGTTGCACATCATATGCCTTTAAATTACCAATAAGGTTTTTTAATGACATTATTGAGAGATCATTTGCTTCATCTATTGCAGTGATTTTCTTCTCCCAATCTAATGTGAGTGCACGAAGAATCTTTCTGACCTTTCAACTTGAGTACATTCTCTTTTCAAGGGATGCTAAGGAATTTGTAATGTCGGTGAACCTTGTAATCATTTCTGAAATGGTTCGTTCTCCTTCATTTTGAAAGTTCAAACCTGTGAACAATAACATAAAATTTTAAATTCTTTAACCTTATTTGTACCTTCATGGTTACCTTAGAAATTTGCCATATTTGATTTACAGATCTGGCCGTTGACACGCGATTGAATTCTTCTTTGTTCAAGGCACAGAAAACGCATTCATTGCTTTGACATCAAGGTTTGCAAACTTTTTTTGTTCTTCACTCCACGCATTGTTTTTGGTGGTCGGCTTGGTGTAAGGTGCTTCTACTATGTTCCAGAGTTCATAGTTAAGTGATTGCAAGTAGATCTTCATTCTACACTTCCAGTAGTTGTAGTTTGATCCATCAAACAATGGTGGACGTTGTTTAGAATGTCCTTCTTTGAATTGTAATGAAGGAAACTCCGTTGCCATCCTTGAATACTGTTGGAAGGGTATGCAAGGCTCTGATATCAAATGTTGGATCTAATAAACAATGGCACACAACACTAAAACACTAAACAAATATGATTAGCGTTTTTAAATAAAATACTTGCAAGAAAAGGGAAAAATACAGAGAAATAATCTCAGAAAATATTGCAAACGCAAACATGAGAGATTTTATCCTGGTTCGATCCTCGTGACCTACGTTCAGTCCCCAAGCAACCCGCTTGAGATTTTTCTTAATCCTGATTTTGTACATCCAAAATTAACTTCTTGTACACCCCTTGACACAATAAACCTTTGTCAAATCTATACAACTCTTCTCTAAACCAAGAAGACAATAACACTTGTACACCTCTTCTATACACCAAGAAGATACTCCTGTACAACTCTTTGAATGAATAATTACAATAAATCTTATAAGCCTTGAAACTTATATGTGATTGTGACAAGGTTTCTTATAGGTGGACTCTCAGAATTCTTCACAATGCGATAGGAATTGTGTGAAGAAATGAAAGTGGAAACTAGTTTTTTGAAAAATAGAATTTTT